>CAWUFW010012984.1:0-505416 GCA_963921515.1 Calotriton arnoldi | reverse complement strand
TGTGCTTCGTTCAGTTACGTATTTCCCTAAGACAACCTTATTGAAAGCTATCCTAGTGGTAGCTATGGAGAGCAGCCTTCAGGCTAAGTCTTGAAGGAATGTAAAGCAGCTTGTTTTACCAGTCTATAATCTCTTGAGTGACCAAATGAAAGAGCACCACACCAGGTATATATTCAAAATATATGTATTTATTACTAAACACACCCCTCTAGTCTCTTTATGAGGCTAGAGTTCGAAGTACATAAGTTATAAGATCTTAAATCACAGTAATAGCACAAATACACGTTTGGGCCCTAGGGGCGTACCAAACCATATACCAATAAAGTGGTATGCGAACCACGACTGAACTAGACACTAGGCCTAGAGCCTCTAGAAGTGCTTGGACCACAAGGAACCACCCAAGGTAGTGACACAAGGGACCCACGGGAGACGCGTGCAGTGTAAATACACAACCGCGATACGCCGTTAACTTCTATGGAGAAAGTCGGGATCGGGAAAATAGAGGAAAGGGACACTTAGAAGAGGACTAGGACAAAACCCTTTGAGATCTAGGACTTTGAAGAGTCTCTACCCATGGGAGCACTGGAGTACTCGTGTTACCTCACCCAGGGAAGCCGGGTGCATAGGTGCCTTTCGGGGTCGGGTTTCGTCGTCGATTCGAATGGCGATCTGCTGCAAAGTGCTGCTGGCGGCCAAGAGAAAAGTGTCCGGGTGGATCCAAGAGCGGATCGGAGTTCTGGTGAACCTGAAAGCAGAGGGGACAGAGTCTGGGTCACTAGCCAGTGACCAGGAAGGCGATGGACAGATGCCCACCGATGTCGAGTGCTTCAGGTGCATTGACAGTCGTCTTGACTCTTCAGCCACGAGGTCCGGGAGGCGTTGTTGGCAACCAGGAGCAGGATTCGGGCTGGTGCTCGATGTCTGTCGAGTGCTGAGGTGTCGGCGACCGGATTGGACCCAACAAGCCTTGGCAACGGCAAGTCTCGAGTAAGATGTAGATCGTCGATGGTGCAGACCAGCTAGGTCTGTGGAACTCACCCAGCGAGGGTAAGTGAGGGCAGGCCTGGAGCAACCAAGATGCCAAGTAAGGAAAAGATTGGCCTTCGTTAAGGGCTACTAGCCAACGGGCTAGCGACCGCGAAGGAGCCTCGTGACGCCGCACGTGGAGCTGGCTTGCAGGACACTCGTGGAGTGGGGGCCAGTGATCTTCGGTGCAGGGGGGCTGGAGGCTAGGGCTACTCGGAGCCCAAAGCACGACTTCTTGGGAGACCCAGAAGATGGTGCACTTTCAAATGTGCTCGGTGTCCAGGGGTCACGGTTTCAAGTCACCCACGATAGCCACGGGCCTCAGCTTTGCTGGGGACTCAGGGTAGCCTCGGGGAAGTCTGAGAATCCACCTCTGGTGATGCGATGACTTCGGCGTCTGACGGGAGCTTCAGTGATGCGAACCGGACAGATGCTTCTTTGGTGCCTGCCAAGCAGGGAGTCACTCCTTGACCCCAAGGGAGATTCTTCAGTCCTCTAATCTTGTTGTAGAGCGTCGAAGGTCCAGGATTCAGTGTCAGAGTTTCGTCCAGGTATAATCTAAAGTCCTAAGGACTGGGTTCCTACCTTTATTCTAAAAATAGGGGTTGGACTACTCTGTGGCCCCACCTATGGGTGGGTCAGGGCAGAGGGGTGGCTACACCCCTTTCCTTTGTCCAGTTCACGCCAAAGCAGGGGCTGCAAGCCCCTGATCCGGTTTGAACTGGGGTATGCACAGGGACACCAAATGTGCCCCCAGTGCAGGACTTCAAAGCACACAGATGGTGCTCACGCCCAGCCCCAATACACATTATCCTGTCTGGGGAGGTGGTCACACCTCCCTGGGACAGGAAACCTATTGTCCAGGCCTCCCTGCCGGAGTTTCGTCCAGCAGCAGGAGGCCAGACTCGTGTCTGTGGCAGCAGCATCCATTTTGTGATGCCAGGGCTTTGGAGAGAAGTTACCGGGTTAGTCAGGGTTAACATGTCTTTCCCTCTAGAAGGGTGGAATGCTACCCCCGCCACCAGAATTGGCGGGGGGTAGTATTCCAAGATGTTTGACACCAAACACGACATGTTTAGGTGCAGCCATTCCAAAGTTAGCATTTTACCGCAAGGATATAATGCGCTTAAGAGTATATGGTCAGGCTGCACTACAAACAGCATCAGAGATTGTCTCCGAACGCTGCAGAGGGCCCTGCTCATGCAGGGGCACCCTCTCACATAGGAACCATGCACTCTGCCTTTAGGATTGATAAGGCCTGCCTTAGGAGTGACGTATAGGTTTATATGTGTGTATGTATTTAGTGATATAGGTAACCTATATCACAGTAAGGGGTGCATGCACCACCTTACCCAGGCTGCAGTAGCAGACCTGTGGTGTCAGTTTGGATGGCCTTCCAGGGGTGGCATAATACATGCTGCAGCCCCTGGCAGGCCTCTGAGGTACCTATGCCCTTGGTACATAGTATACCATATACTAGGGACTTATAAGGGCACTCCAGATCCCAATCAGTGATGTGCCTAAGGCACATGGAAACCTTTTACAGAGAAAGCAGATAGACTGGGGCCCTGAATAGCAGGATCCCAGTCCAACTAAGTCATAAACCAGCAAAACACCATAAAAAAAGTGGGGGCAACCATATAGTCAGATTCCACCTTCCTACAGTGTTTAGGGTTTAGGGCAGTGCATTGGTGTTCGGGCAGTGTAGGGGGTCGTGCTGTGGGTGGTATTTCAGGGTTTAGGGCAGTGCAGTGGTGTACGGGCAGTGTAGGGGGTCGTGCAGGGGGTGGTGTTTCAGGGTTTAGGGCAGTGCAGTAGTGTTCGGGCAGTGCAGGGGGTCTTCCTGGGGGTGGTGTTTCAGGGTTTAGGCAGGCAGTGGTGTTCGGGCAGTGTAGGGGGTCTTGCTGGGGGTGGTGTTTCAGGGTTTAGGGCAGTGCAGTAGTGTTCGGGCAGTGTAGGGGGTCTTGCTGGGGCTGGTGTTTCAGGGTTTAGGGCAGTGCAGTGGTGTTCAGGCAGTGTAGGGGGTCATGCTGGGGCTGGTGTTTCAGGGTTTAGGGCAGTGCAGTGGTGTTCGGGCAGTGTAGGGGTCTTGCTGGGGCTGGTATTTCAGGGTTTAGGGCAGTGCAGTGGTGTTCGGGCAGTGTAGGGGGTCTTGCTGGGACTGGTGTTTCAGGGTTTAGGGCAGTGCAGTGGTGTTCGGGCAGTGTAGGGGGTCTTTCTGGGGCTAGTGTTTCAGGGTTTAGGGCAGTGCAGTGGTGTTCGGGCAGTGTAGGGGGTTGTGCTGGGGGTGGTGTTTGAGGGTTTAGGGCAGTGTAGTGGTGTTCGGGCAGTGTAGGGGGTCATGCAGGGGCTGGTGTTTCAGGGTTTAGGGCAGTGCAGTGGTGTTCGGGCAGTGTAGGGGGTCGTGCAGGGGGTGGTGTTTCAGGGTTTAGCACAGTGCAGTGGTGTTCGGGCAGTGTAGGTGGTCGTGCTGGGGCTGGTGTTTCAGGGTTTAGGGCAGTGCAGTGGTGTTCGGGCAGTGTAGGTGGTCGTGCTGGGGCTGGTGTTTCAGGGTTTAGGGCAGTGCAGTGGTGTTCGGGCAGTGTAGGGGGTCGTGCTGGGGCTGGTGTTTCAGGGTTTAGGGCAGTGCCGTGGTGTTCAGGCAGTGTAGGTGGTCGTGCTGGGGCTGGTGTTTCAGGGTTTAGGGCAGTGCAGTGGTGTTCGGGCAGTGTAGGGGTCCTGCTGGGGCTGGTGTTTCAGGGTTTAGGTCAGTGCAGTGGTGTTCGGGCAGTGTAGGGGCTCTTGCTGGGGGTGGTGTTTCAGGGTTTAGGGCAGTGCAGTGGTGTTCGGTCAGTGTAGGGGGTCTTGCTGGGGCTGGTGTTTCAGGGTTTAGGGCAGTGCAGTGGTGTTCGGGCAGTGTAGGGGGTCGTGCTGGGGCTGGTGTTTCAGGGTTTAGGGCAGTGCAGTGGTGTTCGGGCAGTGTAGGGGGTCTTGCTGGGACTGGTGTTTCAGGGTTTAGGGCAGTGCAGTGGTGTTCGGGCAGTGTAGGGGGTCTTGCTGGGGCTGGTGTTTCAGGGTTTAGGGCAGTGCAGTGGTGTTCAGGCAGTGTAGGGGGTCGTGCTGGGGGTGGTGATTCAGTGTTTAGGGCAGTGGTGTTCGGGCAGTGTAGGGGGTCCTGCAGGGGCTGGTGTTTCAGGGTTTAGGGCAGTGCAGTGGTGTTTGGGCAGTGTAGGGGGTCATGCAGGGGATGGTCTTTCAGGGTTTAGGGCAGTGCAGTGGTGTTCGGGCAGTGTAGGGGGTCGTGCAGGGGGTGGTGTTTCAGGGTTTAGGGCAGTGCAGTGGTGTTCGGGCAGTGTAGGGGGTCATGCAGGGGGTGGTGTTTCAGGGTTTAGGGCAGTGCAGTGGTGTTCGGGCAGTGTAGGGGTCTTGCTGGGGGTGGTGTTTCAGGGTTTAGGGCAGTGGTGTTTGGGCAGTGTAGGGGGTCTTGCTGGGGGTGGTGTTTCAGGGTTTAGGGCAGTGCAGTGGTGTTCGGGCAGTGTAGGGGGTCTTGCTGGGGCTGGTGTTTCAGGGTTTAGGGCAGTGCAGTGGTGTTCGGGCAGTGTAGGGGGTCGTGCTGGGGCTGGTGTTTCAGGGTTTAGGGAAGTGCAGTGGTGTTCGGGCAGTGTAGGGGGTCTTGCTGGGACTGGTGTTTCAGGGTTTAGGGCAGTGCAGTGGTGTTCGGGCAGGGTAGGGGGTCTTGCTGGGGCTGGTGTTTCAGGGTTTATGGCAGTGCAGTGGTGTTTGGGCAGTGTAGGGGGTCATGCTGGGGGTGGTGATTCAGGGTTTAGGGCAGTGGTGTTCGGGCAGTCTAGGGGGTCTTGCTGGGGGTGGTGTTTCAGGGTTTAGGGCAGTGCAGTGGTGTTCGGGCAGTGTAGGGGGTAGTGCAGGGTTGTGGTGTTTCAGGGTTTAGGGCAGTGCAGTGGTGTTCGGGCAGTGTAGGGGGTGGTGCAGGGGGTGGTGCAGGGGGTGGTGTTTGAGGGGTTAGGGCAGTGCAGTGGTGTTCAGGCAGTGTAGGGGGTCATGCAGGGGGTGGTGTTTCAGGGTTTAGGGCAGTGGTGTTCAGGCAGTGAAGGGGCCGTGCAGGGAGTAGTGTTTCAGGGTTGAGGGCAGTGCAGTGGTGTTCGGGCAGTGTAGGGGGTCGTGCAGGGGGTGGTGTTTCAGGGTTTAGGGCAGTGCAGTGGTGTTCGGGCAGTGTAGGGGGTCGTGCTGGGGCTGGTGTTTCAGGGTTTAGGGCAGTGCAGTGGTGTTCGGGCAGAGTAGGTGGTTGTGCTGGGGCTGGTGTTTCAGGGTTTAGGGCAGTGCAGTGGTGTTCCGGAAGTGTAGGGGTCGTGCTGGGGCTGGTGTTTCAGGGTTAAGGGCAGTGCAATGGTGTTCGGGCAGTGTAGGGAGTCGTGCTGGGGCTGGTGTTTCAGGGTTTTGGGCAGTGCAGTGGTGTTCGGGCAGTGTAGGGGGTCATGCTGGGGGTAGTGTTTCAGGGTTTTGGGCAGTGCAGTGGTGTTCGGGCAGTGTAGGGGTTCGTGCTGGGGGTAGTGTTTTAGGGTTTAGGGCAGAACAGTGGTGTTTGGGCAGAGTAGGGGGTCGTGCTGGGGGTGGTGTTTGTGAGAAGTTGGCCTGGCATATGCTGTCCACTAATTATAGTGGGCACCTTGCACCAGTCCAAATCGACTCTTATGGTAGATAGGTTAAAGACAACCTTATTGAAAGCTATCCTAGTGGTAGCTATGGAGAGCAGCCTTCAGGCTAAGTCTTGAAGGAATGTAAAGCAGCTTGTTTTACCAGTCTATAATCTCTTGAGTGACCAAATGAAAGAGCACCACACCAGGTATATATTCAAAATATATGTATTTATTACTAAACACACCCCTCTAGTCTCTTTATGAGGCTAGAGTTCGAAGTACATAAGTTATAAGATCTTAAATCACAGTAATAGCACAAATACACGTTTGGGCCCTAGGGGCGTACCAAACCATATACCAATAAAGTGGTATGCGAACCACGACTGAACTAGACACTAGGCCTAGAGCCTCTAGAAGTGCTTGGACCACAAGGAACCACCCAAGGTAGTGACACAAGGGACCCACGGGAGACGCGTGCAGTGTAAATACACAACCGCGATACGCCGTTAACTTCTATGGAGAAAGTCGGGATCGGGAAAATAGAGGAAAGGGACACTTAGAAGAGGACTAGGACAAAACCCTTTGAGATCTAGGACTTTGAAGAGTCTCTACCCACGGGAGCACTGGAGTACTCGTGTTACCTCACCCAGGGAAGCCGGGTGCATAGGTGCCTTTCGGGGTCGGGTTTCGTCGTCGATTCGAATGGCGATCTGCTGCAAAGTGCTGCTGGCGGCCAAGAGAAAAGTGTCCGGGTGGATCCAAGAGCGGATCGGAGTTCTGGTGAACCTGAAAGCAGAGGGGACAGAGTCTGGGTCACTAGCCAGTGACCAGGAAGGCGATGGACAGATGCCCACCGATGTCGAGTGCTTCAGGTGCATTGACAGTCGTCTTGACTCTTCAGCCACGAGGTCCGGGAGGCGTTGTTGGCAACCAGGAGCAGGATTCGGGCTGGTGCTCGATGTCTGTCGAGTGCTGAGGTGTCGGCGACCGGATTGGACCCAACAAGCCTTGGCAACGGCAAGTCTCGAGTAAGATGTAGATCGTCGATGGTGCAGACCAGCTAGGTCTGTGGAACTCACCCAGCGAGGGTAAGTGAGGGCAGGCCTGGAGCAACCAAGATGCCAAGTAAGGAAAAGATTGGCCTTCGTTAAGGGCTACTAGCCAACGGGCTAGCGACCGCGAAGGAGCCTCGTGACGCCGCACGTGGAGCTGGCTTGCAGGACACTCGTGGAGTGGGGGCCAGTGATCTTCGGTGCAGGGGGGGCTGGAGGCTAGGGCTACTCGGAGCCCAAAGCACGACTTCTTGGGAGACCCAGAAGATGGTGCACTTTCAAATGTGCTCGGTGTCCAGGGGTCACGGTTTCAAGTCACCCACGATAGCCACGGGCCTCAGCTTTGCTGGGGACTCAGGGTAGCCTCGGGGAAGTCTGAGAATCCACCTCTGGTGATGCGATGACTTCGGCGTCTGACGGGAGCTTCAGTGATGCGAACCGGACAGATGCTTCTTTGGTGCCTGCCAAGCAGGGGAGTCACTCCTTGACCCCAAGGGAGATTCTTCAGTCCTCTAATCTTGTCGTAGAGCGTCGAAGGTCCAGGATTCAGTGTCAGAGTTTCGTCCAGGTATAATCTAAAGTCCTAAGGACTGGGTTCCTACCTTTATTCTAAAAATAGGGGTTGGACTACTCTGTGGCCCCACCTATGGGTGGGTCAGGGCAGAGGGGTGGCTACACCCCTTTCCCTTTGTCCAGTTCACGCCAAAGCAGGGGCTGCAAGCCCCTGATCCGGTTTGAACTGGGGTATGCACAGGGACACCAAATGTGCCCCCAGTGCAGGACTTCAAAGCACACAGATGGTGCTCACGCCCAGCCCCAATACACATTATCCTGTCTGGGGAGGTGGTCACACCTCCCTGGGACAGGAAACCTATTGTCCAGGCCTCCCCTGCCGGAGTTTCGTCCAGCAGCAGGAGGCCAGACTCGTGTCTGTGGCAGCAGCATCCATTTTGTGATGCCAGGGCTTTGGAGAGAAGTTACCGGGTTAGTCAGGGTTAACATGTCTTTCCCTCTAGAAGGGTGGAATGCTACCCCCGCCACCAGAATTGGCGGGGGTAGTATTCCAAGATGTTTGACACCAAACACGACATGTTTAGGTGCAGCCATTCCAAAGTTAGCATTTTACCGCAAGGATATAATGCGCTTAAGAGTATATGGTCAGGCTGCACTACAAACAGCATCAGAGATTGTCTCCGAACGCTGCAGAGGGGCCCTGCTCATGCAGGGGCACCCTCTCACATAGGAACCATGCACTCTGCCTTTAGGATTGATAAGGCCTGCCTTAGGAGTGACGTATAGGTTTATATGTGTGTATGTATTTAGTGATATAGGTAACCTATATCACAGTAAGGGGTGCATGCACCACCTTACCCAGGCTGCAGTAGCAGACCTGTGGTGTCAGTTTGGATGGCCTTCCAGGGGTGGCATAATACATGCTGCAGCCCCTGGCAGGCCTCTGAGGTACCTATGCCCTTGGTACATAGTATACCATATACTAGGGACTTATAAGGGCACTCCAGATCCCAATCAGTGATGTGCCTAAGGCACATGGAAACCTTTTACAGAGAAAGCAGATAGACTGGGGCCCTGAATAGCAGGATCCCAGTCCAACTAAGTCATAAACCAGCAAAACACCATAAAAAAAGTGGGGGCAACCATATAGTCAGATTCCACCTTCCTACAGTGTTTAGGGTTTAGGGCAGTGCATTGGTGTTCGGGCAGTGTAGGGGGTCGTGCTGTGGGTGGTATTTCAGGGTTTAGGGCAGTGCAGTGGTGTTCGGGCAGTGTAGGGGGTCGTGCAGGGGGTGGTGTTTCAGGGTTTAGGGCAGTGCAGTAGTGTTCGGGCAGTGCAGGGGGTCTTGCTGGGGGTGGTGTTTCAGGGTTTAGGGCAGGCAGTGGTGTTCGGGCAGTGTAGGGGGTCTTGCTGGGGGTGGTGTTTCAGGGTTTAGGGCAGTGCAGTAGTGTTCGGGCAGTGTAGGGGGTCTTGCTGGGGCTGGTGTTTCAGGGTTTAGGGCAGTGCAGTGGTGTTCGGGCAGTGTAGGGGGTCATGCTGGGGCTGGTGTTTCAGGGTTTAGGGCAGTGCAGTGGTGTTCGGGCAGTGTAGGGGGTCTTGCTGGGGCTGGTATTTCAGGGTTTAGGGCAGTGCAGTGGTGTTCAGGCAGTGTAGGGGGTCTTGCTGGGACTGGTGTTTCAGGGTTTAGGGCAGTGCAGTGGTGTTCGGGCAGTGTAGGGGGTCTTGCTGGGGCTGGTGTTTCAGGGTTTAGGGCAGTGCAGTGGTGTTCGGGCAGTGTAGGGGGTTGTGCTGGGGGTGGTGTTTCAGGGTTTAGGGCAGTGCAGTGGTGTTCGGGCAGTGTAGGGGGTCATGCAGGGGCTGGTGTTTCAGGGTTTAGGGCAGTGCAGTGGTGTTCGGGCAGTGTAGGGGGTCGTGCAGGGGGTGGTGTTTCAGGGTTTAGGGCAGTGCAGTGGTGTTCGGGCAGTGTAGGTGGTCGTGCTGGGGCTGGTGTTTCAGGGTTTAGGGCAGTGCAGTGGTGTTCGGGCAGTGTAGGTGGTCGTGCTGGGGCTGGTGTTTCAGGGTTTAGGGCAGTGCAGTGGTGTTCGGGCAGTGTAGGGGGTCGTGCTGGGGCTGGTGTTTCAGGGTTTAGGGCAGTGCAGTGGTGTTCGGGCAGTGTAGGTGGTCGTGCTGGGGCTGGTGTTTCAGGGTTTAGGGCAGTGCAGTGGTGTTCGGGCAGTGTAGGGGGTCCTGCTGGGGCTGGTGTTTCAGGGTTTAGGTCAGTGCAGTGGTGTTCGGGCAGTGTAGGGGCTCTTGCTGGGGGTGGTGTTTCAGGGTTTAGGGCAGTGCAGTGGTGTTCGGGCAGTGTAGGGGGTCTTGCTGGGGCTGGTGTTTCAGGGTTTAGGGCAGTGCAGTGGTGTTCGGGCAGTGTAGGGGGTCGTGCTGGGGCTGGTGTTTCAGGGTTTAGGGCAGTGCAGTGGTGTTCGGGCAGTGTAGGGGGTCTTGCTGGGACTGGTGTTTCAGGGTTTAGGGCAGTGCAGTGGTGTTCGGGCAGTGTAGGGGGTCTTGCTGGGGCTGGTGTTTCAGGGTTTAGGGCAGTGCAGTGGTGTTCAGGCAGTGTAGGGGGTCGTGCTGGGGGTGGTGATTCAGTGTTTAGGGCAGTGGTGTTCGGGCAGTGTAGGGGGTCCTGCAGGGGCTGGTGTTTCAGGGTTTAGGGCAGTGCAGTGGTGTTTGGGCAGTGTAGGGGGTCATGCAGGGGATGGTCTTTCAGGGTTTAGGGCAGTGCAGTGGTGTTCGGGCAGTGTAGGGGGTCGTGCAGGGGGTGGTGTTTCAGGGTTTAGGGCAGTGCAGTGGTGTTCGGGCAGTGTAGGGGGTCATGCAGGGGGTGGTGTTTCAGGGTTTAGGGCAGTGCAGTGGTGTTCGGGCAGTGTAGGGGGTCTTGCTGGGGGTGGTGTTTCAGGGTTTAGGGCAGTGGTGTTTGGGCAGTGTAGGGGGTCTTGCTGGGGGTGGTGTTTCAGGGTTTAGGGCAGTGCAGTGGTGTTCGGGCAGTGTAGGGGGTCTTGCTGGGGCTGGTGTTTCAGGGTTTAGGGCAGTGCAGTGGTGTTCGGGCAGTGTAGGGGGTCGTGCTGGGGCTGGTGTTTCAGGGTTTAGGGAAGTGCAGTGGTGTTCGGGCAGTGTAGGGGGTCTTGCTGGGACTGGTGTTTCAGGGTTTAGGGCAGTGCAGTGGTGTTCGGGCAGGGTAGGGGGTCTTGCTGGGGCTGGTGTTTCAGGGTTTATGGCAGTGCAGTGGTGTTTGGGCAGTGTAGGGGGTCATGCTGGGGGTGGTGATTCAGGGTTTAGGAGCAGTGGTGTTCGGGCAGTCTAGGGGGTCTTGCTGGGGGTGGTGTTTCAGGGTTTAGGGCAGTGCAGTGGTGTTCGGACAGTGTAGGGGTCTTGCTGGGGGTGGTGTTTCAGGGTTTAGGGCAGTGCAGTGGTTTTCGGGCAGTGTAGGGGGTCTTGCATGGGTGGTATTTCAGAGTTTAGGGCAGTGCAGTGGTGTTCGGGCAGTGTAGGGGGTCTTGCTGGGGCTGGTGTTTCAGGGTTTAGGGCAGTGCAGTGGTGTTCGGGCAGTGTAGGGGGTGGTGCTGGGAGTGGTGTTTTAGGGTTTAGGGCAGTGCAGTGGTGTTCGGGCAGTGTAGGGGGTCGTGCTGGGGGTGGTGTTTTAGGGTTTAGGGCAGTGCAGTGGTGTTCGGGCAGTGTAGGGGGTTGTGCTGGGAGTGGTGTTTCAGGGTTTAGGGCAGTGCAGTGGTGTTTGGGCAGTGTAGGGGGTCGTGCAGGGTTGTGGTGTTACAGGGTTTAGGGCAGTGCAGTGGTGTTCGGGCAGTGTAGGGTGTCGTGCTGGGGGTGGTGTTTCAGGGTTTAGGGCAGTGCAGTGGTGTTCTGGCAGTGTAGGGGGTGGTGCAGGGGGTGGTGTTTCAGGGTTTAGGGCAGTGCAGTGGTGTTCGGGCAGTGTAGGGGGTGGTACAGGGGGTGGTGTTTCAGGGTTTAGGGCAGTGCGGTGGTGTTTGGATAGTGTAGGGGGTCGTGCAGGGGGTGGTGTTCCAGGGTTTAGGGCAGTGCAGTGGTGTTCGGGCAGTGTAGGGGGTCGTGCTGGGGGTGGTGTTTCAGGGTTTAGGGCAGTGCAGTGGTGTTCGGGCAGTGTAGGGGCTCTTGCTGGGGGTGGTGTTTCAGGGTTTAGGGCAGTGCAGTGGTGTTCGGGCAGTGTAGGGGGTCGTGCTGGGGCTGGTGTTTCAGGGTTTAGGGCAGTGCAGTGGTGTTCGGGCAGTGTAGGGGGTCTTGCTGGGACTGGTGTTTCAGGGTTTAGGGCAGTGCAGTGGTGTTCGGGCAGTGTAGGTGGTCTTGCTGGGGCTGGTGTTTCAGGGTTTAGGGCAGTGCAGTGGTGTTCGGGCAGTGTAGGGGGTCGTGCTGGGGGTGGTGATTCAGGGTTTAGGGCAGTGGTGTTCGGGCAGTGTAGGGGGTCCTGCAGGGGCTGGTGTTTCAGGGTTTAGGGCAGTGCAGTGGTGTTTGGGCAGTGTAGGGGGTCATGCAGGGGATGGTATTTCAGGGTTTAGGCCAGTGCAGTGGTGTTCGGGCAGTGTAGGGGGTCGTGCAGGGGGTGGTGTTTCAGGGTTTAGGGCAGTGCAGTGGTGTTCGGGCAGTGTAGGGGGTCATGCAGGGGGTGGTGTTTCAGAGTTTAGGGCAGTGCAGTGGTGTTCGGGCAGTGTAGGGGGTCTTGCTGGGGCTGGTGTTTCAGAGTTTAGGGCAGTGCAGTGGTGTTCGGGCAGTGTAGGGGGTCGTGCTGGGGCTGGTGTTTCAGGGTTTAGGGAAGTGCAGTGGTGTTCGGGCAGTGTAGGGGGTCTTGCTGGGACTGGTGTTTCAGGGTTTAGGGCAGTGCAGTGGTGTTCGGGCAGGGTAGGGGGTCTTGCTGGGGCTGGTGTTTCAGGGTTTATGGCAGTGCAGTGGTGTTTGGGCAGTGTAGGGGGTCGTGCTGGGGGTGGTGATTCAGGGTTTAGGGCAGTGGTGTTCGGGCAGTCTAGGGGGTCTTGCTGGGGGTGGTGTTTCAGGGTTTAGGGCAGTGCAGTGGTGTTCGGACAGTGTAGGGGGTCTTGCTGGGGGTGGTGTTTCAGGGTTTAGGGCAGTGCAGTGGTTTTCGGGCAGTGTAGGGGGTCTTGCATGGGTGGTATTTCAGAGTTTAGGGCAGTGCAGTGGTGTTCGGGCAGTGTAGGGGGTCTTGCTGGGGCTGGTGTTTCAGGGTTTAGGGCAGTGCAGTGGTGTTCGGGCAGTGTAGGGGGTGGTGCTGGGGGTGGTGTTTCAGGCTTTAGGGCAGTGCAGTGGTGTTCGGGCAGTGTAGGGGGTGGTGCAGGGGGTGGTGTTTCAGGGTTTAGGGCAGTGCAGTGGTGTTCGAGCAGTGTAGGGGGTCGTGCGGGGGATGGTGTTTCAGGGTTTAGGGCAGTGCAGTAGTGTTTGGGCAGTATAGGGGGTCGTTCAGGGTTGTGGTATTTCAGGGTTAAGGGCAGTGCAGTGGTCTTCGGGCAGTGTAGGGGGTCGTGCTGGGGGTGGTGTTTCAGGGTTTAGGGCAGTGCAGTGGTGTTCGGGCAGTGTAGGGGGTGGTGCAGGGGGTGGTGTTTCAGGGTTTAGGGCAGTGCAGTGGTGTTCGAGCAGTGTAGGGGGTCATGCAGGGGGTGGTGTTTCAGGTTTTAGGGCAGTGAAGTGGTGTTCGGGCAGTGTAGGGGGTCTTGCTGGGGGTGGTGTTTCAGGGTTTAGGGCAGTGGTGTTCGGGCAGTGTAGGGGGTCTTGCTGGGGGTGGTGTTTCAGGGTTTAGGGCAGTACAGTGGTATACGGGCAGTGTAGGGGGTCTTGCTGGGGGTGGTGTTTCAGGGTTTAGGGCAGTGCAGTGGTGTTCGGGCAGTGTAGGGGGTCTTGCTGGGGGTGGTGTTTCAGGGTTTAGGGCAGTGCAGTGGTGTTCGGGCAGTGTAGGGGTCTTGCTGGGGCTGGTGTTTCAGGGTTTAGGGCAGTGCAGTGGTGTTCGGGCAGTGTAGGGGGTCGTGCTGGGGCTGGTGTTTCAGGGTTTAGGGCAGTGCAGTGGTGTTCGGGCAGTGTAGGGGGTCTTGCTGGGACTGGTGTTTCAGGGTTTAGGGCAGTGCAGTGGTGTTCGGGCAGTGTAGGGTGTCTTGCTGGGGCTGGTGTTTCAGGGTTTAGGGCAGTGCAATGGTGTTCAGGCAGTGTAGGGGGTCGTGCTGGGGGTGGTGTTTCAGGGTTTAAGGCAGTGGTGTTCGGGCAGTGTAGGGGGTCCTGCAGGGGCTGGTGTTTCAGGGTTTAGGGCAGTGCAGCGGTGTTCGGGCAGTGTAGGGGGTCGTGCAGGGGGTGGTGTTTCAGGGTTTAGGGCAGTGCAGTTGTGTTCGGGCAGTGTAGGGGGTCGTGCTGGGGCTGGTGTTTCAGGGTTTAGGGCAGTGCAGTGGTGTTCGGGCAGTGTAGGGTGTCTTGCTGGGGCTGGTGTTTCAGTGTTTAGGGCAGTGCAGTGGTGTTCGGGCAGTGTAGGGGGTCGTGCTGGGGGTGGTGTTTCAGGGTTTAGGGCAGTGCAGTGGTGTTCGGGCAGTGTAAGGGGTCATGCTGGGGGTGGTGTTTCAGGGTTTAGGGCAGTGCAGTGGTGTTCGGGCAGTGTAGGGGGTCATGCTGGGTCTGGTGTTTCAGGGTTTAGGGCAGTGCAGTGGTGTTCGGGTAGTGTAGGGGGTCGTGCTGGGGCTGGTGTTTCAGGGTTTAGGGCAGTGCAGTGGTGTTCGAGCAGTGTAGGGGGTGGTGCAGGGGGTGGTGTTTCAGGGTTTAGGGCAGTGCGGTGGTGTTCGGGCAGTGTAGGGGGTCATGCAGGGGGTGGTGTTTCAGGGTTTAGGGCAGTGCAGTGGTGTTCGGGCAGTGTAGGGGGTCGTGCTGGGGCTGGTGTTTCAGGGTTTTGGGCAGTGCAGTGGTGTTCGGGCAGTGTAGGGGGTCGTGCTGGGGCTGGTGTTTCAGGGTTTTGGGCAGTGCAGTGGTGTTCGGGCAGTGTAGGGGGTCGTGCTGGGGGTAGTGTTTCAGGGTTTTGGGCAGTGCAGTGGTGTTCGGGCAGTGTAGGGGTTCGTGCTGGGGGTAGTGTTTTAGGGTTTAGGGCAGAGCAGTGGTGTTCGGGCAGAGTTGGGGGTCGTGCTGGGGGTGGTGTTAAGGGTTTAGCGCAGTGCAGTGGTGTTCGGGCAGTGTAGGGGGTTGTGCTGCGGGTGGTATTTCAGGTTTAGGGCAGGGCAGTGGTGTACTGGCAGTGTAGGGGGTCGTGCAGGGGGTGGTGTTTCAGGGTTTAGGGCAGTGCAGTGGTGTTCGGGCAGTGTAGGGGGTCATGCAGGGGGTGGTGTTTCAGGGTTTAGGGCAGTGCAGTAGTGTTCGGGCAGTGTAGGGGGTCTTGCTGGGGGTGGTGTTTCAGGGTTTAGGGCAGTGCAGTGGTGTTCGGGCAGTGTAGGGGGTCTTGCTGGGGGTGGTGTTTTAGGGTTTAGGGCAGTGCAGTGGTGTTCGGGCAGTGTAGGGGGTCTTGCTGGGACTGGTGTTTCAGGGTTTAGGGCAGTGCAGTGGTGTTCGGGCAGTGTAGGGTGTCTTGCTGGGGCTGGTGTTTCAGTGTTTAGGGCAGTGCAGTGGTGTTCGGGCAGTGTAGGGGGTCTTGCTGGGGGTGGTGTTTTAGGGTTTAGGGCAGTGCAGTGGTGTTCGGGCAGTGTAGGGGGTCTTGCTGGGACTGGTGTTTCAGGGTTTAGGGCAGTGCAGTGGTGTTCGGGCAGTGTAGGGTGTCTTGCTGGGGCTGGTGTTTCAGGGTTTAAGGCAGTGCCGTGGTGTTCGGGCAGTGTAGGGTGTCGTGCTGGGGGTGGTGTTTCAGAGTTTAGGGCAGTGCAGTGGTGTTCGGGCAGTGTAGGGGGTGGTGCAGGGGGTGGTGTTTCAGGGTTTAGGGCAGTGCAGTGGTGTTCGAGCAGTGTAGGGGGTGGTGCAGGGGGTGGTGTTTCTGGGTTTAGGGCAGTGCGGTGGTGTTCGGGCAGTGTAGGGGTCGTGCAGGGGGTTGTGTTTCAGGGTTTAGGGCAGTGGTGTTCGGGCAGTGTAGGGGGTCGTGCTGGGGGTGATGTTTCAGGGTTTAGGGCAGTGCGGTGGTGTTTGGGCAGTGTAGGGGGTCGTGCAGGGGGTGGTGTTCCAGGGTTTAGGGCAGTGCAGTGGTGTTCGGGCAGTGAAGGGGTCGTGCAGGGGGTGGTGTTTCAGGGTTTAGGGCAGTGGTGTTCGGGCAGTGTAGGGGGTCATGCTGGGGGTGGTGTTTCAGGGTTTAGGGCAGTGCAGTGGTGTTCGGGCAGTGTAGGGGGTCGTGCTGGGGGTGGTGTTTCAGGGTTTAGGGCAGTGCAGTGGTGGTCGGGCAGTGTAGGGGGTCGTACGGGGGATGTTGTTTCAGGGTTTAGGGCAGTGCAGTGGTGGTCGGGCAGTGTAGGGGGTCGTACGGGGGATGGTGTTTCAGGGTTTAGGGCAGTGCAGTGGTGTTTGGGCAGTGTAGGGGGTCGTGCAGGGTTGTGGTGTTTCAGGGTTTAGGGCAGTGCAGTGGTGTTTGGGCAGTGTAGGGGGTCATGCTGGGGGTGGTGTTTCAGGGTTTAGGGCAGTGCAGTGGTGTTCGGGCAGTGTAGGGGGTGGTGCAGGGGGTGGTGTTTCAGGGTTTAGGGCAGTGCAGTGGTGTTCGAGCAGTGTAGGGGGTGGTGCAGGGGTAGTGTTTCAGGGTTTAGGGCAGTGCAGTGGTGTTCGGGCAGTGTAGGGGGTCTTGCTGGGGCTGGTGTTTCAGGGTTTAGGGCAGTGCAATGGTGTTCAGGCAGTGTAGGGGGTCGTGCTGGGGGTGGTGTTTCAGGGTTTAGGGCAGTGGTGTTCGGGCAGTGTAGGGGGTCCTGCAAGGGCTGGTGTTTCAGGGTTTAGGGCAGTGCAGTGGTGTTCGGGCAGTGTAGGGGGTCGTGCAGGGGGTGGTGTTTCAGGGTTTAGGGCAGTGCAGTGGTGTTCGGGCAGTGTAGGGGGTCTTGCTGGGGCTGGTGTTTCAGGGTTTAGGGCAGTGCAGTGGTGTTCGGGCAGTGTAGGGGGTCGTGCTGGGGGTGGTGTTTCAGGGTTTAGGGCAGTGCAGTGGTGTTCGGGCAGTGTAGGGGGTCGTTCAGGGGCTGGTGTTTCAGGGTTTAGGGCAGTGCAGTGGTGTTCGGGCAGTGTAAGGGGTCATGCTGGGGGTGGTGTTTCAGGGTTTAGGGCAGTGCAGTGGTGTTCGGGCAGTGTAGGGGGTCGTGCTGGGGGGTGGTGTTTCAGGGTTTAGGGCAGTGCAGTGGTGTTCGAGCAGTGTAGGGGGTCGTGCTGGGGGTGGTGTTTCAGGGTTTAGGGCAGAGCAGTGGTGTTCGGGCAGTGTAGGGGGTCGTGCTGGGGGTGGTGTTTCAGGGTTTAGGGCAGTTCAGTGGTATTCGGGCAGTGTAGGGGGTCATGCTGGGGCTGCTGTTTCAGGGTTTAGGGCAGTGCAGTGGTGTTCGGGGAGTGTAGGGGGTCATGCTGGGGCTGGTGTTTCAGGGTTTAGGGCAGTGCAGTGGTGTTCGGGAAGTGTAGGTGGTCATGCTGGGGCTGGTGTTTCAGGGTTTAGGGCAGAGCAGTGGTGTTCGAGCAGTGTAGGGGGTGGTGCAGGGGGTGGTGTTTCAGGGATTAGGGCAGTGGTGTTCGGGCAGTGTAGGGGGTCGTGCTGGGGGTGGTGTTTCAGGGTTTAGGGCAGTGCAGTGGCGTTCGGGCAGTGTAGGGGGTCGTGCGGGGGTGGTGTTTCAGGGTTTAGGGCAGTGCAGTGGTGTTCGGGCAGTGTAGGGGGTAGTGCAGGGTTGTGGTGTTTCAGGGTTTAGGGCAGTGCAGTGGTGTTCGGGCAGTGTAGGGGGTGGTGCAGGGGGTGGTGCAGGGGGTGGTGTTGGAGGGTTAGGGCAGTGCAGTGGTGTTCAGGCAGTGTAGGGGGTCATGCAGGGGGTGGTGTTTCAGGGTTTAGGGCAGTGGTGTTCAGGCAGTGAAGGGGCCGTGCAGGGAGTAGTGTTTCAGGGTTGAGGGCAGTGCAGTGGTGTTCGGGCAGTGTAGGGGGTCGTGCAGGGGGTGGTGTTTCAGGGTTTAGGGCAGTGCAGTGGTGTTCGGGCAGTGTAGGGGGTCGTGCTGGGGCTGGTGTTTCAGGGTTTAGGGCAGTGCAGTGGTGTTCGGGCAGAGTAGGTGGTTGTGCTGGGGCTGGTGTTTCAGGGTTTAGGGCAGTGCAGTGGTGTTCCGGAAGTGTAGGGGTCGTGCTGGGGCTGGTGTTTCAGGGTTAAGGGCAGTGCAATGGTGTTCGGGCAGTGTAGGGAGTCGTGCTGGGGCTGGTGTTTCAGGGTTTTGGGCAGTGCAGTGGTGTTCGGGCAGTGTAGGGGGTCATGCTGGGGGTAGTGTTTCAGGGTTTTGGGCAGTGCAGTGGTGTTCGGGCAGTGTAGGGGTTCGTGCTGGGGGTAGTGTTTTAGGGTTTAGGGCAGAACAGTGGTGTTTGGGCAGAGTAGGGGGTCGTGCTGGGGGTGGTGTTTGTGAGAAGTTGGCCTGGCATATGCTGTCCACTAATTATAGTGGGCACCTTGCACCAGTCCAAATCGACTCTTATGGTAGATAGGTTAAAGACAACCTTATTGAAAGCTATCCTAGTGGTAGCTATGGAGAGCAGCCTTCAGGCTAAGTCTTGAAGGAATGTAAAGCAGCTTGTTTTACCAGTCTATAATCTCTTGAGTGACCAAATGAAAGAGCACCACACCAGGTATATATTCAAAATATATGTATTTATTACTAAACACACCCCTCTAGTCTCTTTATGAGGCTAGAGTTCGAAGTACATAAGTTATAAGATCTTAAATCACAGTAATAGCACAAATACACGTTTGGGCCCTAGGGGCGTACCAAACCATATACCAATAAAGTGGTATGCGAACCACGACTGAACTAGACACTAGGCCTAGAGCCTCTAGAAGTGCTTGGACCACAAGGAACCACCCAAGGTAGTGACACAAGGGACCCACGGGAGACGCGTGCAGTGTAAATACACAACCGCGATACGCCGTTAACTTCTATGGAGAAAGTCGGGATCGGGAAAATAGAGGAAAGGGACACTTAGAAGAGGACTAGGACAAAACCCTTTGAGATCTAGGACTTTGAAGAGTCTCTACCCACGGGAGCACTGGAGTACTCGTGTTACCTCACCCAGGGAAGCCGGGTGCATAGGTGCCTTTCGGGGTCGGGTTTCGTCGTCGATTCGAATGGCGATCTGCTGCAAAGTGCTGCTGGCGGCCAAGAGAAAAGTGTCCGGGTGGATCCAAGAGCGGATCGGAGTTCTGGTGAACCTGAAAGCAGAGGGGACAGAGTCTGGGTCACTAGCCAGTGACCAGGAAGGCGATGGACAGATGCCCACCGATGTCGAGTGCTTCAGGTGCATTGACAGTCGTCTTGACTCTTCAGCCACGAGGTCCGGGAGGCGTTGTTGGCAACCAGGAGCAGGATTCGGGCTGGTGCTCGATGTCTGTCGAGTGCTGAGGTGTCGGCGACCGGATTGGACCCAACAAGCCTTGGCAACGGCAAGTCTCGAGTAAGATGTAGATCGTCGATGGTGCAGACCAGCTAGGTCTGTGGAACTCACCCAGCGAGGGTAAGTGAGGGCAGGCCTGGAGCAACCAGGATGCCAAGTAAGGAAAAGATTGGCCTTCGTTAAGGGCTACTAGCCAACGGGCTAGCGACCGCGAAGGAGCCTCGTGACGCCGCACGTGGAGCTGGCTTGCAGGACACTCGTGGAGTGGGGGCCAGTGATCTTCGGTGCAGGTGGGGCTGGAGGCTAGGGCTACTCGGAGCCCAAAGCACGACTTCTTGGGAGACCCAGAAGATGGTGCACTTTCAAATGTGCTCGGTGTCCAGGGGTCACGGTTTCAAGTCACCCACGATAGCCACGGGCCTCAGCTTTGCTGGGGACTCAGGGTAGCCTCGGGGAAGTCTGAGAATCCACCTCTGGTGATGCGATGACTTCGGCGTCTGACGGGAGCTTCAGTAATGCGAACCGGACAGATGCTTCTTTGGTGCCTGCCAAGCAGGGGAGTCACTCCTTGACCCCAAGGGAGATTCTTCAGTCCTCTAATCTTGTCGTAGAGCGTCGAAGGTCCAGGATTCAGTGTCAGAGTTTCGTCCAGGTATAATCTAAAGTCCTAAGGACTGGGTTCCTACCTTTATTCTAAAAATAGGGGTTGGACTACTCTGTGGCCCCACCTATGGGTGGGTCAGGGCAGAGGGGTGGCTACACCCCTTTCCTTTGTCCAGTTCACGCCAAAGCAGGGGCTGCAAGCCCCTGATCCGGTTTGAACTGGGGTATGCACAGGGACACCAAATGTGCCCCCAGTGCAGGACTTCAAAGCACACAGATGGTGCTCCCGCCCAGCCCCAATACACATTATCCTGTCTGGGGAGGTGGTCACACCTCCCTGGGACAGGAAACCTATTGTCCAGGCCTCCCCTGCCGGAGTTTCGTCCAGCAGCAGGAGGCCAGACTCGTGTCTGTGGCAGCAGCATCCATTTTGTGATGCCAGGGCTTTGGAGAGAAGTTACCGGGTTAGTCAGGGTTAACATGTCTTTCCCTCTAGAAGGGTGGAATGCTACCCCCGCCGCCAGAATTGGCGGGGGGTAGTATTCCAAGATGTTTGACACCAAACACGACATGTTTAGGTGCAGCCATTCCAAAGTTAGCATTTTACCGCAAGGATATAATGCGCTTAAGAGTATATGGTCAGGCTGCACTACAAACAGCATCAGAGATTGTCTCCGAACGCTGCAGAGGGGCCCTGCTCATGCAGGGGCACCCTCTCACATAGGAACCATGCACTCTGCCTTTAGGATTGATAAGGCCTGCCTTAGGAGTGACTTATAGGTTTATATGTGTGTATGTATTTAGTGATATAGGTAACCTATATCACAGTAAGGGGTGCATGCACCACCTTACCCAGGCTGCAGTAGCAGACCTGTGGTGTCAGTTTGGATGGCCTTCCAGGGGTGGCATAATACATGCTGCAGCCCCTGGCAGGCCTCTGAGGTACCTATGCCCTTGGTACATAGTATACCATATACTAGGGACTTATAAGGGCACTCCAGATCCCAATCAGTGATGTGCCTAAGGCACATGGAAACCTTTTTACAGAGAAAGCAGATAGACTGGGGCCCTGAATAGCAGGATCCCAGTCCAACTAAGTCATAAACCAGCAAAACACCATAAAAAAAAGTGGGGGCAACCATATAGTCAGATTCCACCTTCCTACAGTGTTTAGGGTTTAGGGCAGTGCATTGGTGTTCGGGCAGTGTAGGGGGTCGTGCTGTGGGTGGTATTTCAGGTTTAGGGCAGTGCAGTGGTGTACGGGCAGTGTAGGGGGTCGTGCAGGGGGTGGTGTTTCAGGGTTTAGGGCAGTGCAGTAGTGTTCGGGCAGTGCAGGGGGTCTTCCTGGGGGTGGTGTTTCAGGGTTTAGGGCAGTGGTGTTCGGGCAGTGTAGGGGGTCTTGCTGGGGGTGGTGTTTCAGGGTTTAGGGCAGTGCAGTAGTGTTCGGGCAGTGTAGGGGGTCTTGCTGGGGCTGGTGTTTCAGGGTTTAGGGCAGTGCAGTGGTGTTCAGGCAGTGTAGGGGGTCATGCTGGGGCTGGTGTTTCAGGGTTTAGGGCAGTGCAGTGGTGTTCGGGCAGTGTAGGGGGTCTTGCTGGGGCTGGTATTTCAGGGTTTAGGGCAGTGCAGTGGTGTTCGGGCAGTGTAGGGGGTCTTGCTGGGTCTGGTGTTTCAGGGTTTAGGGCAGTGCAGTGGTGTTCGGGCAGTGTAGGGGGTCTTTCTGGGGCTAGTGTTTCAGGGTTTAGGGCAGTGCAGTGGTGTTCGGGCAGTGTAGGGGGTTGTGCTGGGGGTGGTGTTTGAGGGTTTAGGGCAGTGTAGTGGTGTTCGGGCAGTGTAGGGGGTCATGCAGGGGCTGGTGTTTCAGGGTTTAGGGCAGTGCAGTGGTGTTCGGGCAGTGTAGGGGGTCGTGCAGGGGGTGGTGTTTCAGGGTTTAGCACAGTGCAGTGGTGTTCGGGCAGTGTAGGTGGTCGTGCTGGGGCTGGTGTTTCAGGGTTTAGGGCAGTGCAGTGGTGTTCGGGCAGTGTAGGTGGTCGTGCTGGGGCTGGTGTTTCAGGGTTTAGGGCAGTGCAGTGGTGTTCGGGCAGTGTAGGGGGTCGTGCTGGGGCTGGTGTTTCAGGGTTTAAGGCAGTGCCGTGGTGTTCAGGCAGTGTAGGTGGTCGTGCTGGGGCTGGTGTTTCAGGGTTTAGGGCAGTGCAGTGGTGTTCGGGCAGTGTAGGGGGTCCTGCTGGGGCTGGTGTTTCAGGGTTTAGGTCAGTGCAGTGGTGTTCGGGCAGTGTAGGGGGTCTTGCTGGGGCTGATGTTTCAGGGTTTCGGGCAGGGCAGTGGTGTTCGGGCAGTGTAGGGTGTCTTGCTGGGGCTGGTGTTTCAGGGTTTAGGGCAGTGCAGTCATGTTCGGGCAGTGTAGGGGGTCGTGCTGGGGGTGTTGTTTCAGGGTTTAGGGCAGTGCAGTGGTGTTCGGGCAGTGTAGGGGTTCGTGCTGAGGCTGGTGTTTCAGGGTTTAGGGCAGTGCAGTGGTGTTTGGGCAGTGTAGGGGGTCTTTCTGGGGCTGTGTTTCAGGGTTTAGTGCAGTGCAGTGGTGTTCGGGCAGTGTAGGGGGTAGTGCTGGGGCTGCTGTTTCAGAGTTTAGGGCAGTGCAGTGGTGTTCGGGCAGTGTAGGGGGTCATGCTGGGGCAGGTGTTTCAGGGTTTAAGGTAGTGCCGTGGTGTTCGGACAGTGTAGGTGGTCGTGCTGGGGCTGGTGTTTCAGGGTTTAGGGCAGTGCAGTGGTGTTCGGGCAGTGTAGGGGGTCCTGCTGGGGCTGGTGTTTCAGGGTTTAGGTCAGTGCAGTGGTGTTCGGGCAGTGTAGGGGTCTTGCTGGGGCTGGTGTTTCAGGGTTTAGGGCAGTGCAGTGGTGTTCGGGCAGTGTAGGGGGTCATGCTGGGGCTGGTGTTTCGGGGTTTAGGGCAGTGAAGTGGTATTAGGGCAGTGTAGGGGGTCGTGCAGGGGTTGTGTTTCAGGGTTTAGGGCAGTGCAGTGGTGTTGAGACAGTATAGGGGGTCGTGCAGGGGGTGGTGTTTCAGGGTTTAGGGCAGTGCAGTGGTGTTCGGCCAGTGTAGGGGGTCTTGCTGGGGGTGGTGTTTCAGGGTTTAGTGCAGTGGTGTTCGGGCAGTGTAGGGGGTCTTGCTGGGGGTGGTGTTTCAGGGTTTAGGGCAGTGCAGTGGTGTTCGGGCAGTGTAGGGGGTCTTGCTGAGGCTGGTGTTTCAGGGTTTAGGGCAGTGCAGTGGTGTTCGGGCAGTGTAGGCGGTCATGCTGGGGCTGGTGTTTCAGGGTTTCGGGCACTGCAGTGGTGTTCGGGCAGTCTAGGGGGTCGTGCTGGGGCTGGTGTTTCAGGGTTTAGGGCAGTGCAGTGGTGTTCAGGAAGTGTAGGGGTCGTGCTGGGGCTGGTGTTTCAGGGTTTAGGGCAGTGCAGTGGTGTTCGGGCAGTGTAGGGGGTCGTGCTGGGGCTGGTGTTTCAGGGTTTAGGGCAGTGCAGTGGTGTTCGGGCAGTGTAGGGGGTCGTGCTGGGGCTGGTGTTTCAGGGTTTTGGGCAGTGCAGTGGTGTTCGGGCAGTGTAAGGGGTCGTGCTGAGGCTGGTGTTTCAGGGTTTTGGGCAGAGCAGTGGTGTTCGGGCAGTGTAGGGGGTCGTGCTGGGGGTAGTGTTTCAGGGTTTTGGGCAGTGCAGTGGTGTTCAGACAGTGTAGGGGGACGTGCTGGGGGTGGTGTTTTAGGGTTTAGGGCAGAGCAGTGGTGTTCGGGCAGTGTAGGGGTTTGTGCTGGGGGTAGTGTTTTAGGGTTTAGGGCAGAGCAATGGTGTTCGGGCAGAGTAGGGGGTCGTGCTGGGGGTGGTGTTTAGGGTTTAGGGCAGTGCAGTGGTGTTCGGGCAGTGTAGGGGGTCGTGCTGTGGGTGGTATTTCAGGTTTAGGGCAGTGCAGTGGTGTACGGGCAGTGTATGGGGTCATGCAGGGGGTGGTGTTTCAGGGTTTAGGGCAGTGCAGTTGTGTTCGTGCAGTGTAGGGGGTCATGCAGGGGCTGGTGTTTCAGGGTTTAGGGTAGTGCAGTGGTGTTCGGGCAGTGTAGGGGGTCGTGCAGGGGGTGGTGTTTCAGGGTTTAGGGCAGTGCAGTGGTGTTTGGGCAGTGTAGGCGGTCTTGCTGGGGCTGGTGTTTCAGGGTTTAGGGCAGTGCAGTGGTGTTCGGGCAGTGTAGGGGGTCGTGCAGGGGTGGTGTTTCAGGGTTTAGGGCAGTGCAGTGGTGTTCAGGCAGTGTAGGGGGTCGTGCTGGGGCTGGTGTTTCAGGGTTTAGGGCAGTGCAGTGGTGTTCGGGCAGTGTAGGGGTCGTGCAGGGGCTGGTGTTTCAGGGTTTAGGGCAGTGCAGTGGTGTTCGGGCAGTATAGGGGGTCATGCTGGGGGTGGTATTTCAGGGTTTAGTGCAGTGCAGTGGTGTTCAGGCACTGTAGGGTGTCGTGCTGGGGGTGGTGTTTCAGAGTTTAGGGCAGTGCAGTGGTGTTCGGGCAGTGTACGTGATCGTGCTGGGGTGGTGTTTCAGGGTTTAGGGCAGTGCAGTGGTGTTCGGGCAGTGTAGGGGGTCGTGCTGGGGGTGGTGTTTCAGGGTTTAGGGCAGTGCAGTGGTGTTCGAGCAGTGTAGGGGTCATGCTGGGGTGGTGTTTCAGGGTCTAGGGCACTGCAGTGGTGTTCGGGCAGTGTAGGGTGTCCTGCTGGGGGTGGTATTTCAGGGTTTAGGGCAGTGCAGTGGTGTTCGGGCAGTGTAGGGGGTCGTGCTGGGGATGGTATTTCAGGGTTTAGGGCAGTGCAGTGGTGCTCGGGCAGTGTAGGGGGTCGTGCTGGGGCTGGTGTTTCAGGGTTTAGGGCAGTGCAGTGGTGTTCGGGCAATGTAGGGGGTCGTGCTGGGGCTGGTGTTTCAGGGTTTAGGGCAGTGCAGTGGTGTTCGGGCAGTGTAGGGGGTCTTGCTGGGACTGGTGTTTCAGGGTTTAGGTCAGTGCAGTGGTGTTCGGGCAGTGTAGGGGGTCTTTCTGGGGCTAGTGTTTCAGGGTTTAGGGCAGTGCAGTGGTGTTCGGGCAGTGTAGGGGGTTGTGCTGGGGGTGGTGTTTGAGGGTTTAGGGCAGTGTAGTGGTGTTCGGGCAGTGTAGGGGGTCCTGCAGGGACTGGTGTTTCAGGGTTTATGGCAGTGCAGTGGTGTTCGGGCAGTGTAGGGGGTCGTGCAGGGGTGGTGTTTCAGGGTTTAGCACAGTGCAGTGGTGTTCGGGCAGTGTAGGTGGTCATGCTGGGGCTAGTGTTTCAGGGTTTAGGGCAGTGCAGTGGTGTTCGGGCAGTGTAGGTGGTCGTGCTGGGGCTGGTGTTTCAGGGTTTAGGGCAGTGCAGTGGTGTTCGGGCAGTGTAGGTGGTCGTGCTGGGGCTGGTGTTTCAGGGTTTAAGGCAGTGCCGTGGTGTTCCGGCAGTGTAGGTGGTCGTGCTGGGGCTGGTGTTTCAGGGTTTAGGGCAGTGCAGTGGTGTTCGGGCAGTGTAGGGGGTCCTGCTGGGGCTGGTGTTTCAGGGTTTAGGTCAGTGCAGTGGTGTTCGGACAGTGTAGGGGGTCTTGCTGGGGCTGATGTTTCAGGGTTTAGGGCAGGGCAGTGGTGTTCGGGCAGTGTAGAGTGTCTTGCTGGGGCTGGTGTTTCAGGGTTTAGGGCAGTGCAATCATGTTCGGGCAGTGTAGGGGGTCGTGCTGGGGGTGTTGTTTCAGGGTTTAGGGCAGTGCAGTGGTGTTCGGGCAGTGTAGGGGTTCGTGCTGAGGCTGGTGTTTCAGGGTTTAGGGCAGTGCAGTGGTGTTTGGGCAGTGTAGGGGTCTTTCTGGGGCTGGTGTTTCAGGGTTTAGTGCAGTGCAGTGGTGTTCGGGCAGTGTAGGGGGTCGTGCTGGGGCTGCTGTTTCAGGGTTTAGGGCAGTGCAGTGGTGTTCGGGCAGTGTAGGGGGTCATGCTGGGGCAGGTGTTTCAGGGTTTAAGGTAGTGCCGTGGTGTTCGGACAGTGTAGGTGGTCGTGCTGAGGCTGGTGTTTCAGGGTTTAGGGCAGAGCAGTGGTGTTCGGGCAGTGTAGGGGTTTGTGCTGGGGGTAGTGTTTTAGGGTTTAGGGCAGAGCAATGGTGTTCGGGCAGAGTAGGGGGTCGTGCTGGGGGTGGTGTTTAGGGTTTAGGGCAGTGCAGTGGTGTTCGGGCAGTGTAGGGGGTCGTGCTGTGGGTGGTATTTCAGGTTTAGGGCAGTGCAGTGGTGTACGGGCAGTGTATGGGGTCATGCAGGGGGTGGTGTTTCAGGGTTTAGGGCAGTGCAGTTGTGTTCGTGCAGTGTAGGGGGTCTTGCTGGGGCTGATGTTTCAGGGTTTCGGGCAGGGCAGTGGTGTTCGGGCAGTGTAGGGTGTCTTGCTGGGGCTGGTGTTTCAGGGTTTAGGGCAGTGCAGTCATGTTCGGGCAGTGTAGGGGGTCGTGCTGGGGGTGTTGTTTCAGGGTTTAGGGCAGTGCAGTGGTGTTCGGGCAGTGTAGGGGTTCGTGCTGAGGCTGGTGTTTCAGGGTTTAGGGCAGTGCAGTGGTGTTTGGGCAGTGTAGGGGGTCTTTCTGGGGCTGGTGTTTCAGGGTTTAGTGCAGTGCAGTGGTGTTCGGGCAGTGTAGGGGGTAGTGCTGGGGCTGCTGTTTCAGAGTTTAGGGCAGTGCAGTGGTGTTCGGGCAGTGTAGGGGGTCATGCTGGGGCAGGTGTTTCAGGGTTTAAGGTAGTGCTGTGGTGTTCGGACAGTGTAGGTGGTCGTGCTGGGGCTGGTGTTTCAGGGTTTAGGGCAGTGCAGTGGTGTTCGGGCAGTGTAGGGGGTCCTGCTGGGGCTGGTGTTTCAGGGTTTAGGTCAGTGCAGTGGTGTTCGGGCAGTGTAGGGGGTCTTGCTGGGGCTGGTGTTTCAGGGTTTAGGGCAGTGCAGTGGTGTTCGGGCAGTGTAGGGGGTCATGCTGGGGCTGGTGTTTCGGGGTTTAGGGCAGTGAAGTGGTATTAGGGCAGTGTAGGGGGTCGTGCAGGGGGTTGTGTTTCAGGGTTTAGGGCAGTGCAGTGGTGTTGAGACAGTATAGGGGGTCGTGCAGGGGGTGGTGTTTCAGGGTTTAGGGCAGTGCAGTGGTGTTCGGCCAGTGTAGGGGGTCTTGCTGGGGGTGGTGTTTCAGGGTTTAGTGCAGTGGTGTTCGGGCAGTGTAGGGGGTCTTGCTGGGGGTGGTGTTTCAGGGTTTAGGGCAGTGCAGTGGTGTTCGGGCAGTGTAGGGGGTCTTGCTGAGGCTGGTGTTTCAGGGTTTAGGGCAGTGCAGTGGTGTTCGGGCAGTGTAGGCGGTCATGCTGGGGCTGGTGTTTCAGGGTTTCGGGCACTGCAGTGGTGTTCGGGCAGTGTAGGGGGTCGTGCTGGGGCTGGTGTTTCAGGGTTTAGGGCAGTGCAGTGGTGTTCAGGAAGTGTAGGGGTCGTGCTGGGGCTGGTGTTTCAGGGTTTAGGGCAGTGCAGTGGTGTTCGGGCAGTGTAGGGGGTCGTGCTGGGGCTGGTGTTTCAGGGTTTAGGGCAGTGCAGTGGTGTTCGGGCAGTGTAAGGGGTCGTGCTGGGGCTGGTGTTTCAGGGTTTTGGGCAGTGCAGTGGTGTTCGGGCAGTGTAAGGGGTCGTGCTGAGGCTGGTGTTTCAGGGTTTTGGGCAGAGCAGTGGTGTTCGGGCAGTGTAGGGGGTCGTGCTGGGGGTAGTGTTTCAGGGTTTGGGCAGTGCAGTGGTGTTCAGACAGTGTAGGGGGACGTGCTGGGGGTGGTGTTTTAGGGTTTAGGGCAGAGCAGTGGTGTTCGGGCAGTGTAGGGGTTTGTGCTGGGGGTAGTGTTTTAGGGTTTAGGGCAGAGCAATGGTGTTCGGGCAGAGTAGGGGGTCGTGCTGGGGGTGGTGTTTCAGGGTTTAGGGCAGTGCAGTGGTGTTCGGGCAGTGTAGGGGGTCGTGCTGTGGGTGGTATTTCAGGTTTAGGGCAGTGCAGTGGTGTACGGGCAGTGTATGGGGTCATGCAGGGGGTGGTGTTTCAGGGTTTAGGGCAGTGCAGTGGTGTTCGGGCAGTGTAGGGGGTCATGCAGGGGCTGGTGTTTCAGGGTTTAGGGTAGTGCAGTGGTGTTCGGGCAGTGTAGGGGGTCGTGCAGGGGGTGGTGTTTCAGGGTTTAGGGCAGTGCAGTGGTGTTTGGGCAGTGTAGGGGGTCTTGCTGGGGCTGGTGTTTCAGGGTTTAGGGCAGTGCAGTGGTGTTCGGGCAGTGTAGGGGGTCGTGCAAGGGGTGGTGTTTCAGGGTTTAGGGCAGTGCAGTGGTGTTCAGGCAGTGTAGGGGGTCGTGCTGGGGCTGGTGTTTCAGGGTTTAGGGCAGTGCAGTGGTGTTCGGGCAGTGTAGGGGGTCGTGCAGGGGCTGGTGTTTCAGGGTTTAGGGCAGTGCAGTGGTGTTCGGGCAGTATAGGGGGTCATGCTGGGGGTGGTATTTCAGGGTTTAGTGCAGTGCAGTGGTGTTCAGGCACTGTAGGGTGTCGTGCTGGGGGGTGGTGTTTCAGAGTTTAGGGCAGTGCAGTGGTGTTCGGGCAGTGTACGTGATCGTGCTGGGGTGGTGTTTCAGGGTTTAGGGCAGTGCAGTGGTGTTCGGGCAGTGTAGGGGGTCGTGCTGGGGGTGGTGTTTCAGGGTTTAGGGCAGTGCAGTGGTGTTCGAGCAGTGTAGGGGTCATGCTGGGGTGGTGTTTCAGGGTCTAGGGCACTGCAGTGGTGTTCGGGCAGTGTAGGGTGTCCTGCTGGGGGTGGTATTTCAGGGTTTAGGGCAGTGCAGTGGTGTTCGGGCAGTATAGGGGGTCGTGCTGGGGATGGTATTTCAGGGTTTAGGGCAGTGCAGTGGTGCTCGGGCAGTGTAGGGGGTCGTGCTGGGGCTGGTGTTTCAGGGTTTAGGGCAGTGCAGTGGTGTTCGGGCAATGTAGGGGTCGTGCTGGGGCTGGTGTTTCAGGGTTTAGGGCAGTGCAGTGGTGTTCGGGCAGTGTAGGGGGTCTTGCTGGGACTGGTGTTTCAGGGTTTAGGTCAGTGCAGTGGTGTTCGGGCAGTGTAGGGGGTCTTTCTGGGGCTAGTGTTTCAGGGTTTAGGGCAGTGCAGTGGTGTTCGGGCAGTGTAGGGGGTTGTGCTGGGGGTGGTGTTTGAGGGTTTAGGGCAGTGTAGTGGTGTTCGGGCAGTGTAGGGGGTCCTGCAGGGACTGGTGTTTCAGGGTTTATGGCAGTGCAGTGGTGTTCGGGCAGTGTAGGGGGTCGTGCAGGGGTGGTGTTTCAGGGTTTAGCACAGTGCAGTGGTGTTCGGGCAGTGTAGGTGGTCATGCTGGGGCTAGTGTTTCAGGGTTTAGGGCAGTGCAGTGGTGTTCGGGCAGTGTAGGTGGTCGTGCTGGGGCTGGTGTTTCAGGGTTTAGGGCAGTGCAGTGGTGTTCGGGCAGTGTAGGTGGTCGTGCTGGGGCTGGTGTTTCAGGGTTTAAGGCAGTGCCGTGGTGTTCCGGCAGTGTAGGTGGTCGTGCTGGGGCTGGTGTTTCAGGGTTTAGGGCAGTGCAGTGGTGTTCGGGCAGTGTAGGGGGTCCTGCTGGGGCTGGTGTTTCAGGGTTTAGGTCAGTGCAGTGGTGTTCGGACAGTGTAGGGGGTCTTGCTGGGGCTGATGTTTCAGGGTTTAGGGCAGGGCAGTGGTGTTCGGGCAGTGTAGAGTGTCTTGCTGGGGCTGGTGTTTCAGGGTTTAGGGCAGTGCAATCATGTTCGGGCAGTGTAGGGGGTCGTGCTGGGGGTGTTGTTTCAGGGTTTAGGGCAGTGCAGTGGTGTTCGGGCAGTGTAGGGGTTCGTGCTGAGGCTGGTGTTTCAGGGTTTAGGGCAGTGCAGTGGTGTTTGGGCAGTGTAGGGGGTCTTTCTGGGGCTGGTGTTTCAGGGTTTAGTGCAGTGCAGTGGTGTTCGGGCAGTGTAGGGGGTCGTGCTGGGGCTGCTGTTTCAGGGTTTAGGGCAGTGCAGTGGTGTTCGGGCAGTGTAGGGGGTCATGCTGGGGCAGGTGTTTCAGGGTTTAAGGTAGTGCCGTGGTGTTCGGACAGTGTAGGTGGTCGTGCTGGGGCTGGTGTTTCAGGGTTTAGGGTAGTGCAGTGGTGTTCGGGCAGTGTAGGGGGTCCTGCTGGGGCTGGTGTTTCAGGGTTTAGGTCAGTGCAGTGGTGTTCGGGCAGTGTAGGGGGTCTTGCTGGGGCTGGTGTTTCAGGGTTTAGGGCAGTGCAGTGGTGTTCGGGCAGTGTAGGGGGTCATGCTGGGGCTGGTGTTTCGGGGTTTAGGGCAGTGAAGTGGTGTTAGGGCAGTGTAGGGGGTCGTGCAGGGGGTGGTGTTTCAGGGTTTAGGGCAGTGCAGTGGTTTTCAGACAGTGTAGGGGGTCGTGCAGGGGGTGGTGTTTCAGGGTTTAGGGCAGTGCAGTGGTGTTCGGCCAGTGTAGGGGGTCTTGCTGGGGGTGGTGTTTCAGAGTTTAGTGCAGTGTTGTTCGGGCAGTGTAGGGGGTCTTGCTGGGGGTGGTGTTTCAGGGTTTAGGGCAGTGCAGTGGTGTTCGGGCAGTGTAGGGGTCTTGCTGAGGCTGGTGTTTCAGGGTTTAGGGCAGTGCAGTGGTGTTCGGGCAGTGTAGGCGGTCATGCTGGGGCTGGTGTTTCAGGGTTTCGGGCACTGCAGTGGTGTTCGGGCAGTGTAGGGGGTCGTGCTGGGGCTGGTGTTTCAGGGTTTAGGGCAGTGCAGTGGTGTTCAGGAAGTGTAGGGGTCGTGCTGGGGCTGGTGTTTCAGGGTTTAGGGCAGTGCAGTGGTGTTCGGGCAGTGTAGGGGGTCGTGCTGGGGCTGGTGTTTCAGGGTTTTGGGCAGTGCAGTGGTGTTCGGGCAGTGTAGGGGGTCGTGCTGGGGGTAGTGTTTCAGGGTTTTGGGCAGTGCAGTGGTGTTCAGGCAGTGTAGGGGGACGTGCTGGGGGTGGTGTTTTAGGGTTTAGGGCAGAGCAGTAGTGTTCGGGCAGTGTAGGGGTTTGTGCTGGGGGTAGTGTTTTAGGGTTTAGGGCAGAGCAATGGTGTTCGGGCAGAGTAGGGGGTCGTGCTGGGGGTGGTGTTTAGGGTTTAGGGCAGTGCAGTGGTGTTCGGGCAGTGTAGGGGGTCGTGCTGTGGGTGGTATTTCAGGTTTAGGGCAGTGCAGTGGTGTTCGGGCAGTGTATGGGGTCGTGCAGGGGGTGGTGTTTCAGGGTTTAGGGCAGTGCTTTAGGGGGGGCCTGAGGTGACATGTGTGCAAACACGCCCTGTGGCCGTTTTAAGTTGGGGGATTAAGTCCCCTTGAATCCTGAGGGTCCCTGGGGTCCAACTAGCCCACCAGGTACCTCCAGTAAGCCCCACAGAGTTGCGTTGCAGAGAGGTGTAAAAAGGGGCGTGGCCTCTGAACACCTCTCTGCAACGCAGCTCCCTGGCACATACTGGAGGTTCCTGGTGGGCTAGTTGGACCCCAGGGACCCCCAGTATTCAAGGGGAATTAGTTCCCCATCATACAACGCGCCAGGGGGCGCGTTTGCAGAGTGCTGCAGGGAGGGGGCGGGGCCTCCGGCGCGTACCGGTCTTTTTTTTAAATTAATTTTTTAAGAAGGGGGCTGTGTGGCCCCCTTCCTTTCCTATTTTATTGGCCCGGGGTCCCCATCCCCCAGTGCCTGACCCCTATTTTTTTTTATTTAAAAAAATTGGAAGGGGGCCGCGTTGCCCCCCTCCCGAGGACATATTCGGCCCCGGGGACCCCATCCCCCGCGGCATGGCCAGTTTTTTTTTTTTTTATTAAATTATTGGAGGGGGCTGCGTGGCCCCCCTCCTCAGGCCATTTATGGCCCCGGGGACCCCAACCCTCAGGGCCGGCCTTTCCGTGTATTTAAAAAAAAAATTATAATGGGGAGGGGGCCGCGTGGCCCCCCTCCGGGCCACTTCTGGCCCCGGGGACCCCCTCCCCCGGGGCCTGGCCTCTCGTTGGGGACCGTGGGGGGAGCCCCAATGCCCCCACGGTCCCGCCGGCTCCCCGCGTCCTGCGGGAGCCGGCATTGCTTTTCCACATGGGGAGCTGCTGAAATGCAGCTCCCCGTGTGGAAAAGCAATTCTGCTTTGCTTCATTGAAGCGAGAGCAGGTTTACCTGCTCTTGCTTCAATGAAGCAAAGCAGTTTGCAATCACAGGGCGGGAGCCACGAGGCTCCCGCCCTGTCATTGCAAACAGCAGTGTCCCGGGGGTGGGCACCCCGGGACACTGCAGGAGCCGGCCCTGGGGGGTGGCGGTCGCCAGGGCCATCACAAGCTCCATGAGGGGGTCCGCGTGGCCCCCCTCCCAACATCTGCACATCACCGGGGAGGTGGTGGTCCCCGGGGCTCGGTGGTCCATAACGGACCCCCAAATTTGCATAGTCAGTGCCCCGGGAAGGTGGCGATCCCCGGGGTGTGTGGGGGGCCTCCCCGCAAATATGTAAAGAAAGCCCCAGGGGGTGGCGGTCCCCGGGGCTTAGGGGGCCATGGAGGCCCGCCACCCATTTAAAATACAAGCCCTGGGGGGTGGCGGTCCCCGGGGCTGCGGGGGGGCCGTGAGCCTCCAGCAAATATTTTAGAAAAGCCCCGGGGGTGGCAGTCCCCGGGGCTGCGGGGGCATCCCTGGGCCCCCGCTACTAAATTTACACATGCCCCCGGGACTTGGCCCACCCGGGGGCTAAATATAAACGAAGCGCGGGAGTCCGCGCTTCGTTTTTTTTTTTTCGCGGCCGGATCCGGCGTGCATTTTGCCGATTTAAAAAAATAAAAAATGCTTTTTTGGGCCCTGGGGGTCCTTGTGGGACCCTCTGAGTAGACCTAGGGGGTCAGGGTGTTTCAACCCTGCCCCCTTTTCTTGTTTTGCGCATTTCTTTTTCTCTTTTCTTGTGCCTCGGTTCTACCGAGGCACAAGATGGCTGCCAACACTTCCTGGTTTGGAGTGTTGACAGCCAATTATAATGCAGCTCGTGATCGGGAAGGTCCGCGGATCCTCCGTGCCTCTAAATATCGAAACTTTTATTTTTGATTTTCTTAGCAACTACTGAACGGATTTACACCATTTGTAAAAAGGTCGCTTTCTGAGCCAAGCAGTACCTTTTTGCCAGATTTGGGGTAAATCCATTCAGGAGTTTCGGCTGTAGCCTTGCATAAAGTTTTCTATGGGAAATTGATTTTTTGACTCTTATTTTTTGAATTTCTCTGGAATTACTGAACGGATTTACACCATTTAAAAAAAAGGGCGCTTTCTGAACCAAGCACTACCTTTTTGCCAAATTTGGTGTAATTCCGTTCAGCAGTTCGGGCTGTAGCCGTGGCTAAAGTTTCCTATGGGAATTAACATTGAGAAAACACGTTTTGGGACCCCCATTTTTCTCGGCCCCCTCTTGCCGAATCACCCCGAAACTTTCAAGATAGGAGCTGACCGGAGCGGACCATAAGTTTTGAAAATTTCGTGAAGATTCGTCAACCGGCGCCAAAGTTATTGGGAAAAGAATGTTACAAATTTCCTATGGATAATAGGTCCTAACTATAACTACCTACTGGCGACCGCCAGTAGGTAATATATATTCACTGAAAAAACCATAGGTTTTAGGGAAAGTTATAGTTAGTTGGACATTTCACTCGTACAAAACCAGTGAAATTCCCCCATTATAGTTAGTTCAGCTAACTATATCTCGCGCCCCCGCAATGCACTGCTGATGACGTCACATATTACATCACTCATGACATGGTCAGTGACATCACTGATGACATCACTGATGACATCACTGATGACGTCATCCATGTGATAATTTCATGCATCTTCTCACACCCTAATATAACTTTTGATACACCCACTCTAAATTACAGACTGCCATTCTCAAAACCACAGACACTCCAACACCAATAACTACATACCAACTCACTGATTCTTAGGACTACACACACATCCACTCACTCACCCGTACATTCACTCATACTTACGGTCACTCAGTACAGGACTATCATATGCACTCATACACCTATATAGACACTCACACACCGCCACTCATCCATAGAGGTACTCACACACCTAGTCAGTCATGCAAATAATTAATCACACTCCCATTTATTCACCTATGCAGTTATACACACACCAGCTCACTTACTCATACAAATACTAGCACATTCTTATGCTCTTATACAATCACTGATACAAGCACACACTCATCTCTACCCCCACTCTCACAATCACACACTCTCACTTATAGCCATTTAAAAACTCTAACACACATATATACTGCCTTTCACATATGTAGTTACTCACACATGTACCACTGAGATATACATTCACTCACTAACACACCCATACACACACTCACCCACCCATACAGTCCATCACAGATGCACTCTTGAAACCATGCACCCAGTGAATCACCCACTCACACATCTATGCACAGAGTCACACACACCCAGGCACCCATACAGATACTTAGACAACCAATCAATAACTCATATAGACACTTATGTAGCTACTCACAAACCCATGCAGCCGCTTATACACCAACAGACAGACGGATACAGACATTCACACAGTTTAGTCACTAACCCATGCAGTCACTAAGATACGTTTAATCAGTCACGCACCTACTAAATCATCTATTCAGACACTTATACACCCAATCATTCTTCAATACGCCTTTCCCTATATATATTAAACATATTTAAACTTTACAGAAACACACAGTCACTGGATGATGTGATCAGTGATGTCATCATTGATGTCATTTGAGATGTCATCAGTGATGTCATCAGTGATGTCACTGACCATGTCATGAGTGATGTATTATGTGACGTCATCAGCAGTGGACGTCACATGTACCTCTGAGGCATCCATTCACTTACCAACACACCCATACACACACTCACCCACCCATACAGCTCTTCACAGATGCACTCTTGAACCCATACACCCAGTGAATCATCCACTCACACATCTATGCACAGAGTTACACCCCCCACCCACTCACACAGACACTCAGGCACCCATACAGATACTCAGACAATCAATCAATAACCCATACAGATCCTCATTTAGCTAGTCACCAACCCATGCAACCGCTTACAGACCAATTGACAAACTAAACTGTGTGAATGTCTGTATCAGTCACTAACACATGCATTCAGTAAGACACAATTAATCACTCACTTATACAGTCAGTCACACACCAACTAAATCATCCATCCAGACACTTATACACCCATTCATTCTTCAATAAACCTTGGCATATATATAAAACATATTTAAATGTTATAGAAACACTCAGTCACTGGATGATGTCATCAGTGATGTCATTTGAGATGTCATCAGTGATGTCATCAGTGATGTCACTGACCATGTCATGAATGATGTCATATGTGACGTCATGAGCAGTGCATTGCGGGTGCGCGAGTTATAGTTAAACTACGGTTTTGTAAGAGTGAAATGTCCAGCTAACTATAACGTCCCTGAAACCTATGGTTTTTTTCAGTGAATATATATATATATATATATATATATATATATACCAATAACATAAAATCGTTTTTATTCTATTATAAATTAAAACATTAAACTATTTAAAAATCTTTAAACTTAAATTTACCACTTCAGTCATTGCAACAGTAGGGAAAGTGTTGGATAGCGGAGGGGTAAAAAATACTATTCCCTCTCCAGTGAGTGTAACAGTAGGGAAAGTGTTGGATAGAGGACGGGTAAAAATTACTATTCCCACTCCAATGAGTGCAACAGTAGGGAAAGCATTGGATAGCGGAAGGGTAAAACTTACTATTCCCACTCCAGTGAGTGCAACAGTAGGGAAAGTGTTGGAGAGTGGAGGGGTAAAAATTACTATACCCACTCCAGTGAGTGCAACAATAGGGAAAGTGTTGAATAGCAGAGGGGTAAAAATTACTATTCCCACTCCAGTCAGTGCAACAGTAGGGAAAGTGTTAGATAGTGGAGGGGTGAAAATTACTATTCCCACTCCAGTGAGTGCAACAATAGGGAAAGTGTTGGATAGCGGAGGGGTAAAAATTACTGTTCCCACTCCAGTCAGTGCAACAGTGGGGAAAGTGTTAGATAGCGAAGGGGTGAAAATTACTATTCCCACCCCAGTGAGTGCAACAATAGGGAAAGTGTTGGATAGCGGAGGGTTAAAAATTACTTTTCCCACTCCAATAAGTGTAACAGCAGGGAAAGTGTTGGAGAGCGGAGGGGTAAAAATTACTATTACCTCTCCAATGAGTGCTACACTAGTGAAAGTGTTGGATAGCGGAGGGGTAAAAATTACTATTTCCACTCCAGTCAGTGCAACAAAAGGGAAATTGTTGGATTGCCGAGGGATAAAATTGACTATTCCCACTCCAGTGACTGCAACAATAGGGAAAGTGTTGGATAGCGGAGGGTTAAAAATTACTATTCCCACTCCAATAAGTGTAACAGCAGGGAAAGTGTTGGATAGCGGAGGTGTAAAAATTACTATTCCCACTCCAATGAGTGCAACAGTAGGAAAAGTGGCGGATAGCGGAGGGGTAAAAATTACTATTTCTTCTCGAGTGAGTGCAACAGTAGGGAAAGTGTTGGATAGTGGCGGGGTAAAATTTACTATTCCCACTCCAATCAGTGCAACAGTAAGGAAAGTGTTGGATTGCAAAGGGGTAGCAATTAATATGCTCACTCTAGTCAGTTCAAAATTAAAAACAAATAAAATATTAACAAAAATTTAAAAAACAAAATAAATTAAAAAATATATAAAAATTAAAATTCAAATATATGTAATGTTACAAATCAAAAAAAACTTAGTATAATGTTAAATGCATATGACAAATACCTAGAAATATTATATTAAATTAAATAAAAAATGAATTTTCAAACAAATAAATATTTTAATTAGAAATTATTTAGAAACAAAAAGATTAATTATTACATAAATTTACTTTTTTATTTCCTACCCTATAACACCACACAACTCACAACCCACATCTAAATTAAAAACAAATGTACTTAAACAATTAAGATAATTTATTACCAATTAAAGAAATATTATTAATTAAAAAACAAATTAAAACTCATAAAAATTAATAAACTTCCCACACTTTACCCCTACAGCCCCCACAAACCACAGCTAAAATTAAACTGTACAAAAATTAATTAAACAATTAAAACTTATTTTCAATTTAAAAACTAATAGTATTTAACAACTATTTATAAAGTAAGTACAATTTATTTACTCCCCACCCTTTATGCCTATAAATGTAAAACCCACACAAACAAAATAGAAGCAATTACCCTAATTAAATATCAATTAATTAATTAATATTAATGATCAACTAATTAATAATTAATTAAACATAAATTACTTCCCACCCTTTACCCCTATAAACCCCACAACCCACAACTAAAATTAATTTCACAGTTTCCATATTTAATTTTCAATTAATTAATTAATACTAATTAACGACTTATTATTAATTAATTGAAAATAAATTACTTCCCACGCTTTACCCCTATAAACCCCACAACCCGCACCTAAAATAATTACATAATTACCATAATTAATTAGCAATTAATTCATTAATATTAATTAACAACCAATTAATAATTAATTAATAATAAATTACTTCCCACAAATAACACTATAAAATCTCAATTAAATGATTATTCATAAATAAAAAATAATCATTAATTAATTTTAATTAAATTACTTCCCACCCTATTCCCCTATAAACCCACAACCCGCTATGGAACTAAAAACGCAAAATGTAATTAAAATAAAATTGATAACTACTAAAAATGTAACACATATATTAAAAAACAAACAATTCTTATACAACAAAAATGCATCACATACATTTAAAATATATACTAAAATACATAACACTATTTAAAAAATCGATATTTTAAACAGCTATATTTTTGAAAACGATATTATTAACTTCTATATTTTTTAAACATTATTTCTTACCTTAAAATCGATATTCTTGACCACGATATTCTTGCTGTCAATATTTCTGACTCACGATATTTAAGACTCGATATTTCTGTAGTTCAACATTTGCAACTCGATATTCTGTCTGCACACCCCCTGATGTACACCTCAGAATGCTGCTGCTAGCTGAGCCTTCAGCTCGCTGTTGAATTGCTATGTTGACTGTCATAGCAGCAGTAGCATAGCAAGGATGCCATGGGCCCTGGCGCAAGCAAGGAAAATGGACCCTTTGACTGCTGTTTGGGTAGTAAAATGCGGCACTGTCAGGATTAAAAAGGGCCCCTGCAGGACTCTGGGCCCTGGTGCCACTGAACCTGCTGCAGGAATGCCTGCTCCGCCCCTGCATAGCAGTATATTGAACAGGCTCTGATGAGCGATATGTTAAAGCTCAAGTTTGGTGGAGTTCCTTTTGGTGAAGGCAGCTGCCTAATTCCACAAGCTTTAGGTGGCAGACACGTCTGTGGGTGAATCTATGTAAATCAATTTGAGATAAATCCAGCAAGGCTTGGATAACGTAAATGTCCGATAGCTACACTAGGCCTTTGCACCTGCATCTTGTGCCTGTAAGGAATTTGCATATGAAAAAAACAAAAAACAAAAACTTTCATAGTTTATTCCTGCGCCATAGAGAGTACACATTTATATCAGCTGCATGGTACCCTTCTGAACATGCAAAGTATTAGTAGTCATATTTACAAGCCCCTATCACCACCACAACTTCACTTTTAGTGATGTTGTGGTGGCGAAAGGGGCTTTGCCTTATTTACAAGGCAGCATTAAGCCACTTAACGTAGCTTAACGCTGCCTTGTAAATAAGGCACCCGTTCACGCTACACTTAACATGAAATGGTAGGGCAATGGGTGTTGCGGTGGGCGTTCCACCCCAACACCCATTGATTTTGACGCTGCCCTATTGACAAGGGAGGTATAAATAGGAGGCAGTGCCGAAATTAAGACCAGGGAAAATCTGGTCTAAACAGGCGAAACGAGAAGAAATGCTTTATTTCTCCTCGTTTTCGCTGATTCCATGTGTGCTGCGTTGTGCAGCACACATAGAAACAGCAAATTGCCATTGATTGTTTATGTGCAGGAAGGTGACCCTTCCTGCACATAAACAATCCCCCAAAAAAATGAAATATTCAACTTTTGTGACAAAATGTACAAAACATAATTTAGAGATTGCTTATGTGCACGAAGGGAGACCTTCCTGCACATAAGAAATCTTCCCCTCAACGCAGACACCCTTGCACTGTGGTGCAAGGGTGCCTGCGTTGGCGCTAGGCTGCTAAGTTTAGCGCCAGCACAGGGGGAAATGCAGGACTGCACCAAATTGTTGTTAATATGGTGCAGCCCTGCGCTTCTGAAGTGGGGGGAGTGCGGAGTTAAGCCAGGAAGACTAACGTCACACTCCTTCACTTCGTTGTAAATATTCCCCTAGGTTTTACTGCAGTGCAAACTAATGTCCTTATTTAGATTTTGGCAGTCAGGGTACTCCTTCGCAAATGCGACAAAGACCCCTGTCTACAAAACCCTCGACACTCCAGGCCCATTGCCATGTCAAGAGAAAACTTTCTCTGATGGTCTAATGTAGTAGGGCGCCCTCAAAGGAAGGACATTACACCGCCCATCCTAATTAGGATGAATGGAGTAATTTCTTTCTTTTTTCTGTCTGTCAACAGCAGGAAAACCCTGGCTGTGAGGGACAGAAAAAAAAATAATAACCCCACACCCTTAAAGAAAACTCTCAGGTCATGGGAGTTATTAGTATATTGTACTGCTGAAACAAACTTTGGTTTGCGATTTTGTTTCTGAAAAATAAAATAATCTGAAAAGTTCGGTAAGTGCCTGTCAAAATCGCCGACATCAGTTCACCAAACCTTTTGTACATTGAAAGGAACCACCATGATGGAGGTTGCTTCAATGTACAGAGAAGACCACTGGGCCAGCAGTCATCTCTAAATCTGTCAGACGGTATACGTGAGGGTGGAGGTAATGCCCTCCACCATCCTTGCGGATGGAGAACCATAAGTCAAAGTATAAATCAGGCATTAGGTCCATTCATAATACAGTGCCTGGTGTACAAATGGGAAGTGCCCACACATGAGCAACATATAGATTCAAATTTGATGACACATGTCAAATTTCAGTCACAAGTATGCCAAGAATATGTTATATATTTAGAGATGTGTTCATTGTACAGTATAAAAAACAAAGTGATGGAAAGATGCTTCAATTATTCTCAGCTGCAGTAATCACTTGGGCCACATTCAAGTCCTTCCTTTTATAACCCACTGCGCCAATGCAGACGGAGATTAGCTATATACAAATCAGTCTAAGTCTTGTTGTCTTGTCCAATAGGAACAGTACAGTCTAAACTGCTAGGCAACATTCCCTTCAGATTTTCCAGTCTAAACTGCTAGGAAACATTCCCTTCAGATTGTACCTCAAACAATCCCAGACTTGTTCCGTCCTACTTAGGTTTCATCAATGAGGTATTGCTAGAGTCAATGTGTACTGTACATGCAATGCATGACTTGAAACTGTAAGCAGGTTTCACTAGACATGGTCTGCAATGATGCCCTTTACATTGATTTCAGCTATTTCCATATGTGCAGTTTACATACTCCTTCAATTACATACACTCACTCAACTCTTCTGCAGACCCTCTCTATTAGACCTGGCATCATTGGCATGGTTTTCTTCCTAACTTTTTGCCTTCACACCTCATGTTTTTGCTGACTTTTTCTTTGCTGGCCATATGATTCTTCGCACTTTACCACTGCTGACCAGTGCTAAAGTGTTTGTGCTCACTCCTTAAAACATGTTAGATTGGCTTATACCCAATTAGCATATAATTTACTTGCAAGTCCCTAGTAAAGTGGCACTACCCATGTCCAGGCCCTTCAAATTAAATGCTACTAATGGACATGCAGCACTGATTTCACCACCCTTCTTAGTAGCACTTTAAACATATCTCAGGCCTGCCATTGCAGCCTGGGTGTGTGCAGGTTTAAATTGCCATTTTGACCTGGCAAAGTAAACTTTTTGCTAAGCCCAAACCTTCCTTTTTAATACATGTAAGTCACCCCTAGGCCTTGGACAGCCCTGAGGGCAGGGTGCTATGTATTAAAAAAGTAGGATATATTTTCAAGTTTTACATGTCTTGTTAGTGAAAAACTCTTAAACTTGTTTTTCACTGCTGCAAGGCCTACCTCTCCCATAGTATAACATTGGAGTTACCTTATTATATTTAATAGTGTATTTTTAGAATGGGAACAGATCCCCAGTTCATGTTTGGTGTCTTTGAAATTGTAATGAAAAATCCTAACGTATGGTAAAGTCTGATTTTAATTACAATTTAAAAAATTCAACTTTTAGAAAGTTGCCATTTTTCTGCCTTAGACATTTGATACCTGCAGCCTGTCTCTGGGTCACATGACTGGGTGTAGTTGACTTTTAGGCTTTGTGTATTCCTCCTAGTCAACCACACACAATGGAGACCTTAAGAGTCACTGGATGGACCATCACTTGCAGGATGAGAGGGAGGAGCTGATCTCAGCCCCCTTACACTTGAAAAGACTGTGTCCTCTGTCCACACGAAGAGCTGTATGCCCCCTGTAGTTAGTCTGGAGCCAGGGCAAGGAAGGCAGGTCACCTGTGTATTTCAATGGCCTGTCTCTAGAAGCTTCTCCCCACTTCAAAGGCACAACTGGGTATAAATACTGGACCTCAGACACCAACTCTTCAGTACAATTTTGGACCTGCGGATACTCTATCAAGAAGAAGGACTGCTGTGCTGCGGAAAGGACTGCCACTCTGCTGGACTACTGCTCTCCTGCCTGGTACCGTCTTGCCTGGGAGAGAAGGACTAGACCTGCACCTCTTGAATCCAGAACCCGGAGGGACTACAGGGGCTTGTTGGCTGACCTCCTGATCTGAAACCTCGGGGACACATCAGGCTTCCAACAACCTTGCAACTGCACCTGGACTCTGCCATCTGTGAGTCTACCCAGCGAAGTGGAGTCACCCAAGTCCTGGGCTCTCGGAAATGGGCTTAAGGTGCTCTGCCAGCCTCTGTGGATCCTGTGAAACCGAAGCATCTCCTCTGCCGTGTGGCACAAGCCTGGGCAGAATCAAAGCATCACTGGTTCTGCATGGGTTGGATCCTTCACAAAGACCCGCATCGCAGCCCAACGGAACCGCCACTGCTCAATGCATCCTTGGCACAGGCTTTTGCACGACAGCAGCCTCGACGATGACGCCGGACTCCGCATCCAGCTTTGCAGCTCCTCAGAATCGATGCATCCCCCAACTGTGTGCCGCTTCTTTGACGTCAGACTTTGCCTTGCAAGACCCGGTGACGGGACTCTCAATGATGATGCAGGACCACGCACTGCAACATTTCTGCATCTTCGAACTGACACATCGCTTCGGCTGTGCAACACATCTTCGACGCCTATCCTCGCAACGATCGGCAAACCAAGATTTAAGGTACTTATTTCATCTGACCTAACTGGGTCCCTGTAACCTGCCCGTGCTCCATCATGGTCGGCTTGATCTTGTGACTTTTTCATGGTCCGGTGCAACCAGATATCCACAGTTGGCACTTTGTGCTTTTTTATGCTATTTTCACTAAAATCTTTAAAATTGCTTCTCTCCACTTGGATTTTTGTTGTTTTGGTCTTGTTGGATCCTTTTTGTGTGGTGTTTTTCACTTTATTACTGTTTGAAGTGTTGCAGAGATACATTACACTTTGCCTCTAAATTAAGCCAGACTGCTCTGTGCAAAGCTACCAGAGGGCTGAGGACAGGTTAATTTAGGGTTGCCGTGTGCCTCACCCGGACAAGGATTGTGGTTGCTACTTGACCAGGGCTCACCCCCCAGTTAACCAACAACCAAATTTATTACATTGGTGGCAGCTGTGGGTTTAGGGCCTGTGTTTGTGCAGTGCCATCCAGTGATTTTCTGCACACTACCATACCATAGCAGAGAAAAAATTGAATTTTAAAATCTCCTTGATGGCCTTTTTTCTTTTCCTAAATTCTCTCCCTGACTGTTATGCCCGAAACCACACCTGCAAGAATTGAGTTTGAGCTAGCTAACATGGATGCTTACACTGTGGCCCAGCTCAAAGAATTTTGCAAGGAGAGCTCACTGCCAGCCAAGAGCACCACCAGGAAGGTGGAACTCCAAAAGATGCTGAGGGCCTGGGCGAAAGCCCACCAGCCATTGGTTGGAGCTACAAAGGAAGAAGATGATGAGATGGAAGGGCCCGGACAAGACTTGCCACCTGCAGTTGAAGGGGATGACTTGACCCCTAAACTGATGCTCCCTGCAAGGGTGGAAAGTACTGAGTCTTCCTGAGGCCTGTCCCCAGAGGAGATGGCAAAAAGGAAGGCATAGAGGGAATTCATGCTGCTGATGCCCCAGTTAAGAATGAAGGAAATGAAACTGGCCATGGAGGTAGAGGCAAATAAATTGGCCTTGGAGGCAGTGAGAGCCTTAGAGGAAAAGAACATTGTTGGCTCATAAACTGAGTCTAAATGTGCTGGATGTCAAAGCCAGACAGGCATTATCCAGCAGTGGTGGTGGCAGAATACCTGCAGTGCCCTCTGGAGACAAGAGAGTCCATATTCCTAAAGGTCTGGTGCCTGACTTTGTTGTTTGGGACGACATTGAGAAGTGGTTCGAAGCGTAAGTGTTTGCTTTACAGATGTACAGGATCCCTGAGGGGATTGGGGGAACTAGTCTGTGGAAGTATATCCCTCACAAGGGAAGAAACACCCTACTGGCCCTAGAGAAGGGGGCAGGATGAGGTATCCTCCCATGAAGGAAGGCAATGTTACGTAGTATGGCCTTACCCCAGAGTAGTATCTGCAGAAGTTTAGAGACAGTCAGAAACTGGCCCATCAGACCTGGGTGGATTGTGTGGATTCCTTTTGCAAGGCACTGGATGCTTGGGTGAAGGGCAGTGAAGTAGAGGATTATCAGAGGCTGAAAACATATTTTCAATGTTCTAGTCTCTGTTTTGCAGACCTGCATCAACACCTGATTGATGGTAAGCTCACTAACCTAAAAGAGCTTGCTAAGGAGGAGGGCTGCTGGGTCAGCACCAGAGTCCGCAAGAAGGTATCTGGAGGGGGCGGGTCACCATCAGGGTGGACAGGGTTCCCACCAGAAGAAAAAGGGGGAGTCAAAAATAAAAATAAGGAGTTCACAAAGGCCCCCAAAATAATTCTACGAAACTGGACTCCCAACCCCAGCTGGGAAGAAGACAAAGTGGTTTCCTGACAATAGGTCCTCAGGGAAGCCCCCCCAAGTGCTATAAGTGCCAACAGGATGGGAACTTCAAATGGGATGCCAAGTGTCCTAAGTGGGCACAACACCACACTGGTGGTCAGTCACCAGGGATAGTTAGTGCTAGAGCTCTCAGGCCCCTTGCCCAAATCTCCCTGCAATGAAATTTTCTAGGTGCCTGAAAAATAAAGAGTTAGCATCCCTCACAAATTCACTTTACAGTGTAACCCATTAGGCCACACAGTGAGGATCCAAAGTCGGTAGATGGGGTTAAGTAAAGATTTATTACAAATTCGGAGTGAAGCTGATATACACTACTCATAAGAATACTTTATAAATACAGAATCACTACTGGCAGACCAAACAGTCTGACAAAGTTAAGTCTCGATAACATGAAACAAACAAGAAATTCAGTAATGGCAATGCAGAAGATTAAAAACAGAATTTGATGATCAGAATATGATTTACGTTCCTCTTCCCTAGGGCTGAGTAAATCTAAATTATCAAACTAGACCTAACCTAAATAGTGATATAACTGGGGAAACCGCAATTATATCAAATAAAGCAGAAATGTGTCAGCATTATGGAGAGCTTCTGCAGAAGTTCTCTCAAATCAAAGGTATTGTATAACATAAAGCCACACAGCAGAGAAAAAGCAAAGGGGTCTTTACCCCTCTAAGACTAAAAGGTATCTGACTGAAGCTAAGGTGTGATCACCAATTAGACCCACAAACAACATTCGAGAATCTCTTATCACATGTCTCATAACTTGTCCACCTTCCACTGTGAAACTTTGGCAACTACACTTGAAACTCCCTAGGCCACGTCGAACCCAATAACAACTTCAGCTTCTGCACATTAAGAACCACATTCACATGACTTTCAAAACATCTCTGCCAAACATCACACAATCCCCATGAACAACGCAAGCTAAGCACAAACGATTTGAACGAGCAACCCTATTAATACTCACACCTCCACTGTTACAGCTCTTTCTCAAACTGCTGGAATGCCACTGATCCTCCAAACCGAAACATGGGCTCTACGACTGGGATTGGGTCTGAACTAATCAATCAATCAATCACGGCATTTATAGAGCGCGCTACTCACCCGGGAGGGTCTCAAGGCGCTGGGGGAGGGAACTACTCTAACAAATTTTCCTAACTCCCCCTATACGAGGACCTAACCACCCTCACTTTGCTACCATCTGCTAGAGCACTCGGGCCCCTTGTCCAAATCTCCCTGAAACTGAACTTTCTAGTTGCCTGAAGAATAAAGAGGAGTTAGCATCATCCACAAATTCAATTTACAGTGTAACCCATTTGGCCACACAGTGAAGACCCACAGTCAGTAGATGGGATTAAGTATAGATTTATTACAAATTTAGAGCCAAGCTGATATACACTAGTCATAAGAATGCGTTGTAAAAATACAGACTCACTACTAGCAGACAAACCATCTGACAAAGTTAAGTCACAAAACATGAAACAAACAAGAAATTCAGTAATGGCAATGCAGAAGATTAAAAACAGTATTTGATGATCAGAATATGATTTACATTCCTCTTGCCTAGGCATGAGTAAATCTAAATGATCAAACTAGACCTAAACCTAAATTGTGGTATAACTGGGGAAACCGTAATTAGATCAAATAAAGCAGAAATGTGTCAGCATTGTGGAGTGCTTCTGTAAAAATTCTCTCAAATCAAAGCTATTGTAAAGCATAAAACAACGCAACAGAGAAAAAGCCAAGGGGTCTGTACCTCTTTAAGTCTAAAGGGAATGTGACTGAAGATAATGTGTGATCACCAATTAAACCAACAAAGAACATTTGAGAATCTCATATCATGTCTCATAGCTCGCCCACCTTCTCACAATAAAACTTTGGCAACTACACTTGAAACTCCCTTCTAATTCGCACATTAGAATGTCCATGAATTCCCTCCGTCTTCAGATACAGCAGGGACCATGGTCCTCCCTTTGTTCATTAACGCCTCTCGTCCTTGGCAATAATACTCCTCCTGAGCCTCACAATCACTCATACACAATGTGCCTTTCACTAACTGTGAGATCATACAAATGCACCTGCAGAGGAGAGAAAAACATTGCAACCCAAGCAAGATTTTGTGTTGAAGGTTAAACATTAAAATCTAAATGATTAAGGCCTTTGGCTAAGTTAATGTAGCAATCATTCACTACACGTTTAACTGCATGGTTATAGATACATGTACAGTTATAAAATAAATGCAGGATACTATTCAAATAAATATGTAATTATATAAGAGTTAGCAGTATTATCCAACCACACAAATGCAGATATATATGAGAACTGCAATCTGATGACACTGTAAGGAAAAACAAAACCAGAGAAATTCGGCTGTTATAGTTAGTTAAGCTAACTATAACTTACGCCCCCGCAAAGCACTCCTGATGACGTCACATATTACATCATTCATGACATGGTCAGTGACATCACTGATGACATCACTGATGACATCACTGATGACATCATCCAGTGACTGTGTTTCTGTAAAGTTTAAATATGTTTCATATATATATATATATGCCAAGGTGTATTGAAGAATGAGTGGGTAAATAAGTGTCTGAATGGAGGATTTAGTAGGTGCGTGACTGACTGTATAAGTGAGTGATTAAACGTGTCTTACTGAATGCATGGGTTAGTGACTAAACTGTGTGAATGTCTGTATCAGTCTGTCAGTTGGTGTGTAAGCAGCTGCATGGGTTGGTGAGTAGCTACATGAGTGTCTATATGGGTTATTGATTGGTTGTCTGAGTATCTGTATGGGTGCCTGAGTGTGTGTGTGGGTGGGTGGGGGGTGTGTGACTCTGTGCATAGATGTGTGAGTGGGTGATTCACTGGGTGAATGGGTTCAAGAGTACATCTGGGAAGGGCTGTATGGGTGGGTGAGTGTATGTATGGGTATGTTGGTGAGTGAATGGATGTCTCAGTGGTACATGTGTGAGTAACTACATATGTGAAAGGCAGTATATGTGAGTGTTGGAGTATATAAATGACTATATGTGAGAATGAGTGATTGTGAGAGTGGCTGTATGGATGAGTGTGTGCTTGTACCAGTGATTGTATAAGAGAGTAAGTATGTGTTAGTATCTGTATGAATAAGTGAGGTGGTGTGTGAATAACTGTATAGGTGAGTAAATGGGAGTGTGATTGATTCTTTGCATGACTGACTAGGTGTGTGAGTAACTCTATGGATGAGTGACGGTGTGTGAGTGTCTGTATAGGTGTATGAGTGCAAATTATAGTGCAGTACTGGTGAGTGACTGCATGTATGAGTGACTGTATGGGTGAATGAGTGGATGTGTGTGTAGACCTAGGAATCTGTGAGTGGGTATGTAGTAACTGCTATTGGTGTGTCTATGGTTTCGAAAATGGTAGTCTGTATTTTAGAGTGGGTGTATCAAAGGTTATATTAGGGTGTGAGAAGGTGCAGCAAATTATCACATGGATGATGTCATCAGTGATGTCATTTGAGATGTCATCAGTGATATCATCAGTGATGTCACTGACCATGTCATGAATGATGTAATATGTGACGTCATCAGCAGTGCATTGTGGGGGCGCAAGTTATAGTTAGCTTAACTAACTATAACGGCCACATTTCTCTGGTTTTGTACGAGTGAAATGTCCAAATAACTATAACGTCTTTGAAACCTGTGGTTTTTTTCAGTGAATTTCCAAGGTTTTTTAAATGCTAATTTCTAACTATAACGTCCCTGAAACCTGTGGTTTTTTCAGTGAATTTCAAAGGTTTTTTAAATGCTAATTTCTAACTATAATGTCCCTGAAACCTATGGTTTTTTTAGTGAATATCTAAGGTTTTTTAAATGAAATTTTCTAACTTTAACGTCCCTGAAACCTGTGGTTTTTTCAGTGAATTTCAAAGGTTTTTTAAATGCTAATTAATAACTATAACGCTGCGTAGGATTTACAGGTGGTACCAGAAGGGCTTCTTGGCCCCCAAAGTCCCTCAGGAGTAAAGTGGACTTCATCCCCCATCCCGTAGTCTGCCAGGAGGTGCGTTTGCAGAGTGGTGGAGAAAGGGGGCATGGCCTCCGAAGACGTCTTAGCAATCCTACTGTGTGGGACTTACTGGAGGTAACAAGAAGGGTACTTGGCCCCCAAGGACATCCTTGGGGGCCAACTACCCCTCCTATTACCTCCAGTAAGTCCCACACAGCAGGATTGCTAAGTTCTCATAGCAGGCCACGCCCCCTTTGCCCACCAATTTGCAAACGTGCTCTCTGGCGTGCTCTTGGATGGGGATTGAAGTCCCCTTTGCTGCTGGGGGTCCTTTAAAGGCCAACTAGCCCACCTCTTACCTCCAGTAAGCCCCACACAGTGGGATTGCTGAGAGGTGGACAAAGGCCACGCCCCCTTTCCCCACCACTCTGCAAACGCACCTCCTAGCACGTTCAAAGTTGGGGTATTAAGTCCCCTTCATTCCTGAGGGTCCCTGGGGGCCAACTAGCCCACCGGGTACCTCCAGTAAGCGCCACACACCTGGATTACTGAGAGTGGTCCGAGGCCACGCCCCCTTTTTACACCACTCTGCAAACATGGCTCTTGGCGCACTGCTGCTCAAGGGATGAAGTCCACTTGTGTCCTGAGGTCCTCAGGACACAAGAGGACCTCATCGCCCCACCAGCAGTGCGCCAAGAGGTGTGTTTGCAGAGTGGTGTAAAAAGGGGCGTGGCCTCGAACCACCTCTCTGCAATCCAGCTGTGTGGTGCTTACTGGAGGTACCTGGTGGGCTAGTTGGCCCCCAGAGACCCTCAGTAATCAAGTGGACTTAATTCCCCAACTTAGAAACGCGCCAGGGGCGCGTTTGCAGAGTGGTGCAGGGAGGGGTGGGGCCTCAAGCGACAAACCGGCTTTTTTAAAAAAAAAATTTAGAAGGGGGGCTGTGTGGCCCCCCTTCTTTTAAGATTTTTGGGGCCCTGGGGACCCCATCCCCCATGGCCTGACCCCTTTTTAAAAAAAAAAAAAAAAAACGGGAAGGGGGCTGTGCGGCCCCCCTCCCGAGGCCAATTTCAGCCCTGGGGACCCCATCCCCGGGGCCGGCCTGCCGTTTTTTTTCCAATTTTTTTTTTAATTACAGGGGAGGGGGCTGCGTGGCCCTTCTCCCGGGCCACTTCTGGCCCCGGGGACCCCACTTCTGGAGCCTGGCCTCACCGTTGGGGACAGTGGGGGGAGCCCCAATGCCCCCACGGTCCCGCCGGCTCCCTGCTTCCTGCGGGAGCCGGCATTGCTTTTGCACAAGGGGACCACTGACATGCAGCTCCCCTTTTGCAAAATCAATCTGCTTTGGTTTTTGGAAGTGAGAGCAGGTTTCGCTTCCACAAACCAAAGCAGAGTTTGCTATGACAAGGTGGGAGCCGTGCTCCCGCCCTGCCACAGCAAACAGCAATGTCCCGGGGGTGGGCACCCCGGGACATTGCAGGAGCCGGCCCTGGGGGGTGGCGGTCCCCAGGGCCATCAAGGGCTCCTGGAGGGGGGCTGCGCTGCCCCCCTCCCAAGTGTTTAAAGCGCTGGGGAGGTGGTGGTCCCCGGGGGTCCGCAACAGACCCCCGTACTTTAATATTTAGCGCCCCGGGAGGTGGTGGTCCCCAGGGCAGTGTGGGGGGGGCAGGAGCCCCCCGACTCTTTAATTTTTTTAATTAAGCCCCGGGGAGGTGGAGGTCCCCGGGGCTTGGGGGGGCCCATGAGGCCCCCGCTTATAATTATACAGTGCCCCGGGGAGGTGGTGGTCCCCTGGGCGGTGTGGGGGGGGCAGGAGCCCCCCCACACATTTATGAAACAAAGCCCCTGAAACCTATGGTTTTTTCAGTGAATTTCTAAGGTTTTTTAAATGCTAATTTCTAACTATAACGTGCCTGAAACCTATGGTTTTTTCAGTGAATTTCTAAGGTTTTTTAAATGCTAATTTCTAACTATAACGTGCCTGAAACCTATGGTTTTTTCAGTGAATATATATATATTTATTATACTATGTATACATGTGAAAATGTCTCGGTGCCCTGTTTGCCTCGGTGGCACGGAAAAAATGGGTGGAACTGACGTCAGCACGCCGACGAGGTCCTCTTATGGCTCCGATGACGTCATACGGTGTCGCGAGCGGAGCCGTGCTCGTTGACGTGGGAGAGCTAGGAAAGAATTTCCGTGGAATGCTGGTGCAGGGGATATTCACCTAAGTGTTCAGGCTAGTCCTTTGGGAGCAACTGTTTATGTTGCCTCTCCAGAAACCGAAACCAGTGATCCGAGGGCAGAGGCCCTGCAGATGGCACACGAGGTGGGGTGCCCAGTCGTGTGCACCGGCGGGGCAGCGAAGTGACAAGCACCACAACCCACAAAAAAGGTAACGAGGGCACTGAATAACACAGGATCTCCTCTTTGTATCTGGCAGGAACAACGAAGTTAAAATGCCCTAGTACCAAAATGTAGAATTAGTGCTACAACGGTCTTCAAGAGGACCTGCGATGCCGCTTCTGCCTCCCGTACCCTGGAGGCGGCACATGGGTCACGCGGTACGGTCATACTGCGGTGGGACGCACACTCGTTGACCTCTCATGGCACTGCTCCACACTTCAGGGAGGACGCTTTCCATTAGCTATGTTTTCTGGTGACATGTCGCGCCGACCGCGTCCAACAACAGAACTCCTTTAGATCCAAACAGACTCTTCCACTCTCTCACCGGAAGTGAAACCAGGCCACGCGGACACTTTCACAATACAACAGCCGGGAATGCACTTTTCGGTAAAAAAAACCACATTCCTTCCTCCTAATTAATCAAATAAACGTCTCACTGAAGAACAGGGGCCAGCTTTGATCGGTAAACAGCCGTTACAACGACTTTTTTACTTTGCGATACCATTACAACGCATGCATTACCACGCATGCGTTGTACATCACGAAGTCATTACTACGCATTTTTTAGAACGCATGGTCATTTACCACGCATGCCTTTACAACGAATTTTTGTTGTAAAGGTATGTATGGTAAATGACCATGCGTTCTAAAAAACATGTAGACGATCCATGTCGTTGTAAGGAAACAGAGGCTGTTCCGTTTCCTCACAGCGACGTGCACCGCCCCTCAGAGATGATGTGAAGCAGGAACAATGAGGAGAGAGGAACCATGAGGAGTGAGAGGTAACGGGGATTGGGCATGGGGTGGGGGTTTCTTTTCTAGGGTTTAGGGTAGTGCAGTGGTGTTTGGGTGGTGTAGGGGGTCGTGCTGGGGGTAGTGTTTTAGGGTTTAGGGTAGTGCAGTGGTGTTTGGGTAGTGTAGGGGGTCGTGCTGGGGGTAGTGTTTTAGGGTTTAGGGTAGTGCAGTAGTGTAGGGGGTCGTGCTGGGGGTAGTGTTTTAGGGTTTAGGGTAGTGCAGTGGTGTATGGGTAGTGCAGGGGGTCGTACTGGGTTAGTGTTTTAGGGTTTAGGGCAGTGCAGTGGTGTTTGAGTAGTGTAGGGGGTCATGCTGGTGGTAGTGTTTTAGGGTTTAGGGTATTGCAGTGGTGTTTGTGTAGTGTAGGGGGTCATGCTGGGGGTAGTGTTTTATGGTTTAGGGTAGTGCAGTGGTGTTTGGGTAGTGTAGGGGGTCGTGCTGGGGGTAGATTTAGGGTTTAGGGTAGTGCAGTGGTGTTTGGGTAGTGTAGGGAGTCGTGCTGGGGGTAGTGTTTTAGGGTTTAGGGTAGTGCAGTGGTGTTTGTGTAGTGTAGGGGGTAGTGCTGGGGTAGTGTTTTAGGGTTTAGGGCAGTGCAGTGGTGTTTGTGTAGTGAAGGGGGTCATGCTGTGGGTAGTGTTTTAGGGTTTAGGGTAGTGCAGTCGTGTTTGTGTAGTGTAGGAGGTCGTGTTTTAGGGTATAGGGTAGTGCAGTGGTGTTTGGGTAGTGTAGGGGTCATGCTGGGGTTAGTGTTTTAGGGTTTAGGGTAGTGCAGTGGTGTTTGGGTAGTGTAGGGGGTCGTGCTGGGGGTAGTGTTTTAGGGTTTAGGGTAGTGCAGTGGTGTTTGTGTAGTGTGGGAGGTCATGCTGGGGGTATATTTAGGGTTTAGTGTAGTGCAGTGGTGTTTGGGTAGTGTAGGGAGTCGTGCTGGGGGTAGTGTTTTAGCGTTTAGGGTAGTGCAGTGGTGTTTGGGTAGTGTAGGGAGTCGTGCTGGTGGTAGTGTTTTAGGGTTTAGGGTAGTGCAGTTATGTTTGGGTAGTGTAGGGTGTCGTGCTGGGGGTAGTGTTTTAGGGTTTAGGGTAGTGCTCCCAACCAGCCACAATATCCGTGGACAAAGGGGATCCTGACTCTTTGGAACGCTCCGTCAATTGAATAATTTGGGTCAAGGGCCCTACCACGTCCAAGACCTATCAATTCTTTTCTTGGGATCCCTCATATACTTGGAAAAAAAGGTACATGGTTTTTCATCAATTTCAGGCATGTGTGCCACCTTCCCCTTCAGTGAGGGCCTGGGGCATTTTCCCCTCATCCTATTCCTGACCTCCCTTTCAAGGGGTTGATGGATTTTCCCCACCACATACTCTGCATCAGGTGTCCACTCTGCCGACCTCGGATGGTAAATTTGGGTAGGCTCGAACATGTCCGAGTGGACCCCGTCCCCAACCGGGACTGAGAGGAGTGGGACTCTGGACGCCAGGGACGCCCCGAGTCCTTATCCTCATCGGAGGAGAAATTGTCTTCCGATACACCCTCTCCCTCTAAGGGAAACCCGCCGTCGGGGTCTACAATAGTGGTGACAGTGTCGCAATTTTCTCCGGGCCCCTCCTCCTCCCGGCAGGGTGCATGTTTTAGCGTTCGCGCACTCTTGAGGAAGGTCTCCGTAAGATTATCAAATCCTTCCAAGTGCCCCGCCTTATGCTTAACGGCCCTTTTATTCCCCATCTGGGAGCTACTTGGACCCGCCACCACCAGATCTGGGTCACTGAACACCCCAGGGATGCTTTTCGCCAGCTTATCAACCTGATCCCTAAGAGGAGCCAGCGCCTAGAAATAGCCAGAGAGAGGCTTGGTCCACTGCTGGAGGGAGAAGTTGGGGGGCCATTCCTCCTCCACTTCCTGGTAGGAGGAGTAAAAATGGTCTTCTGGAGAAGACATGATAGCAGAGGGTGTGAGCACAGAACAAATGCCCTTAAAATCCTTAAGACAGCCCCCTCGCCGGTGCTCCAACAGCTGGGCTTTCCCGAAGCTGTTATAAGAATAGACTGAGGCGCAATACCAATTACCACCACCAGGTGGCGTTGGTCACTAACGTGGCCGTGTGGGGAAATCACTGCATAGCGGTGTCAAAATTAGGCGAGGGTTGGTCGGGAATCAAGCGGACACTAAAGGAGTGACCGGATTCCCAAACGTGCGTAAAGACCAGCGGGAGCGCTCGACGGAGCTGCCTCGCTCGGACCAGACGCGCCTGACAGGATCTCACCGCGCGCAGAGCACACAGCGGGAGAAACTGCGAGGGGGAGAACGCACTCGGGCAAGAGCCTGCTGCGCAGGGAATATGAAACAATACCAAGGCAATAATGCTAATAACGTGCACAAGAAACCACTATACAAACAGCAACAACGTCAGATTAAGCCAAGAATGTAAGGAATGCACTTAACTGACGAGCAGTGAAGAAAGAGGAAGCGGAAGGGACGTCACGATATTATATACGATGGACTGTGATATGATTGGACTATAGTTGCCTTGGAGACTACCCCCTAATGGTTCATGGGTTGTGTAGTCTTTTGTTTAATGATTGTTGTGTTACGTTTTCTTTGAACTGCTATGCAAATAAAGTGAGGAAAGATATGCATAATCCTCGCCTCCGTCCTGCCATAGAATTCATTAAACTTTATTTGATCTGATTTAGAAACATAGATCATAAAAGTGTACATAAAAACACTAAATCCTCTTTCCTAATACAATACAGTGAGAATTAATTAAACCAGTAGGTAAAAACGGGTGTTACAAAGCCCCCGGTTCAGAGCAACTTCAGGTTAACAGAATCGTAAAGTTCAATGTTTCGCAAGATCAATCTCATGTACTTTGTGCAAAATACGCAATAAGGGGTCCAAGTAAGATGTAACGCTCCAATACCTGACCAGTTTGCACTATATAAAACTGCATAAAACTATAAATAAAAAGTGTTTTGCACACTTCTGTCATTGGGCTATATGTGGGCTACATCTGGGTGATATTTGTGCTACATTTGGGCTCTTTTTTCTCTGGTGGCCATCTTGGGAGACTTATTTGTTATGAAGTTTCCTAATTTCGTCATTTACTGCAGTCTCCTCAGTAGGAAATCTTTCAGTTTTTACTTTGATTCCATCAAGAAGGCATTCAGATGTGTCACACATTTGCCATAAATTCAGAATGTTAGCACTCTAGTTGTTCATTAGATCACTGTAGTAAAGCTACTGCTCACCAGGGAGTTAACTGGAAGTCTACTGCTGGTATTGAAAGTGATTGTTTCAGTCTGCATGTCAGAATTTTCTAATGAAATACAAGAGGATTTGAGATCTCACTTAAAACATGCCCTACATTTTCTTTCTGCAGCACTAACCATAATTTCTATGGCAAAATGAACCCCCTCATTTTGTTCCTTTTTAAATTAAATGTTTTAAGTGTTACCAGTTTATTCCAATCAAGATGGCTTCAGGTGTGCCATACTTTTGTCATAAGTAAGACTGTTAGCGCTCTAGTTGTTCTTTAGAACACTCTGGGAAGCTGCAGTAGGACACAAAGGCATCAACTGACAGGCTGCTCCTGTTGAAATATAACAGGAAGATATTTGAGATCTCACTTAAAACATGTCCTAATTTTTCTTTCTACAGCACTAACCATAATTTCTATGACAAAATGAACCCCCTCATTTTGTTCCTTTTTAAATTAAATGTTTTAAGAGTTACCAGTTTATTCCAATCAAGATGGCTTCAGGTGTGCCATAATTTTGTCATAAGTAAGACTGTTAGCGCTCTAGTTGTTCTTTAGAACACTCTGGGAAGCTGCAGTAGAACACAAAGGCATCAACTGACAGGCTGCTCCTGTTGAAATATAACAGGAAGATATTTGAGATCACACTTGAAACATGTCCTAATTCTTCTTTCTACAGCACTAACCATAATTTCTATGACAAAATGAACCCCATCATTTTGTTCCTTTTTAAATTAAATGTTTTAAGTGTTACCAGTTTATTCCAATCACAGATGGCTTCAGGTGTGCCATACTTTTGTCATAAGTAAGGCTGTTAGCACTTTAGTTGTTCTTTAGAACACTCTGGGAAGCTGCAGTAGAACACAAAGGAATCAACTGACAGTCTCTGCCCTTGTCGGATGTACATGTTTTACTGAGAATATCAGACTTCATTCTCACATGACTGAGAAAGATAATGTGAATTTACAGAAAATATGCTCTCATTTTAGCTTCTAGATCACCTTCCAAACCTCAATCGGAAAAGTATGAGAAAATAGTTTTCTCTCAAACATGATTCATGATATCCCAGCAGAAGGATTTTTCACAGGGTAAAATCACCTTAGAACACACCACAATTCCTAAAATTAGTATGGTACCATCAACAAATGAATTCTAATGTAACTAAAGTCTGTTATCACCCTTTATAGTTCTCCTTTTGGTAACCCTCAAAATCTTCGATTCACTACAATGCATTTCAATGGGGTACTATCATTTATATTGGTCCCAAGATGGCTGCCAGCAATTCCAGGATGAAGTGCTGACAGCCAATCAGATCTCACGATGACATGTGTGGTTAGGCTCCGCCCAGATATATATGTGTTTTCTTTTTCAAATTTCTCAGGAACTACTGAACGGATTTACACCATTTAAGCAAAAGGCACGACTCTGAACCATGGGCTATCTTTTTGCCAAATTTGGTGTAATTCCGTCCAGCAATTCGGGCTGTAGCTGCGATGAAAGGTTCCTATGGAAAATTGCATGGGGAAAACACGTTTTAGGACCCCCCTTTTTTCTCAGCCCCCACTTGACGAATCACCCAGAGACTTTCAGGATAGGAGTGGACCGGAGCGGGCCACGAGTTTTCAAAAGTTCGTGGAGATTCGTTAACCGGCGCCAAAGTTATTTCAAATAGAATGCTGTGAATTTCCTATGGAAAATAGGTCCAAACTATAACAATCTACTGGCGACCTCCAGTAGATAATATATATATATATATATATATATATATATATATATATATATATATATATATATATTGCACATTTGCTCCAAATAGTTGCCCTCCACTCGGGCTCAGCTTTCCACACGTTTACCAGGGCAAAATGAAGCACAGCACTTACAGGAACTGACTTCAAAAGGGCTTTATTAAAATATAACAAAGAGCCTCTTCATTCGAAGCCTTCACAAGCTAAGTGCAGGGGTGCATACCAAACGATGACCTACGCGTTTCGGCTTGCGCCTTCTACTGGGTCCAAAGTGTGCTAACAACGTGTCCATTTAAAGGGGAAGCATAGTTCATTTCCCCCACCACCAATTAAAAAACAAGGTCAATTTCTTAAAGGAGCCACGTTCAAAATTGGAATCATGTATAGTTTAGACATAAACAAAATAGCTTTATCTTACTTTACATTCTTTCTCTATTTTTCAAAGTGACATGAATAAATACATATTATCAATTTGTGAAGTACACCATCTAATCCTTCATATTTATGTCATTTTCTTATTAATAATCAATAGAGCCCCAGACTTCCAGTATTATGTCGATTATGTGTAATGGTTCGATCTCTCCCAAAACATCATGCTACTCTTTTAATTCAATCTCTAATAACACCCCTTACATTGCTTCAAGTTTATTTATATGTTCTTACTTCTAGATTCAAATTTATATACTAATAAAAATGACAAACACTGCCGAAAGGTGCAATGTGCATATTTCCTGGACTCCAGGGAAGAATCTGCGAGAAGTGCCAGGAAGGTCTAAAGTGCCTGTGCTTATACAAGTACAAAGTGCAAATGTCCTCTATCAACAAGTGAAAAAATCTAAAAAGATCTAAAACGAGGAGGTCACTAAAAGCATTATATTAAAAAGATGGGTTCTATAAAACCCGCTCTTAACTTACTATACCTTTCAGTACTATATATTTACACCATAAATATAAAGTGCTTGAGTGCTTATTCGTAGAAACTTTTCTGTATTCTACTCTGTATAATATTACCTCAACTGACCTCCATACAGTATTCCAAACAATTTTCCACTGGACCATTCAAATCCACATTATCAGATGTATACATTGCTGATCGATATATGATGGAGTAAAACTCCATCATTAATGTCTGTTAGTGGAAAAATTATGTTCAGATATACTTCATCATTATTCACTTGAAAATATAAGCCCTTAAATGATCAACTTACTCGCCATTTCAAAGAATAATACCTAATGCAACAATTGCACATATGCGGTGCTCAATAAGGTGATAAAAAGTTATAAAAGAGAGATTGTCAAAAGGAGGGAGATAAAACACAATAACTGGGCCCATTGATTAAAATTGCGGTACACTTAAAACCCAAGGATACCAAGTTTTAAGACATGTCTGAGGCAGGTAAAATGATAAACATTATTACAAGAAGGTGTATAGTTCCGCATCCGCATTCAGGCCCCACGGCATCTCTGTACCCAAATTGACAATCCATCTTGATTCTGCACGTCTCAATAACAACTCTCTGTCTCCCCTCTGATATTCGTTGTTATATGTTCAATACCAGAGTACGAGAGTGTGTTTTTATCTAAAATCCCTTCATGCTCTCTCCAGATATGTTTGGCCATCACATACGCAAAGTCCTTGTTCAATATGGCTCGCAAATGTTGGAGGATGCGCAATTTTAGTTTATTCACTGTACTTCCGATATATCTTTGGCCGCATTTACATTCCAAAGGTAAACCACGTGGGTGGTTTCACACGTGATCCTTTCCTTAATTATTTTTTCAAACCTTGAATGGTCATAACTTCTGTCATATTGCGGCCATAGTTACAGGCTTTACATCTTGCGCATTTCACAAAGCCCTTCTGTGATAACCAAGTTGTTTTTTGTAGATGTACAGGTTTGTTGGAGAAGGTGCTTTGTGTCAATAGTCCCCCTAGTGAGGGTACTTTTCTGTAGGTGACATTGGCCTGTTGTTTGATGAAGGGTTTTAATTCCTGATCTTTCTTAAGGACACCCCAATATTTATTGAGCGTCTGTTTCACCTTCTGATTCGAGCTGTTAAAATCTGTGATGAATCTCACTGGTTCCATATTCAACTCAGACGACATTTTCATGTTCTTGGGTAGCAATAAGTTCTCTCTTATGGCATTGGTTGCTCTTTCCGTGCATTCTCTAAGACCATCAAAGGATACCCTCTTCTTTGGAAACGAACCATCATTATAGACATCTGTTTAATAAACTCCTCCTCCTCAGAGCAGTTCCTACGCGCCGCAGGAAACTCTCCATAGGGGATACTCCACTTAAGGGCTTTTGGATGTGCGCTGTTAGCGTGCAGAATGCTGTTGCATGATGTGGTCTTTCGGAAGAGGGTGGTGCAAATTCTCTCATTTTCAATGTAGACCCTTATGTCCAAATAATCCACCACGGTTCTACTGTATGTATACGTGAATTGAAGGTTGAGTGAGTTGATGTTCAAAGATGACAAAAAACATTTTAACTCTTCCTCCTCTCCTTCCCAAATGAGAAACAGGTCATCTATATAACGGACCCAGAGCACCACCCTCTCCAGGTTGATGTTGTTATTTTCTGACCACAAGTATTCTGTCTCCCAGAAGCCCATGGTGAGATTGGCATATGTTGGTGCAAATGATGTCCCCATGGCAGTCCCTTGGTTTTGGCTATAGAATTTTCCATCAAATACAAAGATATTATTGTTCAAACAAAAGGACATCATTTCGAGGAGCATGTTGGTATGGCTCAATAAACTCAATGATCTCGATCTCAGAAAATACTCACATGCCTTAAGACCGTCTGTGTGAATGATGGAGGTATATAATGAAACCACATCAATTGTGGCCATGATGTAATTAGGTTTCCAATGGGTGTTATTAATTCTGTTGAGGAAATCCATTGAGTCTCGTAAGTACGATGGAAGATCAGCAACATAGGGGAAGAGGAAAATATCAATGAACTATCTACTGGCGGTCGCCAGTAGATAGTTATAGTTAGGACCTATTTTCCATAGGAAATCCGCAACATTCTATTTGAAATAACTCTTGCGTCGGTTGACGAATCTTCGCGAAATTTTCAAACTTTATGGCCGTTCCGGTCCACTCCTACCCTGAAAGTTTCGGGGTGATTCGTCAAGCGGGGGCCGAGAAAAAGGGGGTCCCAAAACGTGTTTTCCCCATTCATTTTCCCATAGGAAACTTTAGCCACGGCTACAGCCCGAACTGCTGAACGGAATTACACAAAATTTGGCAAAGAGGTAGTTCTTGGTTCAGAAAGAACCCTTTTGTTAAATGGTGTAAATCTGTTCAGTAGTTCTTGGAGAAATTAAAAAATAAGAGTCAAAAAATCAATTTCCCATAGGAAACTTTATGCAAGGCTACAGCCCGAACTGCTGAACGGAATTACACCAAATTTGGCAAAGAGGTAGTTCTTGGTTCAGAAAGAACCCTTTTTGTTAAATGGTGTAAATCCGTTCAGTAGTTGCTGAGAAAATCAAAAGTAAATACACATATATATCTGGGCGGAGCCTAACCACACATGTCATCGTGAGATCTGATTGGCTGTCAGCACTTCATCCTGGAATTGCTGGCAGCCATCTTGGGACCAATATAAATGATAGTACCCCATTGGAAATGCATTGTAGTGAATCGAAGATTTTGAGGGTTACCAAAAGGAGAACTATAAAGGGTGATAACAGACTTTAGTTACATTAGAATTCATTTGTTGATGGTACCATACTAATTTCAGGAATTGTGGTGTGTTCTAACGTGATTTTACCCTGTGAAAAACCTTCTGCTGGGATATCATGAATCATGTTTGAGAGAAAACTATTTTCACATGCTTGTCCCATACAGTTTTGGAAGGTGCTCCAGAAGCTAAAATGAGAGCATATTTTCTGTAAATTCACATTATCTTTCTCAGTCATGTGAGAATGAAGTCTGACATTCTCAGTAAAACATGTACATCCAACAAGGGCAGAGACTGTCAGTTGATTCCTTTGTGTTCTACTGCAGCTTCCCAGAGTGTTCTAAAAGAACAACTAGAGTGCTAACAGCCTTACTTATGACAAAAGTATGGCACACCTGAAGCCATCTTGATTGGAATAAACTGGTAACACTTAAAACATTTAATTTAAAAGGAACAAAATGATGGGGTTCATCTTGTCATAGAAATTATGGTTAGTGCTCTGGAAAGAAAAATTAGGACATGTTTCAAGTGTGATCTCAAATATCTTCCTGTTATATTTCAACAGGAGCAGCCTGTCAGTTGATGCCTTTGTGTTCTACTGCAGCTTCCCAGAGTGTTCTAAAGAACAACTAGAGCGCTAACAGTCTTACTTATGACAAAAGTATGGCACACCTGAAGCCATCTTGATTGGCATAAACTGGTAACACTTAAAACATTTAATTTAAAAAGGAACAAAATGATGGGGTTCATTTTGTCATAGAAATTATGGTTAGTGCTGTAGAAAGAAAAATTAGGACATGTTTCAAGTGTGATCTCAAATATCTTCCTGTTATATTTCAACAGGAGCAGCCTGTCAGTTGATGCCTTTGTGTTCTACTGCAGCTTCCCAGAGTGTTCTAAAGAACAACTAGAGTGCTAACAGCCTTACTTATGACAAAAGTATGGCACACCTGAAGCCATCTTGATTGGAATAAACTGGTAACACTTAAAACATTTAATTTAAAAAGGAACAAAATGAGGGGTTCATTTTGCCATAGAAATTATGGTTAGTGCTGCAAAAAGAAAATTTAGTGCATGTTTTAAGTGAGATCTCAAATCCTCTTCTATTTCATTAGAAAGTTCTGACATGCAGACTGAAACAATCACTTTCAATACCAGCAGTAGACTTCCAGTTAACTCCTTGGTGAGCAGTAGCTTTACTACAGTGATCTAATGAACAACTAGAGTGCTAACATTCTGAATTTATGGCAAATGTGTGACACATCTGAATGCCTTCTTGATGGAATCAAAGTAAAAAACTGAAAGCATTTCCTACTGAGGAGACTGCAGTAAATGAGGAAATTAGGAAACTTCATAATAAAGAAGTCTTCCAAGATGGCCACCAGTGAAAAAAGAGCCCAAATATAGCACAAATATTACCCAGATGTAGCCCACATATAGCCCAATGACAAAAATTTGCAAAACACTTTTTATTTTTAGTTTTTGCAGTTTTATGTAGTGCAGACTGGTCAGGTATTGGAGCGTTGCATCTTAAAACATGACCCCCTACACTACAAAAACACCACTGCACTACCCTAAACCCTAAAACACTACCCCCAGCACGACCCCCTACACTACACAAGCACCACTGCACTATCCTAAACCCTAAAACACTACCCCCAGCATGACCCCCTACACTACACAAACAACACTGCACTACCCTAAACCCTAAAACACTACCCCAACACCACTGAACTAACCTAAATCCTAAAACACTACCCCCAGCACAACCCCCTACACTACCCAAACACCACTGCACTACCCTAAAACATGACCCCTACACTACACAAACACCACTGCACTACCCTAAACCCTAAAACACTACCCCCAGCACGACCCCCTACACTACACAAGCACCACTGCACTATCCTAAACCCTAAAACACTACCCCCAGCACGACCCCCTACACTACACAAACACCACTGCACTACCTTAAACCCTAAAACACTACCCCCAGCACGACCCCTACACTACCCAAACACCACTGCACTACCCTAAAACATGACCCCTACACTACACAAACACCACTGCACTACCCTAAACCCTAAAACACTACCCCCAGCACGACCCCCTACACTACACAAGCACCACTGCACTACCCTAAACCCTAAAACACTACCCCCAGCACGACCCCCTACACTGCCCGAACACCACTGCACTGCCCTAAACCCTGAAACACCAGCCCCTGCACCACCCCCTACACTGCCCGAACACCACTGCACTGCCCTAAACCCTGAAACACCACCCCCTTCACGACCTCCTACACTGCCCGAACACCACTGCACTGCCCTAAACCCTGAAACACCACCCCCAGCACGCCCCCTACACTGCCCGAACACCACTGCACTGCCCTAAACAATGAAACACTACCCCCAGCAAGACCTCCTACACTGCCCGAACACCACTGCACTGCCCTAAACCCTGAAACATCACCCCCTGCAAGACCCCCTACACTGCCCGAACACCACTGCCCTAAACCCTGAAACACAACCCCCAGCACGACCCCCTACACTGCCCGAACACCACTGCACTGCCCTAAACCCTGAAACACCAGCCCCAGCACGACCCCCTACACTGCCCGAACACCACTGCACTGCCCTAAACCCTGAAACACCACCCCCTGCACGACCCCCTACACTACCCAAACACTACTGCACTGCCCTAAACCTTGAAACACCATCCCCAGCACGACCCCCTACACTGCACGAACACCACTGCACTGCCCTATACCGTGAAACACTACCCCCAGCAAGACCCCCTACACTGCCCGAACACCACTGCACTGCCCCTAAACCCTGAAACATCACCCCCAGCAAGACCCCCTACACTGCCCAAACACCACTGCCCTAAACCCTGAAACACCACCCCCAGCAAGACCCCCTACACTGCCCGAACACCACTGCACTGCCCTAAACCCTGAAACACCAGCCCCAGCACGACCCCTACACTGCCCGAACACCACTGCACTGCCCTAAACCCTGAAACACCACCCCCTGCTCGACCCCCTACACTGCCCGAACACCACTGCACTGCCCTAAACCCTGAAACACCACCCCAAGCACGACCCCCTACACTGCCCGAACACCACTGCACTGCCCTAAACCCTGAAACACCACCCCCTGCACGATCCCCTACACTGCCCGAACACTACTACACTGCCAAAACCCTGAAACACCACCCCCAGCACGACCCACTACACTGCACGAACACCACTGCACTGCCCTAAACCCCGAAACACTACCCCCAGCAAGACCCGTTACACTGCCCGAACACCACTGCACTGCCCTAAACCCTGAAACATCACCCCCAGCAAGACCCCCTACACTGCCTGAACACCACTGCCCTAAACCCTGAAACACCACCCCCAGCAAGACCCCCTACACTGCCCGAACACCACTGCACTGCCTAAACCCTGAAACACCACCACCAGCACTACCCCCTACACTGCCCGAACACCACTGCACTGCCCTAAACCCTGAAACACCACCCCCAGCACGACCCCTACACTGCCCGAACACCACTGCACTGCCCTAAACCATGAAACACCAGCCCCAGCACGACCCCCTACACTGCACGAACACCACTGCACTGCCCTAAACCCTGAAACACAACCCCCAGCACGACCCCCTACACTGCCCGAACACCACTGCACTGCCCTAAACCCTGAAACACCAGCCCCAGCACAACCCCGTACACTGTCCACACACCACTGCACTGCCCTAAACCCTGAAACACCAGCCCCAGCACGACCGCCTACACTGCCCAAAAACCACTGCACTGCCCTAAACCCTGAAACACCAGCCCCAGCACGACCCCCTACACTGCCTGAACACCACTGCACTACCCTAAACCCTCAAACACCAGCCCCAGCAAGACCCCATACACTGCCCGAACACCACTGCCCTAAACCCTGAAACACCACCCCCAGCAAGACCCCCTACACTGCCCAAACACCACTGCACTGCCCTAAACCCTGAAACACCACCCCCAGCACGACCCCCTACACTGCCCGAACACCACTGCAATGCCCTAAACCCTGAAACACCACCCCCAGCACGACCCCCTACAGTGCCCGAACACCACTGCACTGCCCTAAACCATGAAACACCAGCCCCAGCACGACCCCCTACACTGCCCGAACACCACTGCACTGCCCTAAACCCTGAAACACCACCCCAGCACGACCCCCTACACTGCCCGAACACTACTGCACTGCCCTAAACCCTGAAACACCACCCCCAGCAAGACCCCCTACACTGCCCGAACACCACTGCACTGCCCTAAACCATGAAACACCAGCCCCAGCACGACCGCCTATACTGCCCGAACACCACTGCACTACCCTAAATCCTCAAACACCAGCCCCAGCACGACCCCTACACTGCCCGAACACCACTGCACTGCCCTAAACCCTGAAACACCAGCCCCAGCAAGACCCCTACACTGCCCGAACACCACTGCACTGCTCTAAACCCTGAAACACCACCCCCAGCAAGACCCCCTACACTGCCCGAACACCACTGCACTAAAGCCTGAAACACCACCCCCAGCAAGACAACCTACACTGGCCGAACACCACTGCACTGCCCTAAACCCTGAAATACCACCCCCTGCACGGCCCCCTACACTGCCCAAACACCACTGCACTGCCCTAAACCCTGAAACACCACCCCCTGCATGACCCCCTACACTGCCTGAACACCACTGCACTGCCCTAAACCCTGAAATACCACCCCCTGCACGGCCCCCTACACTGCCCAAACACCACTGCACTGCCCTAAACCCTGAAACACCACCCCCTGCATGACCCCCAACACTGCCTGAACACCACTGCACTGCCCTAAACCCTGGAACACCACCCCCTCAGCACGACACCCTACACTGCCCGAACACTCACTGCACTGCCCTAAACCCTGAAACACCACCCCCAGCACGACCCCCTACACTGCCCGAACACCACTGCACTGCCCTAAACCCTGAAACATCAACCCCAGCAAGAGCCCCTACACTGCCTGAACACCACTGCCCTAAACCCTGAAAACACCACCCCCTACACTGCACGAACACCACTGCACTGCCCTAAACCGTGAAACACCACCTCCAGCAAAACCCCCTACACTGCCTGAACACCTTTGCTCTGCCCTAAATCCTGAAACACTAGCCCCAGCACGACCCCCTACACTGCCCGAACACCACTGCACTGCCCTAAACCCTGAAACACCACCCCCAGCACGACCCCCTACACCGCCCGAACACCACTGCACTGCCCTAAACCCTGAAACACCAGCCCCAGCACGACCCCCTACACTGCCCGAACACCACTGTACTGCCCTAAACCCTGAAACACCTGCCCCAGCACGACCCCCTACACTGCCCGAACACCACTGCACTGCCCTGAACCCTGAAACACCACCCCCTGCATGACTCCCTACACTGCCCGAACACCACTGCACTGCCCTAAACCCTGAAACACCACCCCCTGCACCACCCCCTACACTGCCCGAACACCATTGCACTGCCCTAAACCCTGAAACACCACCCCCTGCACCGCCCCCTACACTGCCCGAACACCACTGCACTGCCCTAAACCCTGAAACACCACCCCCAGCACGACCCCTTTACTGCTCGAACACCACTGCACTGCCCCAAACCGTGAAACACCACCCCCAGCACAACCCCCTACACTGCCCGAACACCACTGCCCTAAACCCTGAAACACCACCCCTGCACGACCCCCTACACTGCCCGAACACCACTGCACTGCCCTAAACCCTAAAACACCACCCCCAGCATTACCCCCTACACTGCCCAAACACCACTGCACTGCCCTAAACCCTAGAACACTACCCCCAGCACGACCCCCTACACTACCCGAACACCACTGCACTACCATAAAATACTACCCCAGCACAACCCCCTACACTACCCGAACACGACTGCACTGCCCTAAACCCTCAAACACTCCCCCAGCACGACCCCCTACACTAACCGAACACCACTGCACTGCCCTAAACCCTAAAACACTCCCCCAGCATGACCCCCTACACTACCCGAACACCACTGCACTGCCCTAAACCTAAAACACTCCCAGCACGACCCCCTATACTACCCAAACACCACTGCACTGCCCTAAACCCTAAAACACTACCCCCGCATGACCCCCTACACTACCCAAACACCGATGCACTACCCTAATCCCTAAAACACTACCCCCGCATGACCCCCTACACTACCCTAAACCCTAAAACACTACCCCCCGCATGACTTCCTACACTACCCAAAGACCACTGCACTACCCTAAACTACGACCTCCTACACTACACAAACACCACTGCACTACCCTAAACCCTAAAACACTACCCCCTACACTACACAAACACCACTGCACTACCCTGAACCCTAAAAAACTACCCCAGCACAAACCACTACACTACCCAAACACCACTGCACTACCCTAAACCCTAAAAAACTACCCCCAGCAGTACCCCTACACTACTCAAACACCACTGCACTACCCTAAACCCTAAAACACTCCCCCCAGCACGACTCCCTACACTACCCAAACACCACTGCACTACCCTAAACCCTAAATCTACCCCCAGCATGACCCCCTACACTACACAAACACGACTGCACTACCCTAAACCCTAAAACACTACCCCCAGCACGACCCTCTTCACTACCTAAACACAACTGCACAATTTTTTACAGGCATTGCAACGCAGGCCTCTGGTGCTTACTGGAAGTACCTAGTGGGCTAGTTGGGCCCCAGGGACCCTCAGGATTCAAGGTGACCTAATCCCCCAACTTAAACGCACCACGGGCGCGTTTGCACAGTGGTGAAGGGAGGGGCGGGGCGTCAGGTGACATGTGCGCAAACACGCTCTGTGGTGTGTTTTAAGTTGGGAATTAATTCCCTTTGAATCCTGAGGGACCCTGGGGGCCAACTAGCCCACCAGGTACCTTCAGTAAGCACAACAGAGTTGCGTTGCAGAGAGGTGAAAAAAGGTGCGTGGCCTCGGAACGCCTCTCTGCAACTCAGCTCTGTGGTCCTAACTGTAGGTACCTGGGGGGCTAGTTGGGCCCCAGGGACCCTCAGAATTCAAGGGGACTTAATCCCGCAACTTAAAACGCGCCACGGGGTGCGTTTGCACACATGTCACCTCAGGCCCCCCCTCCCTTCACCACTGTGCAAACGTGCCCTGTAGCGCGTTTTAAGAGGTAGTTTTAATCCCCCTGCCCTATTATGTACTAGGGACTTGCAGAGGAGGTCATGCTAATCACAGGGGTACCCCAACGCATAGTGTTCCCTAGTGTATGTAGGTGTTTTCACTGTATTCTAAGTGTCTTTTAGCATAGCACTGGCTCTGGTTAGTCAGAGTCAGTTACCACCAGTACCCGTCTGAAAAAGTTGTGGGCACAGGATGATTTTGCAACAAGGCCTCTTTCTGCTCCTCTGTTGGTTCTTTCTGCACATCTTTTGCTTCTTTCTGTGCGTTTTTCTTCTTTCTTCACATGTCCTACCTCTGTAGGCATAGTTAGAAACTAGCATTTAAAAAAACCTTTGAAATTCACTTAAAAAATCATAGGTTTCAGGCACGTTATAGTTAGAAATTAGCATTTAAAAAACCTTTGTACATATTGCTTTCAGGGTGTTGGTGCTATCAGGATGTGGACCTTTTCTTGCTGCGACTGGATCCTGCGGAGCGGGCCTGACAGAATTACGCGCCCACGTATTTAGCTCCGCCCGGTCCAGACGGGGTAGGGAATGGCTACCATGGAGGACGTCCTTCAGGCGCTAGTCCTGGTACAACAAGAGTTGGCATCCTCAAGGGCGGAAACAGCCGCCTTAAGAGACAAGGTAGAAAGATTATCTAAGAACCCTTTTGACGTCTCTCCGGCGTCTTCTCAGATACAGGTTAAGGTACCTCCTCCCATTCCTTTGGCAAGTCCTGAAAGGTACGGGGGGGATCCTTTAAAAATACAGGTGTTTCTAACACAGATAATGCTACACTTCTCCTGCAAACCTGCCTCCTTTCCCAATAACCACTCTAGGGTAGCATTTGCGATTTCTTACTTGGTTGGGGACGCAGCCAACTGTGCTGTCCCTTTAGTTAGGAAGAATGATGCCGTGTTATCAGACTGGGTCGCTTTTAGAGCAGAGTTTGAGAGGGTTTTTGATCGAAGGGCGACCACGTTTAGTGCCGATAAAGAATTGTTGGAACTTAAACAAGGGAGAAATGATTTGGTTACGTATTTAACTACGTTCAACCGATTGGTGGCCGAAACTGCTTGGCCAGAGGAAAAGAGAATGTCTTTGTTTTATCAGGGACTGAGAGAGGAGTTAAAGGATGTCTTGGCACAGATTGATCCCCAACCCACCACATGCATGGACATGATAAACTTGACCCTGCGTCTGGATGGGAGAATGTCTGAGAGAGGGGGCGAGAGAAAGAAGTGGGAGAGGGGTTATTATAGATTGGAGAGACCTCCACGTCGGTCTGTACCCAGCCCTGATACGCCATCAGAACCCATGGAAATAGGGGCTGTTCGTATACCTTTGTCTAAAGAAGAAAGGGAGAACAGACGAGTACAGGGGTTATGTATGTACTGCGGTAAAAAGGGGCACTATGTAAGAGAATGCCCCACCAAACCCAAGTCCTCCAAAGCCTGGTCCAGGAGTAAAAGGGTGGCTGTATCCACATCATGTCCTGCTACTCCTTCAGGGGTTTCTTTGGGCAGCGTAGAGACAAACAAAGGTTGGCAGCTCCCCTCTTTGGCTACTCCTGACTTGTTAGATACAGAAACCCACATAGTGGTCCCTATGGACCTTGCTAGTTGTAACCAGTCCCATCAGGTGAAGGCCATGTTAGACTCCGGTGCTACAGGCAATTTTATAGATAGTGGACTGGTCACGCTTCTTGGGTTGCAAAGGGTACCCAAGAGAACGGCTGAAGAAGTATTCGCCGTAGATGGCAAACCACTGAAATCTGGCCTGGTCGTTGAGCAAACGGAGACCATGCGGTTGACCTTAGACATGGCAGAGGAAAAACACATGGAGAAACTGAACATAATAGAAGCCCCACAGTATGAGGTCATCCTGGGTATGCCTTGGTGGTGTCATCACAATCCCGATATAGATTGGAAAACTAAGTCTATTCAGTTTCACTCAGAAGAATGTCGGGAACATTTGGTCACAAAGTGCCCCTCACAGGCAGCGGCTCTCAGACATCCGTATGTGGTGGCCACCCCAGCGGAAAAAGAGGTTACGTTACCTGAGGAATACTCACAGTTCAGGGATGTCTTTAGCGAGATACAGGCAGAACAGTTGCCCCCTCACAGGGAGTATGATTGTAGGATAGACTTGGTGGAGGGAGCGACGGTCCCTGCCTGTAGAGTATATGCCTTGTCTGTCCCAGAAACCAGACACTTGCGTGAATACCTGGATCACTATTTGGAAATAGGGTTTATTCGACCCTCACGGTCACCGGCAGTGTCCCCGCTCTTTTTTATAGCTAAAGCTAATGGAGATCTGAGGGCTTGTGTGGACTATCGAGTATTAAACAAGAATACGGTTCGAAACAGATACCCCTTGCCCCTCATTTCTGTGTTGCTTGACCAGGTGAAGGAGGCCAGCATTTATACACGCTTGGACTTGAGGGGAGCGTACCATTTGGTGCGTGTCAGGGATGGGGATGAATGGAAAACTGCTTTCAAGACTCGTTATGGTCTGTTTGAGTACACTGTTATGCCGTTCGGCCTTTGTAATGCCCCGGCGGCATTCCAGTATTTCCTCAACGATGTTCTAAAGGAATATGTGGATCTGTTTGTTGTGGTGTATATAGATGACATCCTCATCTATTCTGACACAGTGGAGGGAGATGCCAGTCATGTTGTCTGAGTGTTGTCCAAGTTGCGTGACCACAGGTTGTTCTGTAAATTGAGCAAATGTGAGTTTGGGGTGAGACGAGTGGAATTTCTGGGGGTTATACTTAGCCCAGAGGGTTTACACATGGCGGAAAGAAAGGTGCTGACAGTGCAGGAATGGCCTACCCCGAAAAATGTACGTGATGTGCAATGTTTCCTCGGCTTTGCGAACTATTATCGTAGATTCATCCTCCATTTCTCCCAGGTAGTTGCTCCAATCTCCAGGTTACTCAGAAAGGGTAGTTCCTTCCAATGGACCAGTGAGGCGGAAGAGGCTTTTTGTTTTCTAAAGACTGCTTTTACCACGGCTCCCGTTCTTGCACATCCACGTCCGGAGCATCCCTTTGTGGTGGAGGCCGATGCCTCAGATGAGGCTGTTGGTGCCATACTCTCTCAAAGGAATCAGAGCACAGGGCAGCTCCATCCTGTGGCATACTTGTCCAAAAAACTGAACCCTGCAGAAAGAAATTACTCTATTGCCGAGAAGGAGCTGTTGGCAATAAAAAGGGCGTTCCAGGAATGGAGGCATTATCTGTGGGGGGCCAGCCACCCCATCACGGTATATACAGATCATAGGAATCTGCAGTATATGAAGTCTGCGCATCATCTTTCACAAAGACAAGTGAGATGGATGTTGTTTTTTGCGGAATACGACTTTGTTGTTACGTTCCAACCTGGGGTGGAGAACCGCAAAGCCGACTCTTTATCTAGACAGGATACTTCGGACCTTTCTCTTCATGATGTCAAGGCCGAGGCTATCATTGAACCGTCGAAGGTGCTGTGTGTTGTCCGAGTGGAAAACTTCTTAGCAGAAGTGAGAAAGCATAAGTCCCTCTCCGTCTGGGAGACCTGGGCTACGGAGGGGGCAGAGCGCACCGTTAAGCAGGGATTGCCCTTCCATAGAGACAGGTTGTATCTTCCCACTACCGATCTACAAAAGAAGGCATTCGTGTGGTGCCATGTCTCTCCCTTAGCGGGTCATCCGGGAGTGCGGAAAACCTTGCATCTTCTACAACGCCATTTTTGGTGGGGCTCCTTAAAGGCAGATGTCGCTTCCTGGGTGGCACAATGTGAGGAATGTGCGAGAGCCAAGAATGAAAACGTTAGGACTAAGGGAAAGCTCATCCCCATGCCCACTCCACACCAACCCTGGCAACACCTCAGTCTGGATTTCGTTACTGGTTTGCCCTTGGAGAAAGGTCATTTTGCTATCTTGGTGGTAGTGGACAGTCTCACCAAGATGGGACATTTCATTCCTTGTGTGAATCTCCCCACGGCCAGCCAAACAGCCCAGCTCCTGTTAACTAACATTGTCAGGGTACATGGGCTGCCTGAAATCATTGTGTCCGATAGGGGGCCCCAATTCATAGCTAGGTTTTGGAAACTATGGTGCAAGGCCCTGCATATAGACTCGTCTCTGTCGACAAGCTTTCACCCACAGACGGATGGACAGACAGAACGCTTGAACCAAACCCTAAAAAAGTACCTCAGATGCTATGCGAAGGAGGCTCAGGAGTCCTGGGTGGACATGTTGTGGATGGCAGAACTGGCATATAACAATGCTTGGCATAGCTCTGTCGGTCTATCTCCCTTCCGTGCTAATTATGGATACGATGCCAAGATATTGCCTATCAACATCCCTGAGGAGGTGGCAAATCAACCGATGGTCCTGACTCACGTTCGGAAGCTCCACTCACTACAGCGTAAGGTCAGAAGCCATCTGATACAGGCCAAAAAGACCTATAAGACATGGGAAGACCGCCATCGGATAGAGGGGCCTCAGTATAAGGTGGGGGACAAGGTGTGGTTGTCCACCAGGAACATTCGTTTCAAGATGCGAAGCATTTTCCATCCTCAATATATCGGTCCTTACGTCATCGTTAGACAACTCAATCCCGTCACGTACAAGTTGAGACTGCCCGGTACCCTGCGGATTCACCCTGTGTTCCACTGTAACCTCCTGAAACCTGCCTTGGGGGCGCGCAGACGTGCTCCGCCACCAGTGATCTGCGATGGGGGTGCGGAATATGAGGTGAAGAGCATTCGGGACTCCAAGTGGCGGAGAGGGGTGCTCTGGTATCTGATCTCGTGGAAGGGGTATACTGCGGAGGACGACTCGTGGGAGCCGTGGCATAATGTGCATGCGCCTTCGGCTGTCCGTTTGTTTCACAGGCGGTTTCCACTGAAACCTGGGCCTAGGAGGCACTAGGGGAGGGGGACCTACTGTTGGGTACCCTGCGTGGCAGCGCCTACCGAGTACCAAAGAACTACCGGGTACCCACGAACTACAATTCCCATGATGCCCGGGTACGGATGGGCATTTAGGTGAACACGTCGCGCAGGACGCTGCGCGTAATCCTGATTTGTTGGATTGTTCTCTCTCGGCTCGGAGAGAACGGAGGAAGAAAGCGCTGTTGGGGACTCCTGGCTTGGATGGTCCCCGGGGTGAAGTGAGCCGCGGTTCGGACGATCGGCGGCTGTTGCGTGAGTAGCTTGAGGAAAGGCTTGGAAGCCTGGAATCGGCGTACTATCCAATTTGTGATCCGAACACTGAGACAGTAGTCTTTGAGCGGAATACAGCGGTGAGATTAACCGCGTATTGCCGTCTCCTTTTTCTAGTAGTATACAAGCGTCGTTTGAAAACCTTCTACGGTTCTCTTAGCGGAATTCAGCGGTGTTGTTCGCCGCGTATTACCGTTGGGAGTTCAAGATTCCATTCACAGCCCTAGAAGTACAGCAGAATACAGCGGTGAAATTAACCACGTATTGCCGTTTGTATACTTCTTACCTTCTACCTTAGGAAGGGATATGACTTTGTTAGGACACTTAACTCATACTGAAGACTCCTCACATGGGCTACCGTTACCCTATATTTCCTCTGATATTTCCTGGGAAGGGGCAATGTATATTTCTACAGACTGGCTTTGATGTTATATTGTCAGTGCGAGGGGAAGGTTATTATTTACTCTACGGAATTCAGGGGTCCTCTGTCCGAGTGCAAAGCGACCTGTGGGTATGTATGAGGTCTGTGTTGGCTCATTTGGACTGAGTGTTGTGTGGATCTGCAAACATTAATGTTCATGAGCATTTATCATTTCAGGTCCAAGCTTGGTTTGTGTAACAATTGAGGATGTCCAAGGACTGTATCGACTACAGTATTAGTATTCAGGTACATATGTGCTAGCCTCTAGCGAGACATATATGAGAGTAGGTATCATAACCTGTGTTTATATCTCTATGATTTATTGTTTCAGGTTCTATTCCACTGCTGTCCCTTCCCTCTCCTTTCCAACGCCTGATCATTCGAATACCCTGTACATATTGCTTTCAGGGTGTTTGTGCTATCAGGAGGTGGACCTTTTCTTGCTGCGACTGGATCCTGCGGAGCGGGGCCTGACACAACTAACTATAACTGTCCCTAAAACCTATGGTTTTTTCAGTGAATTTCAAAGGTTTTTTAAATGCTAATTCCTAACTATAACGTGCCTGAAACCTATGGTTTTTTCAGTGAATTTCAAAGGTTTTTTAAATGCTAATTTTTAACTATAACGTGCCTGAAACCTATGGTTTTTTCAGTGAATTTTAAAACGTTTTTTAAATGCTAATTTCTAACTATAACGTGCCTGAAACCTATGGTTTTTTCAGTGAATTTCAAAGGTTTTTTAAATGATAATTTTTAAATGTAATATTAGTTACATGTATTTTTTTGATACTAATTTTCTACAGATGTTTATCTGTTTATTTTTACATATTTAATTTTTTTTAAATTAATTATATATTTTTAATATAAATTGAAAAAAAATGTTTTTAAAAATATTGCAACTGAAATATATATATTTTTTGTTTTATATTTTGTTAATAAATGTATAATTTTTTTTTTAATGTTTTTTGGAGTCGCGCACCCGCAGCGTACCTTACAAGATCAGTGCGTGGATTGTAGCCGCCATTTTAGGAAAGTCGTGAAGGATCCGCGTAGGGTGTGCGACGGGTGCGTGTTTTACAGTTACGTGATATACGTATATTACGTGTTGTGCGCGATTAGTATGCGACCGGTTCGCGCTTCTTACGCATACGCATTTGTGACACTTGCGCATTATAGTACGCAACGCTTGCGCGGAGACGGGCCCCGCGTGACGTCATATGTGTGCTGGACGCGCTGTGTACGCGACTCCCGCGAATTTTTTTATGTTCTAAAATGACATATATATGTCTTTAATACACATATTAGGGCCAGACATTATCTAAGGTATGCATAAAAATAATATATTTTTACTTGTAATAAACTTATATTACTTTTATATGCAATTTCGCGAAGTCGCATCGGGTGCATGCTGCGTGTGCGCACGGTACGCGGATCCCATGTGACTTTAAAACAAAAGATTTGATTGGTTCATAACATTTCCCATTCTAACTATTGAAGGACCCCACCCATTTCAATCATTCTTGTTTGAGCTTCTTTGGAGAGACATCTCTGCTTAGAAGAACTGTTTTTCCTTTAATTATTTTTTGTTGGTGTTTTACAAATAATAAAAGAAGATGGCTTCAGGACAACAGCCAGAGGCTGTTTCTGAACATTCTTCAGAGGAAGAATTTGTCCCGGAGAATCCACGTCCTCAAAGGCCTGTGTCGGTGGTGTGGAAGTTTTTTACTTTTCCAGAGGGGCAGAAAAAGGTGAATGCCACCAAAGTCACCTGCCGGATCTGCGAGAGAGTGCTCTCCAGAGGTAGTGCTGCAAAATAATATTCTTGCGGTACTGCCTCTATGTACAAGCACCTGAAGACTCTCCATCCAATAAACCTGGCTCGGGAGGAGTGTCGGAGAGCTGAAAGAAACCCTCCACCTGCAGTTGCTTCCACATCTGGAACTTCGACAACTACATCACCACCGGACATACGTCCTGAATTTGCTTTTTTGAAGCAGCACTGTGTCAAGTGCAATCAACTAATCTCTTTTGGAGAGCAGTCAGTGGAAGCAGTTTGTGCTGCACAACGGAATCATCGTTGCTAGACTTCTGTTTTTTTTTGTGTTTTCCGGGAATGCCAATTAATTCCTGAGGTTTCCTGTTTTTTTCCTTCTTGTTTCATTATTATTTTTGAAAAAACACCAAAAAAATAACAAAATATAAAAGAAAAAAAAAGAAAAGAGAACTAACTTCTCTGGTTAAAGAAAGAACTATATTTGTATGTTAATGTGTGAAAGTTTGGTTGAATGTATATGTATAGCTTAATTGACTGAAAGAATGCATTAGTAGTGTATGGTGAATGTATAAGTGCAAAACTATAAGGAAGTGCTGCAGTGTGACAATGTAAGCTCTTTAGCTGCAGTGTGCTGTGGTACTTCCGAAGCACAGGGATGCAACGTAAGTACATAAATATGTTGCAACTGTATGATTCCCTCTGCACAGCTGCACAAATTGCAGACATACAGTGACACAGGCATACTTACACCATGGTGCAAGTATGTCTGTGTCGTGAAGATATTGTTTTACTGCAGGAAGGGACACCTTCCTACACAAAAACAATAAGTAAAGGCATTTTCCTCTTTCAATGTATGCTGTGAAATGCTGCATACATTGAAAGCGAAAAAATGATGAGAAATGAAAACAATTCTCCTTGTTGTGCCTTGCTACACCAACTGGAGGATGCTGCAGCATTCACAGACATCTCCAGATTTATTATTTCTGATAAATCTGGAGATGTGTATTCTTCTATGAGTGTTTTGTGGAAACACCCACAGCAACACCTATCGAATGCCCTTTTAATGCAAAGTGGTGTGTATGAAGAGGTCGTATTTACAAGGAGAAGAAAAGCTACACTGGGTGCCTTTTCCTCTTTCTGTAAATATGAAGGAGTGTCTGGCGCCATCACTATGTTACAAAAAGTGACATATTGTTGCTACAGGATGCTTGTAAATCTGCCCCATAAGTGCTTATGTATTGTCAGACTATTACAATAAAAACATATTGCTGGTTCATTGATAGAAAAATTGTATGAGAGTGACAGAAGGTAAGCACAGAGATATCTCTCCGAAGATGCTCAAAAAAGAATGATTGAAATAGTTGCAGTTCTTTAATAGTTACAGTGGGAAAATATTATGAACCAATAAAATATTTATTTTTTTCAGGTCACATGGGATCCTATGACAGAGAGATTCCAAAACTATATAGATATAAACTGGGTATTTTGAAGAGTGTATTAATACTTTGTAGCTTCTTGCAGGTCTGCATACTTAATATATAAAGAAATTGATTTGTACTAAGGTTAGTGACTAGGCCAATCCTTAAGTATATGACTAACAACTAGAGTAATTTCAGTACTGCAAAGAGATTGCAAGATAAATTTATAAGTAGTTCGGTTTTGGCAAAGTGATAGCACATGTTTATAGAGTGGGGAAGGGAAGGGATGGGGCCTTATGTGACATGTGCAAACACTCTCTGTGACGTGTTTTAAGTTGATGAATTTAGTCTCTTTTAATCTTGAAAGTCCCTGGGTCCTACTAGCTTAACATGTCTCTCTTTTGCACACCATACAGCTGCATTGTACAGAGGTGGTCCGAAGCCATGTGACATTTTACACCTCTCTGCAATACAACTCTCTGGCACTTTCTGCACATATCTGGTGGGTTAGTTGGCCCCCAGGGACACTCAGGATTCAAGGTAACTTTATCCTGTAAATTAAAACACCCACAGAGCATCTTTCCAGAGATATTTACACCGTCCATCCCCCCTTTCTTCAACAGTGTGCAAACACAGCCCATTGTTCATTTTAATACTTAGTTAATCTTACCTTCACAGTAATAGTTATAAAAAACACTAAACATTTTTTCCACTTGTTTTTTATAACTAAAATTTCTGAAAAATTAAATATTGTAGAATTAGGATCTGTGAAAGAGAAGAAAAGGCCTGGGTCACTGAATGACTGCATGCATAGTGGATAGGGGTTTGAAGCAGTCTATGTGCAAAGGCCTGGGTCACTGAATGAGTACTTGGGTACTGACTGAACGATTAGAGTACTGCAAGGAGAGTGCCTGGGTGAATGTATAAGTGGTTGGGTTTTGGCGCAGCGAATGGATTAGTACGTGTTGCTGAATGAGTCAACAGAGGACTCCAAGGGAAGTGACAGGATGTTTGCTGGAGTGTATGGATAGTGACTGGGGAATTGAAGGTGTGAAAGACAAGTGTGTAGGTGGTTAGAGAACTGCATGCATAGTGGATAGGGGTTTGAAGCAGTCTATGTGCTAAGGCCTGGGTCACTGAATGAGTACTTGGGTGCTGACTGAAAGATTAGAGTACTGCAGGGAGAGTGCCTGGGTGAATGTATAAGTGGTTGGGTTTTGACGCAGCGAATGGATTTGTAGGTGTTGTTGAATGAGTCAACACAGAGGACTGCAAGGGGAGTGACAGGATGTTTGCTGGAGTGTATGGATAGTGACTGGGGAATTGAAGGTGTGAAAGACAAGTGTGTAGGTGGTTAGAGAACTGCATGCATAGTGGATAGCGGTTTGAAGCAGTCTATGTGCTAAGGCCTGGGTCACTGAATGAGTACTTGGGTACTGACTGAACGATTAGAGTACTGCAAGGAGAGTGCCTGGGTGAATGTATAAGTGGTTGGGTTTTGGCGCAGCGAATGGATTTGTACGTGTTGCTGAATGAGTCAACAGAGGACTGCAAGGGGAGTGACAGGATGTTTGCTGGAGTGTATGGATAGTGACTGGGGAATTGAAGGTGTGAAAGACAAGTGTGTAGGTGGTTAGAGAACTGCATGCATAGTGGATAGGGGTTTGAAGCAGTCTATGTGCTAAGGCCTGGGTCACAGAATGAGTACTTGGGTACTGACTGAACGATTAGAGTACTGCAAGGAGAGTGCCTGGGTCAATGTATAAGTGGTTGGGTTTTGGCGCAGCGAATGGATTTGTACGTGTTGCTGAATGAGTGAACAGAGGACTGCAAGGGGAGTGACAGGATGTTTGCTGGAGTGTATGGATAGTGACTGGGGAATTGAAGGTGTGAAAGACAAGTGTGTAGGTGGTTAGAGAACTGCATGCATAGTGGATAGGGGTTTGAAGCAGTCTATGTGCTAAGGCCTGGGTCACAGAATGAGTACTTGGGTACTGACTGAACGATTAGAGTACTGCAAGGAGAGTGCCTGGGTCAATGTATAAGTGGTTGGGTTTTGGCGCAGCGAATGGATTTGTACGTGTTGCTGAATGAGTGAACAGAGGACTGCAAGGGGAGTGACAGGATGTTTGCTGGAGTGTATGGATAGTGACTGGGGAATTGAAGGTGTGAAAGACAAGTGTGTAGGTGGTTAGAGAACTGCATGCATAGTGGATAGGGGTTTGAAGCAGTCTATGTGCTAAGGCCTGGGTCACTGAATGAGTACTTGGGTACTGACTGAACGATTAGAGTACTGCAAGGAGAGTGCCTGGGTGAATGTATAAGTGGTTGGGTTTTGGCGCAGCGAATGGATTTGTTCGTGTTGCTGAATGAGTCAACAGAGGACTGCAAGGGTAGTGACAGGATGTTTGCTGGAGTGTATGGATAGTGACTGGGGAATTGAAGGTGTGAAAGACAAGTTTGTAGGTGGTTAGAGAACTGCATGCATAGTGGATAGCGGTTTGAAGCAGTCTATGTGCTAAGGCCTGGGTCACTGAATGAGTACTTGGGTACTGACTGAACGATTAGAGTACTGCAAGGAGAGTGCCTGGGTGAATGTATAAGTGGTTGGGTTTTGGCGCAGCGAATGGATTTGTACGTGTTGCTGAATGAGTCAACAGAGGACTGCAAGGGGAGTGACAGGATGTTTGCTGGAGTGTATGGATAGTGCCTGGGGAATTGAAGGTGTGAAAGACAAGTGTGTAGGTGGTTAGAGAACTGCATGCATAGTGGATAGCGGTTTGAAGCAGTCTATGTGCTAAGGCCTGGGTCACTGAATGAGTACTTGGGTACTGACTGAACGATTAGAGTACTGCAAGGAGAGTTCCTGGGTGAATGTATAAGTGGTTGGGTTTTGGCGCAGCGAATGGATTTGTACGTGTTGCTGAATGAGTCAACAGAGGACTGGAAGGGGAGTGACAGGATGTTTGCTGGAGTGTATGGATAGTGACTGGGGAATTGAAGGTGTGAAAGACAAGTGTGTAGGTGGTTAGAGAACTGCATGCATAGTGGATAGGGGTTTGAAGCAGTCTATGTGCTAAGGCCTGGGTCACTGAATGAGTACTTGGGTACTGACTGAACGATTAGAGTACTGCAAGGAGAGTGCCTGGGTGAATGTATAAGTGGTTGGGTTTTGGCGCAGCGAATGGATTTGTTCGTGTTGCTGAATGAGTCAACAGAGGACTGCAAGGGTAGTGACAGGATGTTTGCTGGAGTGTATGGATAGTGACTGGGGAATTGAAGGTGTGAAAGACAAGTGTGTAGGTGGTTAGAGAACTGCATGCATAGTGGATAGCGGTTTGAAGCAGTCTATGTGCTAAGGCCTGGGTCACTGAATGAGTACTTGGGTACTGACTGAACGATTAGAGTACTGCAAGGAGAGTGCCTGGGTGAATGTATAAGTGGTTGGGTTTTGGCGCAGCGAATGGATTTGTACGTGTTGCTGAATGAGTCAACAGAGGACTGCAAGGGGAGTGACAGGATGTTTGCTGGAGTGTATGGATAGTGCCTGGGGAATTGAAGGTGTGAAAGACAAGTGTGTAGGTGGTTAGAGAACTGCATGCATAGTGGATAGCGGTTTGAAGCAGTCTATGTGCTAAGGCCTGGGTCACTGAATGAGTACTTGGGTACTGACTGAACGATTAGAGTACTGCAAGGAGAGTTCCTTGGTGAATGTATAAGTGGTTGGGTTTTGGCGCAGCGAATGGATTTGTACGTGTTGCTGAATGAGTCAACAGAGGACTGGAAGGGGAGTGACAGGATGTTTGCTGGAGTGTATGGATAGTGACTGGGGAATTGAAGGTGTGAAAGACAAGTGTGTAGGTGGTTAGAGAACTGCATGCATAGTGGATAGGGGTTTGAAGCAGTCTATGTGCTAAGGCCTGGGTCACTGAATGAGTACTTGGGTACTGACTGAACGATTAGAGTACTGCAAGGAGAGTGCCTGGGTGAATGTATAAGTGGTTGGGTTTTGGCGCAGCGAATGGATTTGTACGTGTTGCTGAATGAGTCAACAGAGGACTGCAAGGGGAGTGACAGGATGTTTGCTGGAGTGTATGGATAGTGACTGGGGAATTGAAGGTGTGAAAGACAAGTGTGTAGGTGGTTAGAGAACTGCATGCATAGTGGATAGGGGTTTGAAGCAGTCTATGTGCTAAGGCCTGGGTCACTGAATGAGTACTTGGGTACTGACTGAACGATTAGAGTACTGCAAGGAGAGTGCCTGGGTGAATGTATAAGTGGTTGGGTTTTGGCGCAGCGAATGGATTTGTACGTGTTGCTGAATGAGTCAACAGAGGACTGCAAGGGGAGTGACAGGATGTTTGCTGGAGTGTATGGATAGTGACTGGGGAATTGAAGGTGTGAAAGACAAGTGTGTAGGTGGTTAGAGAACTGCATGCATAGTGGATAGCGGTTTGAAGCAGTCTATGTGCTAAGGCCTGGGTCACTGAATGAGTACTTGGGTACTGACTGAACGATTAGAGTACTGCAAGGAGAGTGCCTGGGTGAATGTATAAGTGGTTGGGTTTTGGCGCAGCGAATGGATTTGTACGTGTTGCTGAATGAGTCAACAGAGGACTGCAAGGGGAGTGACAGGATGTTTGCTGGAGTGTATGGATAGTGCCTGGGGAATTGAAGGTGTGAAAGACAAGTGTGTAGGTGGTTAGAGAACTGCATGCATAGTGGATAGCGGTTTGAAGCAGTCTATGTGCTAAGGCCTGGGTCACTGAATGAGTACTTGGGTACTGACTTAACGATTAGAGTACTGCAAGGAGAGTTCCTTGGTGAATGTATAAGTGGTTGGGTTTTGGCGCAGCGAATGGATTTGTACGTGTTGCTGAATGAGTCAACAGAGGACTGGAAGGGGAGTGACAGGATGTTTGCTGGAGTGTATGGATAGTGACTGGGGAATTGAAGGTGTGAAAGACAAGTGTGTAGGTGGTTAGAGAACTGCATGCATAGTGGATAGGGGTTTGAAGCAGTCTATGTGCTAAGGCCTGGGTCACTGAATGAGTACTTGGGTACTGACTGAACGATTAGAGTACTGCAAGGAGAGTGCCTGGGTGAATGTATAAGTGGTTGGGTTTTGGCGCAGCGAATGGATTTGTACGTGTTGCTGAATGAGTCAACAGAGGACTGCAAGGGGAGTGACAGGATGTTTGCTGGAGTGTATGGATAGTGACTGGGGAATTGAAGGTGTGAAAGACAAGTGTGTAGGTGGTTAGAGAACTGCATGCATAGTGGATAGGGGTTTGAAGCAGTCTATGTGCTAAGGCCTGGGTCACTGAATGAGTACTTGGGTACTGACTGAACGATTAGAGTACTGCAAGGAGAGTGCCTGGGTGAATGTATAAGTGGTTGGGTTTTGGCGCAGCAAATGGATTTGTACGTGTTGCTGAATGAGTCAACAGAGGACTGCAAGGGGAGTGACAGGATGTTTGCTGGAGTGTATGGATAGTGACTGGGGAATTGAAGGTGTGAAAGACAAGTGTGTAGGTGGTTAGAGAACTGCATGCATAGTGGATAGCGGTTTGAAGCAGTCTATGTGCTAAGGCCTGGGTCACTGAATGAGTACTTGGGTACTGACTGAACGATTAGAGTACTGCAAGGAGAGTGCCTGGGTGAATGTATAAGTGGTTGGGTTTTGGCGCAGCGAATGGATTTGTACGTGTTGCTGAATGAGTCAACAGAGGACTGCAAGGGGAGTGACAGGATGTTTGCTGGAGTGTATGGATAGTGACTGGGGAATTGAAGGTGTGAAAGACAAGTGTGTAGGTGGTTAGAGAACTGCATGCATAGTGGATAGCGGTTTGAAGCAGTCTATGTGCTAAGGCCTGGGTCACTGAATGAGTACTTGGGTACTGACTGAACGATTAGAGTACTGCAAGGAGAGTGCCTGGGTGAATGTATAAGTGGTTGGGTTTTGGCGCAGCGAATGGATTTGTACGTGTTGCTGAATGAGTCAACAGAGGACTGCAAGGGGAGTGACAGGATGTTTGCTGGAGTGTATGGATAGTGACTGGGGAACTGAAGGTGTGAAAGACAAGTGTGTAGGTGGTTAGAGAACTGCATGCATAGTGGATAGGGGTTTGAAGCAGTCTATGTGCTAAGGCCTGGGTCACTGAATGAGTACTTGGGTACTGACTGAACGATTAGAGTACTGCAAGGAGAGTGCCTGGGTGAATGTATAAGTGGTTGGGTTTTGGCGCAGCGAATGGATTTGTACGTGTTGCTGAATGAGTCAACAGAGGACTGCAAGGGGAGTGACAGGATGTTTGCTGGAGTGTATGGATAGTGACTGGGGAATTGAAGGTGTGAAAGACAAGTGTGTAGGTGGTTAGAGAACTGCATGCATAGTGGATAGCGGATTTGAAGCAGTCTATGTGCTAAGGCCTGGGTCACTGAATGAGTACTTGGGTACTGACTGAACGATTAGAGTACTGCAAGGAGAGTGCCTGGGTGAATGTATAAGTGGTTGGGTTTTGGCGCAGCAAATGGATTTGTACGTGTTGCTGAATGAGTCAACAGAGGACTGCAAGGGGAGTGACAGGATGTTTGCTGGAGTGTATGGATAGTGACTGGGGAATTGAAGGTGTGAAAGACAAGTGTGTAGGTGGTTAGAGAACTGCATGCATAGTGGATAGCGGTTTGAAGCAGTCTATGTGCTAAGGCCTGGGTCACTGAATGAGTACTTGGGTACTGACTGAACGATTAGAGTACTGCAAGGAGAGTGCCTGGGTGAATGTATAAGTGGTTGGGTTTTGGCGCAGCGAATGGATTTGTACGTGTTGCTGAATGAGTCAACAGAGGACTGCAAGGGGAGTGACAGGATGTTTGCTGGAGTGTATGGATAGTGACTGGGGAATTGAAGGTGTGAAAGACAAGTGTGTAGGTGGTTAGAGAACTGCATGCATAGTGGATAGCGGTTTGAAGCAGTCTATGTGCTAAGGCCTGGGTCACTGAATGAGTACTTGGGTACTGACTGAACGATTAGAGTACTGCAAGGAGAGTGCCTGGGTGAATGTATAAGTGGTTGTGTTTTGGCGCAGCGAATGGATTTGTACGTGTTGCTGAATGAGTCAACAGAGGACTGCAAGGGGAGTGACAGGATGTTTGCTGGAGCGTATGGATAGTGACTGGGGAATTGAAGGTGTGAAAGACAAGTGTGTAGGTGGTTAGAGAACTGCATGCATAGTGGATAGCGGTTTGAAGCAGTCTATGTGCTAAGGCCTGGGTCACTGAATGAGTACTTGGGTAGTGACTGAACGATTAGAGTACTGCAAGGAGAGTGCCTGGGTGAATGTATAAGTGGTTGGGTTTTGGCGCAGCGAATGGATTTGTACGTGTTGCTGAATGAGTCAACAGAGGACTGCAAGGGGAGTGACAGGATGTTTGCTGGAGTGTATGGATAGTGACTGGGGAATTGAAGGTGTGAAAGACAAGTGTGTAGGTGGTTAGAGAACTGCATGCATAGTGGATAGGGGTTTGAAGCAGTCTATGTGCTAAGGCCTGGGTCACTGAATGAGTACTTGGGTACTGACTGAACGATTAGAGTACTGCAAGGAGAGTGCCTGGGTGAATGTATAAGTGGTTGTGTTTTGGCGCAGCGAATGGATTTGTACGTGTTGCTGAATGAGTCAACAGAGGACTGCAAGGGGAATGACAGGATGTTTGCTGGAGTGTATGGATAGTGACTGGGGAATTGAAGGTGTGAAAGACAAGTGTGTAGGTGGTTAGAGAACTGCATGCATAGTGGATAGGGGTTTGAAGCAGTCTATGTGCTAAGGCCTGGGTCACTGAATGAGTACTTGGGTACTGACTGAACGATTAGAGTACTGCAAGGAGAGTGCCTGGGTGAATGTATAAGTGGTTGGGTTTTGGCGCAGCGAATGGATTTGTACGTGTTGCTGAATGAGTCAACAGAGGACTGCAAGGGGAGTGACAGGATGTTTGCTGGAGTGTATGGATAGTGCCTGGGGAATTGAAGGTGTGAAAGACAAGTGTGTAGGTGGTTAGAGAACTGCATGCATAGTGGATAGCGGTTTGAAGCAGTCTATGTGCTAAGGCCTGGGTCACTGAATGAGTACTTGGGTACTGACTGAACGATTAGAGTACTGCAAGGAGAGTGCCTGGGTGAATGTATAAGTGGTTGGGTTTTGGCGCAGCGAATGGATTTGTACGTGTTGCTGAATGAGTCAACAGAGGACTGGAAGGGGAGTGACAGGATGTTTGCTGGAGTGTATGGATAGTGACTGGGGAATTGAAGGTGTGAAAGACAAGTGTGTAGGTGGTTAGAGAACTGCATGCATAGTGGATAGGGGTTTGAAGCAGTCTATGTGCTAAGGCCTGGGTCACTGAATGAGTACTTGGGTACTGACTGAACGATTAGAGTACTGCAAGGAGAGTGCCTGGGTGAATGTATAAGTGGTTGGGTTTTGGCGCAGCGAATGGATTTGTACGTGTTGCTGAATGAGTCAACAGAGGACTGCAAGGGGAGTGACAGGATGTTTGCTGGAGTGTATGGATAGTGACTGGGGAATTGAAGGTGTGAAAGACAAGTGTGTAGGTGGTTAGAGAACTGCATGCATAGTGGATAGGGGTTTGAAGCAGTCTATGTGCTAAGGCCTGGGTCACTGAATGAGTACTTGGGTACTGACTGAACGATTAGAGTACTGCAAGGAGAGTGCCTGGGTGAATGTATAAGTGGTTGGGTTTTGGCGCAGCAAATGGATTTGTACGTGTTGCTGAATGAGTCAACAGAGGACTGCAAGGGGAGTGACAGGATGTTTGCTGGAGTGTATGGATAGTGACTGGGGAATTGAAGGTGTGAAAGACAAGTGTGTAGGTGGTTAGAGAACTGCATGCATAGTGGATAGCGGTTTGAAGCAGTCTATGTGCTAAGGCCTGGGTCACTGAATGAGTACTTGGGTACTGACTGAACGATTAGAGTACTGCAAGGAGAGTGCCTGGGTGAATGTATAAGTGGTTGGGTTTTGGCGCAGCGAATGGATTTGTACGTGTTGCTGAATGAGTCAACAGAGGACTGCAAGGAGAGTGACAGGATGTTTGCTGGAGTGTATGGATAGTGACTGGGGAATTGAAGGTGTGAAAGACAAGTGTGTAGGTGGTTAGAGAACTGCATGCATAGTGGATAGCGGTTTGAAGCAGTCTATGTGCTAAGGCCTGGGTCACTGAATGAGTACTTGGGTACTGACTGAACGATTAGAGTACTGCAAGGAGAGTGCCTGGGTGAATGTATAAGTGGTTGGGTTTTGGCGCAGCGAATGGATTTGTACGTGTTGCTGAATGAGTCAACAGAGGACTGGAAGGGGAGTGACAGGATGTTTGCTGGAGTGTATGGATAGTGACTGGGGAACTGAAGGTGTGAAAGACAAGTGTGTAGGTGGTTAGAGAACTGCATGCATAGTGGATAGGGGTTTGAAGCAGTCTATGTGCTAAGGCCTGGGTCACTGAATGAGTACTTGGGTACTGACTGAACGATTAGAGTACTGCAAGGAGAGTGCCTGGGTGAATGTATAAGTGGTTGTGTTTTGGCGCAGCGAATGGATTTGTACGTGTTGCTGAATGAGTCAACAGAGGACTGCAAGGGGAGTGACAGGATGTTTGCTGGAGCGTATGGATAGTGACTGGGGAATTGAAGGTGTGAAAGACAAGTGTGTAGGTGGTTAGAGAACTGCATGCATAGTGGATAGCGGTTTGAAGCAGTCTATGTGCTAAGGCCTGGGTCACTGAATGAGTACTTGGGTAGTGACTGAACGATTAGAGTACTGCAAGGAGAGTGCCTGGGTGAATGTATAAGTGGTTGGGTTTTGGCGCAGCGAATGGATTTGTACGTGTTGCTGAATGAGTCAACAGAGGACTGCAAGGGGAGTGACAGGATGTTTGCTGGAGTGTATGGATAGTGACTGGGGAATTGAAGGTGTGAAAGACAAGTGTGTAGGTGGTTAGAGAACTGCATGCATAGTGGATAGGGGTTTGAAGCAGTCTATGTGCTAAGGCCTGGGTCACTGAATGAGTACTTGGGTACTGACTGAACGATTAGAGTACTGCAAGGAGAGTGCCTGGGTGAATGTATAAGTGGTTGGGTTTTGGCGCAGCGAATGGATTTGTACGTGTTGCTGATTGAGTCAACAGAGGACTGCAAGGGGAATGACAGGATGTTTGCTGGAGTGTATGGATAGTGACTGGGGAATTGAAGGTGTGAAAGACAAGTGTGTAGGTGGTTAGAGAACTGCATGCATAGTGGATAGGGGTTTGAAGCAGTCTATGTGCTAAGGCCTGGGTCACTGAATGAGTACTTGGGTACTGACTGAACGATTAGAGTACTGCAAGGAGAGTGCCTGGGTGAATGTATAAGTGGTTGGGTTTTGGCGCAGCGAATGGATTTGTACGTGTTGCTGAATGAGTCAACAGAGGACTGCAAGGGGAGTGACAGGATGTTTGCTGGAGTGTATGGATAGTGCCTGGGGAATTGAAGGTGTGAAAGACAAGTGTGTAGGTGGTTAGAGAACTGCATGCATAGTGGATAGCGGTTTGAAGCAGTCTATGTGCTAAGGCCTGGGTCACTGAATGAGTACTTGGGTACTGACTGAACGATTAGAGTACTGCAAGGAGAGTTCCTTGGTGAATGTATAAGTGGTTGGGTTTTGGCGCAGCGAATGGATTTGTACGTGTTGCTGAATGAGTCAACAGAGGACTGGAAGGGGAGTGACAGGATGTTTGCTGGAGTGTATGGATAGTGACTGGGGAATTGAAGGTGTGAAAGACAAGTGTGTAGGTGGTTAGAGAACTGCATGCATAGTGGATAGGGGTTTGAAGCAGTCTATGTGCTAAGGCCTGGGTCACTGAATGAGTACTTGGGTACTGACTGAACGATTAGAGTACTGCAAGGAGAGTGCCTGGGTGAATGTATAAGTGGTTGGGTTTTGGCGCAGCGAATGGATTTGTACGTGTTGCTGAATGAGTCAACAGAGGACTGCAAGGGGAGTGACAGGATGTTTGCTGGAGTGTATGGATAGTGACTGGGGAATTGAAGGTGTGAAAGACAAGTGTGTAGGTGGTTAGAGAACTGCATGCATAGTGGATAGCGGTTTGAAGCAGTCTATGTGCTAAGGCCTGGGTCACTGAATGAGTACTTGGGTACTGACTGAACGATTAGAGTACTGCAAGGAGAGTGCCTGGGTGAATGTATAAGTGGTTGGGTTTTGGCGCAGCGAATGGATTTGTACGTGTTGCTGAATGAGTCAACAGAGGACTGGAAGGGGAGTGACAGGATGTTTGCTGGAGTGTATGGATAGTGACTGGGGAACTGAAGGTGTGAAAGACAAGTGTGTAGGTGGTTAGAGAACTGCATGCATAGTGGATAGGGGTTTGAAGCAGTCTATGTGCTAAGGCCTGGGTCACTGAATGAGTACTTGGGTACTGACTGAACGATTAGAGTACTGCAAGGAGAGTGCCTGGGTGAATGTATAAGTGGTTGGGTTTTGGCGCAGCGAATGGATTTGTACGTGTTGCTGAATGAGTCAACAGAGGACTGCAAGGGGAGTGACAGGTTGTTTGCTGGAGTGTATGGATAGTGACTGGGGAATTGAAGGTGTGAAAGACAAGTGTGTAGGTGGTTAGAGAACTGCATGCATAGTGGATAGGGATTTGAAGCAGTCTATGTGCTAAGGCCTGGGTCACTGAATGAGTACTTGGGTACTGACTGAACGATTAGAGTACTGCAAGGAGAGTGCCTGGGTGAATGTATAAGTGGTTGGGTTTTGGCGCAGCAAATGGATTTGTACGTGTTGCTGAATGAGTCAACAGAGGACTGCAAGGGGAGTGACAGGATGTTTGCTGGAGTGTATGGATAGTGACTGGGGAATTGAAGGTGTGAAAGACAAGTGTGTAGGTGGTTAGAGAACTGCATGCATAGTGGATAGCGGTTTGAAGCAGTCTATGTGCTAAGGCCTGGGTCACTGAATGAGTACTTGGGTACTGACTGAACGATTAGAGTACTGCAAGGAGAGTGCCTGGGGGAATGTATAAGTGGTTGGGTTTTGGCGCAGCGAATGGATTTGTACGTGTTGCTGAATGAGTTAACAGAGGACTGCAAGGGGAGTGACAGGATGTTTGCTGGAGTGTATGGATAGTGACTGGGGAATTGAAGGTGTGAAAGACAAGTGTGTAGGTGGTTAGAGAACTGCATTCATAGTGGATAGCGGTTTGAAGCAGTCTATGTGCTAAGGCCTGGGTCACTGAATGAGTACTTGGGTACTGACTGAACGATTAGAGTACTGCAAGGAGAGTGCCTGGGTGAATGTATAAGTGGTTGTGTTTTGGCGCAGCGAATGGATTTGTACGTGTTGCTGAATGAGTCAACAGAGGACTGCAAGGGGAGTGACAGGATGTTTGCTGGAGCGTATGGATAGTGACTGGGGAATTGAAGGTGTGAAAGACAAGTGTGTAGGTGGTTAGAGAACTGCATGCATAGTGGATAGCGGTTTGAAGCAGTCTATGTGCTAAGGCCTGGGTCACTGAATGAGTACTTGGGTAGTGACTGAACGATTAGAGTACTGCAAGGAGAGTGCCTGGGTGAATGTATAAGTGGTTGGGTTTTGGCGCAGCGAATGGATTTGTACGTGTTGCTGAATGAGTCAACAGAGGACTGCAAGGGGAGTGACAGGATGTTTGCTGGAGTGTATGGATAGTGACTGGGGAATTGAAGGTGTGAAAGACAAGTGTGTAGGTGGTTAGAGAACTGCATGCATAGTGGATAGGGGTTTGAAGCAGTCTATGTGCTAAGGCCTGGGTCACTGAATGAGTACTTGGGTACTGACTGAACGATTAGAGTACTGCAAGGAGAGTGCCTGGGTGAATGTATAAGTGGTTGTGTTTTGGCGCAGCGAATGGATTTGTACGTGTTGCTGAATGAGTCAACAGAGGACTGCAAGGGGAATGACAGGATGTTTGCTGGAGTGTATGGATAGTGACTGGGGAATTGAAGGTGTGAAAGACAAGTGTGTAGGTGGTTAGAGAACTGCATGCATAGTGGATAGGGGTTTGAAGCAGTCTATGTGCTAAGGCCTGGGTCACTGAATGAGTACTTGGGTACTGACTGAACGATTAGAGTACTGCAAGGAGAGTGACAGGATGTTTGCTGGAGCGTATGGATAGTGATTGGGGAATTGAAGGTGTGAAAGACAAGTGTGTAGGTGGTTAGAGAACTGCATGCATAGTGGATAGCGGTTTGAAGCAGTCTATGTGCTAAGGCCTGGGTCACTGAATGAGTAATTGGGTAATGACTGAACGATTAGAGTACTGCAAGGAGAGTGCCTGGGTGAATGTATAAGTGGTTGGGTTTTGGCGCAGCGAATGGATTTGTACGTGTTGCTGAATGAGTCAACAGAGGACTGCAAGGGGAGTGACAGGATGTTTGCTGGAGTGTATGGATAGTGACTGGGGAATTGAAGGTGTGAAAGACAAGTGTGTAGGTGGTTAGAGAACTGCATGCATAGTGGATAGGGGTTTGAAGCAGTCTATGTGCTAAGGCCTGGGTCACTGAATGAGTACTTGGGTACTGACTGAACGATTAGAGTACTGCAAGGAGAGTGCCTGGGTGAATGTATAAGTGGTTGAGTTTTGGCGCAGCGAATGGATTTGTACGTGTTGCTGAATGAGTCAACAAAGGACTGCAAGGGGAGTGACAGGATGTTTGCAGGAGTGTATGGATAGTGACTGGGGAATTGAAGGTGTGAAAGACAAGTGTGTAGGTGGTTAGAGAACTGCATGCATAGTGGATAGGGGTTTGAAGCAGTCTATGTGCTAAGGCCTGGGTCACTGAATGAGTACTTGGGTACTGACTGAACGATTAGAGTACTGCAAGGAGAGTGCCTGGGTGAATGTATAAGTGGTTGGGTTTTGGCGCAGCGAATGGATTTGTACGTGTTGCTGAATGAGTCAACAGAGGACTGGAAGGGGAGTGACAGGATGTTTGCTGGAGTGTATGGATAGTGACTGGGGAATTGAAGGTGTGAAAGACAAGTGTGTAGGTGGTTAGAGAACTGCATGCATAGTGGATAGCGGTTTGAAGCAGTCTATGTGCTAAGGCCTGGGTCACTGAATAAGTACTTGGGTACTGACTGAACGATTAGAGTACTGCAAGGAGAGTGCCTGGGTGAATGTATAAGTGGTTGGGTTTTGGCGCAGCGAATGGATTTGTACGTGTTGCTGAATGAGTCAACAGAGGACTGCAAGGGGAGTGACAGGATGTTTGCTGGAGTGTATGGATAGTGACTGGGGAATTGAAGGTGTGAAAGACAAGTGTGTAGGTGGTTAGAGAACTGCATGCATAGTGGATAGGGGTTTGAAGCAGTCTATGTGCTAAGGCCTGGGTCACTGAATGAGTACTTGGGTACTGACTGAACGATTAGAGTACTGCAAGGAGAGTGCCTGGGTGAATGTATAAGTGGTTGTGTTTTGGCGCAGCGAATGGATTTGTACGTGTTGCTGAATGAGTCAACAGAGGACTGCAAGGGGAATGACAGGATGTTTGCTGGAGTGTATGGATAGTGACTGGGGAATTGAAGGTGTGAAAGACAAGTGTGTAGGTGGTTAGAGAACTGCATGCATAGTGGATAGGGGTTTGAAGCAGTCTATGTGCTAAGGCCTGGGTCACTGAATGAGTACTTGGGTACTGACTGAACGATTAGAGTACTGCAAGGAGAGTGACAGGATGTTTGCTGGAGCGTATGGATAGTGATTGGGGAATTGAAGGTGTGAAAGACAAGTGTGTAGGTGGTTAGAGAACTGCATGCATAGTGGATAGCGGTTTGAAGCAGTCTATGTGCCAAGGCCTGGGTCACTGAATGAGTAATTGGGTAGTGACTGAACGATTAGAGTACTGCAAGGAGAGTGCCTGGGTGAATGTATAAGTGGTTGGGTTTTGGCGCAGCGAATGGATTTGTACGTGTTGCTGAATGAGTCAACAGAGGACTGCAAGGGGAGTGACAGGATGTTTGCTGGAGTGTATGGATAGTGACTGGGGAATTGAAGGTGTGAAAGACAAGTGTGTAGGTGGTTAGAGAACTGCATGCATAGTGGATAGGGGTTTGAAGCAGTCTATGTGCTAAGGCCTGGGTCACTGAATGAGTACTTGGGTACTGACTGAACGATTAGAGTACTGCAAGGAGAGTGCCTGGGTGAATGTATAAGTGGTTGAGTTTTGGCGCAGCGAATGGATTTGTACGTGTTGCTGAATGAGTCAACAAAGGACTGCAAGGGGAGTGACAGGATGTTTGCAGGAGTGTATGGATAGTGACTGGGGAATTGAAGGTGTGAAAGACAAGTGTGTAGGTGGTTAGAGAACTGCATGCATAGTGGATAGGGGTTTGAAGCAGTCTATGTGCTAAGGCCTGGGTCACTGAATGAGTACTTGGGTACTGACTGAACGATTAGAGTACTGCAAGGAGAGTGCCTGGGTGAATGTATAAGTGGTTGGGTTTTGGCGCAGCGAATGGATTTGTACGTGTTGCTGAATGAGTCAACAGAGGACTGGAAGGGGAGTGACAGGATGTTTGCTGGAGTGTATGGATAGTGACTGGGGAATTGAAGGTGTGAAAGACAAGTGTGTAGGTGGTTAGAGAACTGCATGCATAGTGGATAGCGGTTTGAAGCAGTCTATGTGCTAAGGCCTGGGTCACTGAATAAGTACTTGGGTACTGACTGAACGATTAGAGTACTGCAAGGAGAGTGCCTGGGTGAATGTATAAGTGGTTGGGTTTTGGCGCAGCGAATGGATTTGTACGTGTTGCTGAATGAGTCAACAGAGGACTGCAAGGGGAGTGACAGGATGTTTGCTGGAGTGTATGGATAGTGACTGGGGAATTGAAGGTGTGAAAGACAAGTGTGTAGGTGGTTAGAGAACTGCATGCATAGTGGATAGGGGTTTGAAGCAGTCTATGTGCTAAGGCCTGGGTCACTGAATGAGTACTTGGGTACTGACTGAACGATTAGAGTACTGCAAGGAGAGTGCCTGGGTGAATGTATAAGTGGTTGAGTTTTGGCGCAGCGAATGGATTTGTACGTTATGAGAAGTTGGCCTGGCATATGCTGTCCACTAATTATAGTGGGCACCTTGCACCAGTCCAAATCGACTCTTATGGTAGGTAGGTTAAAGACAACCTTATTGAAAGCTATCCTAGTGGTAGCTATGGAGAGCAGCCTTCAGGCTAAGTCTTGAAGGAATGTAAAGCAGCTTGTTTTACCAGTCTATAATCTCTTGAGTGACCAAATGAAAGAGCACCACACCAGGTATATATTCAAAATATATGTATTTATTACTAAACACACCCCTCTAGTCTCTTTATGAGGCTAGAGTTCGAAGTACATAGGTTATAAGATCTTAAATCACAGTAATAGCACAAATACACGTTTGGGCCCTAGGGGCGTACCAAACCATATACCAATAAAATGGTATGCGAACCACGACTGAACTAGACACTAGGCCTAGAGCCTCTAGAAGTGCTTGGACCACAAGGAACCACCCAAGGTAGTGACACAGGGGACCCACGGGAGACGCGTGCAGTGTAAATACACAACCGCGATTCGCCGTTAACTTCTATGGAGAAAGTCGGGATCGGGAAAATAGAGGAAAGGGACACTTGAAAGAGGACTAGGACAAAACCCTTTGAGATCTAGGACTTTGAAGAGTCTCTACCCACGGGAGCACCGGAGTACTCGTGTTACCTCACCCAGGGAAGCCGGGTGCATAGGTGCCTTTCGGGGTCGGGTTTCGTCGTCGTTTCTTATGGCGATCTGCTGCAAAGTGCTGCTGGCGACCAGGAGAAAAGTGTCCGGGTGGATCCAAGAGTGGATCGGAGTTCTGAAGAACCTGAAAGCAGAGGGGACAGAGTCTGGGTCACTAGCCAGTGACCAGGAGGGCGATGGACAGATGCCCACCGATGTCGAGTGCTTCAAGTTCGTTGACGGTCATCTTGACTCTTCAGCCACGAGGTCCGGGAGGCGTTGTCGGCAACCAGGAGCAGGATTCGGGCTGTTGCTTGATGTCTGTCGAGTGCAGCGGTGTCGGCGACCAGATTGGACCCAACAGGCCTTGGCAACGGCAAGTCTCGAGTAAGATGTAGATCGTCGATGATGCAGACCAGCAAGGTCTGGGGAACTCACCCAGCAAGGGTAAGTGAGGGCAGGCCTGGAGCAACCAGACTGCTAAGTAAAGAAAAGATTGCCCTTCGGTAAGGGCTACTAGCCACCGGGCTAGCGACCGCGAAGGAGCCTCGTGATGCCGCACGTGGAGCTGGCTTACAGGACACTAGTGGAGTGGGGGCCAGTGATCTTCGGTGCAGGTGGTGCTGGAGGCTAGGGCTACTCGGAGCCCAAAGCACGACTTCTTGGGAGACCCAGAAGATGGTGCACTTGCAAGTGTGCTCGGTGTCCAGGGGTCACGGTCTCAAGTCACCCACGATAGCCACGGGCCTCAGCTTTGCTGGGGACTCAGGGTAGCCTCGGGGAAGTCTGAGAATCCACCTCTGGTGATGCGATGACTTCGGCGTCCGACGGGAGCTTCAGTGATGCGAACCGGACAGATGCTTCTTTGGTGCCTGCCAAGCAGGGGAGTCACTCCTTGACCCCAAGGGAGATTCTTCAGTCCTCTAATCGTGAGTAGAGCGTCGAAGGTCCAGGATTCTGTTTCAGAGTTTCGTCCAGGTATAATCTAATCTTGCTGTGGCAAGGGTTCCCCATTTTAACCAGTAAAACAGGGAGGGACTAACTCTATGACCCCACCTATGGGAGGGTCAAGGAGGGGGTGGCTACACCCACTTCCCTTTGTCCAGTTTCGCGCCAGAGCAGGGGCAGGTAGCCCCTGAGCTGGTTTGAACTGGCATATGCACAGAGGAGCCTTTGCTCCCCCAGTGCAGGACTTCAAAGCACTCTAAGAGTGCACCCACCCAGCCCCAATACACATTATCCTGTCTGGGGAGGTGGTCACACCTCCCTGCAACAGGAAACCTATTGTCCAGGCCTCCCCTGCCGGAGTTTCGTCCAGCAGCAGGAGGCCAGACTTGTGTCTGTGGCAGCAGCATCCATTTTGTGATGCCAGGGCTTCAGAAAGAAGTTACCGGGTAAGCCAGAGTTAACATGTCTTTCCCTCTAGAAGGGTGGAATGCTACCCCGCCGCCAGGATTGGCGGGGGTAGTATTCCAAGATGTTTGACACCAAACACGACATGTTTAGGTGCAGCCATTCCAAAGTTAGCATTTTACCGCGAGATATAATGCGCTTAAGAGTATATGGTCAGGCTGCACTACAAACAGCATCAGAGATGGTCTCCGAACGCTGCAGAGGGGCCCTGCTCATGCAGGGGCACCCTCTCACATAGGAACCATGCACTCTGCCTTTAGGATTGATAAGGCCTGCCTTAGGAGTGACTTATAGGTTTATATGTGTGTATGTATTTAGTGATATAGGTAACCTATATCACAGTAAGGGGTGCATGCACCACCTTACCCAGGCTGCAGTAGCAGACCTGTGGTGTCAGTTTGGATGGCCTTCCAGGGGTGGCATAATACATGCTGCAGCCCCTGGCAGGCCTCTGAGGTACCTATGCCCTGGGTACATAGTATACCATATACTAGGGACTTATAAGGGCACTCCAGATTCCAATCAGAGATGTGCCTAAGGCACATGGAAACCTTTTACAGAGAAAGCAGATAGACTGGGGCCCTGAATAGCAGGATCCCAGTCCAACTAAGTCATAAACCAGCAAAACACCATAAAAAAAGTGGGGGCAACCATATAGTCAGATTCCACCTTCCTACATACGTGTTGCTGAATGAGTCAACAAAGGACTGCAAGGGGAGTGACAGGATGTTTGCAGGAGTGTATGGATAGTGACTGGGGAATTGAATGTGTGAAAGACAAGTGTGTAGGTGGTTAGAGAACTGCATGCATAGTGGATAGGGGTTTGAAGCAGTCTATGTGCTAAGGCCTGGGTCACTGAATGAGTACTTGGGCACTGACTGAACGATTAGAGTACTGCAAGGAGAGGGCCTGGGTGAATGTATAAGTGGTTGTGTTTTGGCGCAGCGAATGGATTTGTACGTGTTGCTGAATGAGTCAACAGAGGACTGCAAGGGGAGTGACAGGATGTTTGCTGGAGTGTATGGATAGTGACTGGGGAATTGAAGGTGTGAAAGACAAGTGTGTAGGTGGTTAGAGAACTGCATGCATAGTGGATAGCGGTTTGAAGCAGTCTATGTGCTAAGGCCTGGGTCACTGAATGAGTACTTGGGTACTGACTGAACGATTAGAGTACTGCAAGGAGAGTGCCTGGGTGAATGTATAAGTGGTTGGGTTTTGGCGCAGCGAATGGATTTGTACGTGTTGCTGAATGAGTCAACAGAGGACTGGAAGGGGAGTGACAGGATGTTTGCTGGAGTGTATGGATAGTGACTGGGGAATTGAAGGTGTGAAAGACAAGTGTGTAGGTGGTTATAGAACTGCATGCATAGTGGATAGCGGTTTGAAGCAGTCTATGTGCTAAGGCCTGGGTCACTGAATGAGTACTTGGGTACTGACTGAACGATTAGAGTACTGCAAGGAGAGTGCCTGGGTGAATGTATAAGTGGTTGGGTTTTGGCGCAGCGAATGGATTTGTACGTGTTGCTGAATGAGTCAACAGAGGACTGCAAGGGGAGTGACAGGATGTGCTGGAGTGTATGGATAGTGACTGGGGAATTGAATGTGTGAAAGACAAGTGTGTAGGTGGTTAGAGAACTGCATGCATAGTGGATAGGGGTTTGAAGCAGTCTATGTGCTAAGGCCTGGGTCACTGAATGAGTACTTGGGTACTGACTGAACGATTAGAGTACTGCAAGGAGAGTGCCTGGGTGAATGTATAAGTGGTTGTGTTTTGGCGCAGCGAATGGATTTGTACGTGTTGCTGAATGAGTCAACAGAGGACTGCAAGGGGAGTGACAGGATGTTTGCTGGAGTGTATGGATAGTGACTGGGGAATTGAAGGTGTGAAAGACAAGTGTGTAGGTGGTTAGAGAACTGCATGCATAGTGGATAGGGGTTTGAAGCAGTCTATGTGCTAAGGCCTGGGTCACTGAATGAGTACTTGGGTACTGACTGAACGATTAGAGTACTGCAAGGAGAGTGCCTGGGTGAATGTATAAGTGGTTGGGTTTTGGCGCAGCGAATGGATTTGTACGTGTTGCTGAATGAGTCAACAGAGGACTGGAAGGGGAGTGACAGGATGTTTGCTGGAGTGTATGGATAGTGACTGGGGAATTGAAGGTGTGAAAGACAAGTGTGTAGGTGGTTAGAGAACTGCATGCATAGTGGATAGCGGTTTGAAGCAGTCTATGTGCTAAGGCCTGGGTCACTGAATAAGTACTTGGGTACTGACTGAACGATTAGAGTACTGCAAGGAGAGTGCCTGGGTGAATGTATAAGTGGTTGGGTTTTGGCGCAGCGAATGGATTTGTACGTGTTGCTGAATGAGTCAACAGAGGACTGCAAGGGGAGTGACAGGATGTTTGCTGGAGTGTATGGATAGTGACTGGGGAATTGAAGGTGTGAAAGACAAGTGTGTAGGTGGTTAGAGAACTGCATGCATAGTGGATAGGGGTTTGAAGCAGTCTATGTGCTAAGGCCTGGGTCACTGAATGAGTACTTGGGTACTGACTGAACGATTAGAGTACTGCAAGGAGAGTGCCTGGGTGAATGTATAAGTGGTTGAGTTTTGGCGCAGCGAATGGATTTGTACGTTGTGAGAAGTTGGCCTGGCATATGCTGTCCACTAATTATAGTGGGCACCTTGCACCAGTCCAAATCGACTCTTATGGTAGGTAGGTTAAAGACAACCTTATTGAAAGCTATCCTAGTGGTAGCTATGGAGAGCAGCCTTCAGGCTAAGTCTTGAAGGAATGTAAAGCAGCTTGTTTTACCAGTCTATAATCTCTTGAGTGACCAAATGAAAGAGCACCACACCAGGTATATATTCAAAATATATGTATTTATTACTAAACACACCCCTCTAGTCTCTTTATGAGGCTAGAGTTCGAAGTACATAGGTTATAAGATCTTAAATCACAGTAATAGCACAAATACACGTTTGGGCCCTAGGGGCGTACCAAACCATATACCAATAAAATGGTATGCGAACCACGACTGAACTAGACACTAGGCCTAGAGCCTCTAGAAGTGCTTGGACCACAAGGAACCACCCAAGGTAGTGACACAGGGGACCCACGGGAGACGCGTGCAGTGTAAATACACAACCGCGATACGCCGTTAACTTCTATGGAGAAAGTCGGGATCGGGAAAATAGAGGAAAGGGACACTTGAAAGAGGACTAGGACAAAACCCTTTGAGATCTAGGACTTTGAAGAGTCTCTACCCACGGGAGCACCGGAGTACTCGTGTTACCTCACCCAGGGAAGCCGGGTGCATAGGTGCCTTTCGGGGTCGGGTTTCGTCGTCGTTTCTTATGGCGATCTGCTGCAAAGTGCTGCTGGCGACCAGGAGAAAAGTGTCCGGGTGGATCCAAGAGTGGATCGGAGTTCTGAAGAACCTGAAAGCAGAGGGGACAGAGTCTGGGTCACTAGCCAGTGACCAGGAGGGCGATGGACAGATGCCCACCGATGTCGAGTGCTTCAAGTTCGTTGACGGTCATCTTGACTCTTCAGCCACGAGGTCCGGGAGGCGTTGTCGGCAACCAGGAGCAGGATTCGGGCTGTTGCTTGATGTCTGTCGAGTGCAGCGGTGTCGGCGACCAGATTGGACCCAACAGGCCTTGGCAACGGCAAGTCTCGAGTAAGATGTAGATCGTCGATGATGCAGACCAGCAAGGTCTGGGGAACTCACCCAGCAAGGGTAAGTGAGGGCAGGCCTGGAGCAACCAGACTGCTAAGTAAAGAAAAGATTGGCCTTCGGTAAGGGCTACTAGCCACCGGGCTAGCGACCGCGAAGGAGCCTCGTGACGCCGCACGTGGAGCTGGCTTACAGGACACTCGTGGAGTGGGGGCCAGTGATCTTCGGTGCAGGTGGTGCTGGAGGCTAGGGCTACTCGGAGCCCAAAGCACGACTTCTTGGGAGACCCAGAAGATGGTGCACTTGCAAGTGTGCTCGGTGTCCAGGGGTCACGGTCTCAAGTCACCCACGATAGCCACGGGCCTCAGCTTTGCTGGGGACTCAGGGTAGCCTCGGGAAGTCTGAGAATCCACCTCTGGTGATGCGATGACTTCGGCGTCCGACGGGAGCTTCAGTGATGCGAACCGGACAGATGCTTCTTTGGTGCCTGCCAAGCAGGGAGTCACTCCTTGACCCCAAGGGAGATTCTTCAGTCCTCTAATCGTGAGTAGAGCGTCGAAGGTCCAGGATTCTGTTTCAGAGTTTCGTCCAGGTATAATCTAATCTTGCTGTGGCAAGGGTTCCCCATTTTAACCAGTAAACCAGGGAGGGACTAACTCTATGACCCCACCTATGGGAGGGTCAAGGGAGGGGGTGGCTACACCCCTTTCCCTTTGTCCAGTTCGCGCCAAAGCAGGGGCTGCAAGCCCCTGAGCTGGTTTGAACTGGCATATGCACAGAGGAGCCTTTTGCTCCCCCAGTGCAGGACTTCAAAGCACTCTAAGAGTGCACCCACCCAGCCCCAATACACATTATCCTGTCTGGGGAGGTGGTCACACCTCCCTGCAACAGGAAACCTATTGTCCAGGCCTCCCCTGCCGGAGTTTCGTCCAGCAGCAGGAGGCCAGACTTGTGTCTGTGGCAGCAGCATCCATTTTGTGATGCCAGGGCTTCAGAAAGAAGTTACCGGGTAAGCCAGAGTTAACATGTCTTTCCCTCTAGAAGGGTGGAATGCTACCCCGCCGCCAGGATTGGCGGGGGGTAGTATTCCAAGATGTTTGACACCAAACACGACATGTTTAGGTGCAGCCATTCCAAAGTTAGCATTTTACCGCGAGATATAATGCGCTTAAGAGTATATGGTCAGGCTGCACTACAAACAGCATCAGAGATGGTCTCCGAACGCTGCAGAGGGGCCCTGCTCATGCAGGGGCACCCTCTCACATAGGAACCATGCACTCTGCCTTTAGGATTGATAAGGCCTGCCTTAGGAGTGACTTATAGGTTTATATGTGTGTATGTATTTAGTGATATAGGTAACCTATATCACAGTAAGGGGTGCATGCACCACCTTACCCAGGCTGCAGTAGCAGACCTGTGGTGTCAGTTTGGATGGCCTTCCAGGGGTGGCATAATACATGCTGCAGCCCCTGGCAGGCCTCTGAGGTACCTATGCCCTGGGTACATAGTATACCATATACTAGGGACTTATAAGGGCACTCCAGATTCCAATCAGAGATGTGCCTAAGGCACATGGAAACCTTTTACAGAGAAAGCAGATAGACTGGGGCCCTGAATAGCAGGATCCCAGTCCAACTAAGTCATAAACCAGCAAAACACCATAAAAAAAGTGGGGGCAACCATATAGTCAGATTCCACCTTCCTACATACGTGTTGCTGAATGAGTCAACAAAGGACTGCAAGGGGAGTGACAGGATGTTTGCAGGAGTGTATGGATAGTGACTGGGGAATTGAATGTGTGAAAGACAAGTGTGTAGGTGGTTAGAGAACTGCATGCATAGTGGATAGGGGTTTGAAGCAGTCTATGTGCTAAGGCCTGGGTCACTGAATGAGTACTTGGGCACTGACTGAACGATTAGAGTACTGCAAGGAGAGTGCCTGGGTGAATGTATAAGTGGTTGGGTTTTGGCGCAGCGAATGGATTTGTACGTGTTGCTGAATGAGTCAACAGAGGACTGCAAGGGCAGTGAGAGGATGTTTGCTGGAGTGTATGGATAGTGACTGGGGAATTGAAGGTGTGAAAGACAAGTGTGTAGGTGGTTAGAGAACTGCATGCATAGTGGATAGCGGTTTGAAGCAGTCTATGTGCTAAGGCCTGGGTCACTGAATGAGTACTTGGGTACTGACTGAACGATTAGAGTACTGCAAGGAGAGTGCCTGGGTGAATGTATAAGTGGTTGGGTTTTGGCGCAGCGAATGGATTTGTACGTGTTGCTGAATGAGTCAACAGAGGACTGGAAGGGGAGTGACAGGATGTTTGCTGGAGTGTATGGATAGTGACTGGGGAATTGAAGGTGTGAAAGACAAGTGTGTAGGTGGTAATAGAACTGCATGCATAGTGGATAGCGGTTTGAAGCAGTCTATGTGCTAAGGCCTGGGTCACTGAATGAGTACTTGGGTACTGACTGAATGATTAGAGTACTGCAAGGAGAGTGCCTGGGTGAATGTATAAGTGGTTGGGTTTTGGCGCAGCGAATGGATTTGTACGTGTTGCTGAATGAGTCAACAGAGGACTGCAAGGGGAGTGACAGGATGTGCTGGAGTGTATGGATAGTGACTGGGGAATTGAATGTGTGAAAGACAAGTGTGTAGGTGGTTAGAGAACTGCATGCATAGTGGATAGGGGTTTGAAGCAGTCTATGTGCTAAGGCCTGGGTCACTGAATGAGTACTTGGGTACTGACTGAACGATTAGAGTACTGCAAGGAGAGTGCCTGGGTGAATGTATAAGTGGTTGTGTTTTGGCGCAGCGAATGGATTTGTACGTGTTGCTGAATGAGTCAACAGAGGACTGCAAGGGGAGTGACAGGATGTTTGCTGGAGTGTATGGATAGTGACTGGGGAATTGAAGGTGTGAAAGACAAGTGTGTAGGTGGTTAGAGAACTGCATGCATAGTGGATAGGGGTTTGAAGCAGTCTATGTGCTAAGGCCTGGGTCACTGAATGAGTACTTGGGTACTGACTGAACGATTAGAGTACTGCAAGGAGAGTGCCTGGGTGAATGTATAAGTGGTTGGGTTTTGGCGCAGCGAATGGATTTGTACGTGTTGCTGAATGCTTCTGTCACAATGGTTGCACAAGTGCACACATACTCACAGTGTGATTCTAGACAAGCAAAACTATTCCCTGGACTTTATCAGAAGAGACTCACTAGGCTGGAAGCAGTTAGGTGACTGCATACATTCTACAGATTTCACTACAGCACTGCTAGTGTGAATGCCTGACTCATTCTGCGAATCCATAAGCAGTAACTAAGTTCTACTACTACTGAAACTTGACAACAGGTTAGGTTTTTAAGCAGTTATGTGTCAGCAAAGACATAAAGAAACCACATGCTTTTGTCACAATAGTTGCACAAGTGCACACAGAGTCACAATGTGATTCTAGAGAACCAAAACTATTCCCTGGGCTTTAGCAAAAGAGACGCACTAGTCTGAAAGAGGCTAGGTGACTGCATACATTCTACACATTTCACTACAGCATTGCTAGTGTGAATGCCTGAATCATTCTGCGAATCCATAAGCAGTGACTGAGTTCTAATACTACTGTAACTTGACAACAGGATAGAATAAGAACCATCATTCAACTATACCTTTCAACACAGTTTAAAATATATATATTACTATACATACTGTTTTTAAAACAAACATCAAATACAATAAAAATAATCAAAATATACATCAGTACATTTAATAATATATTTCAAACAACACAATTTCATAAAAATATCAAATATTTTTTAAATAAACGTCCAAAATATATAACTCACCTATTAAATAAATCTGTTGAATTAAAAATCTCACACTCAGTAAGGATTTTCTTTTCACACAGAGAATGTAGATAAGCACACTCTCCAATGTAAAACCAGTAATAACAAATTTTCCCTCTAATTTTTCATACATATACACATAACCCACAAATAACATTGCTTCCCAGTGTTTTTCAAATTGAAAAACGAATTTCCATTGGTCATAGAGAATAATACTTTTCAACTGACATCTTCACCCCTTCTCCTTAATCTCAGTTTCCATAGCAACTGGTCATGCAACATTCAATTTAGCTGCCAGGTCACAAGTTCACCACACAATGTTGCAAATGACAACAGCAGGTGTGGTTGGCTTTGCAAAGCATGCCCTTATCCTTTCTGCTGTACCTTTCAAACTTTTCTTTATAACCAATAAGAAACATGCTTTCTAAACAAAGTAAAATGCACCCTATATTAGAATGTAGAGTGTTCTTAAACAGCCAATAAAATCTCTACTTTCTTAAAAACAGCATGTTGTCCACCATTTTAGATAGATTTCATTGTCCCTCCTGCCTACCTCAGCTACAGACATCTTATTACCTACAGTGATCCCTTCAAGATGCTTTCAGTGTGGATTGTGGGACACAGCTATGTTTTCTGGTGCAAAAGGTATGCTGAAAGCAGAGGTATTGACAAAGATTTAGGGGCATATTATCTAAAAAGTGCGCTAAACATCGCAAAGCGTGTTTACCGAGCACTTTTTTATCGCCGGCTATCGTCGGAATAATTTGCCATGCTAACGCTGTATTAGCGACATTTAGCGCTATGGCGATAATTATTCCAGCCATAGCGGTGTTTTCCATGAAACATCGCTAATGCAGGTGTTAAATAAATGGCGATGACCCCGGTTAGCGCGACTTTTCACGTAGCTAACTGGGGCCATGGCCACCTTGCTAATAGGCGATAGGCCTGTTAGCGGGTGTTTCCCAGGTTTGTTCGTCGGGAACGCCCACTTTGCATGTCATTAGCGATAAATATCGCTTACATGCAAAGCGGTAAAAACACGGGCGCTAATGCCCGAAAACTGTCTCTAACTGCTGTTAGAGACAGTTTGCTGATAGGGCGATAAGAATATCGCCGCTTTAGCGGCAAAAAGTGCCGCTAAAGCGGCGATAGAGCCCTTGCTAATATGCCCCTTAGCTTTGCCAAATGTAGACATTAAATGGATTGGACAGAGAGGATTAAAGTGGCACCAATTGATGCCATTGGTTAAATCCTTTTTGCATCTCCAACACCCTGACCTCATAATTGTGCACTGTGGTGGCAATGACCTAGGCACTTTCACTGGGGTAGGTCTGGAAATGTTTATGAAGGACACCTTTGGAGAATTCATGTCACTTTTCCCCCAAACTGCCTTTGTCTATTCTAACATATGCTAACGACAGAAATGGAAGTGGTCCAATCATTTTTGTCCACAGATTGAGAAAGTTAGGAAACATGTCAATAAAGCTGTTTCTGCTTATCTCAGAGATTATAGGATGGGGTCCATTTTCAACAACAATCTGCGTTTTAATATGGATGGCATCTATAGGAGAGATGGTGTACATTTTACAGATGAGGGTAACAGAGTCTTTCTCAACAACTTTAGACTCTGCATAGGTACTTACTTGTAGGTACCAAAATCTGTCAATAAACACAAGGGCTCTTTTAGAGCCACCCAAGATATAAACATATATGCTTGATGTATATTTACTTTTTTTAAAAAAAAATTTGGGGGATTCGCGCACCCAACGCGTTTACACTGGAGTCGCGCACCCAACGCGTTTACACCAGGGGGCCGCGCTGGGAGTCGCGCACCCAACGCGTTTACACCAGGGGGCTGCGCTAGGAGTCGCGCACCCAACGCGTTCACACTAGGGGCCGCGCTGAGTGCCGCGCTGGGTGCGCGACTCCTAATTTTACCGTAATTTTTTTTTAGCTCCTACCACTAATTTATATTCTCCCCGGGGACCCCATCCCCCGGGGCCTATACATAATGATGGAGACCGTGAGGGGAGCCCCAATGCCCCCACGGTCCCGCCGGCTCCCCGCGTCCTTTGGGAGCCGGCATTGCTTTTCCACATGGGGAGCTGCTGACATGCAGCTCCCCGTGTAGAAAAGCAATTTGCTTTGAATTTTGGAAGAGAGAGCAGGTTTCCTGCTCTCTCTTCCAAAATCCAAAGCAGTTTGCAATGACAGGACTGGAGCCGCGAGGCTCCCGTCCTGTCATAGCAAACTACAGTGTCCCGGGGGTAGGCACCCCGGGACACTGCAGGAGCTGGCCCTGGGGGGTGGCGGTCACCAGGGTCACCACAGGCTCCAGGAGGGGGGCCGCGTGGCCCCCCTCCCCACATCTACATAGCCCCGGGGAGGTGGTGGTCCCCGGGGCTTCGGGGGTCCGAAACCGACCCCCACATGTATTTTCTTAGTGCCCCGGGGAGATGGCGGTCCCCGGGGCATGTGGGGGGTTCGAGCCCCCCCACACAGGTCTTTTAATCGTTTTTAAAAATAAGCCCCGGCGGTGGCGGTCCCCGGGGCTGCGGGAGGGCCAAGAGCCCTCCCGCACCATTTTGAAATAAAAGCCACAGGGGGTGGCGGTCCCCGGGGCTTGGGGGGGCCTTACAGGGCCCCCCATTTTTTTTTATTAACCCCTGCATGCCCCCGGGACTTGGCCCACCCGGGGGCCAATTAAGAACGAAGCGCGGGAGACCGCGCTTCGTTTTTTTTTTTTTATCGGCGGGATCCGCGCACCCTAAGCGCATCCCGCCGTTTAAAAAAAAAAAAAATGCTTTTTTCTGCCCAGGGGGTCCTTGTGGGACCCCCTGAGCAGACCTAGGGGGTCAGGGTGTTTCTACCCTGCCCCCTTTGTGCGTTTTGCGCACTTGTTTCTTGTGCCTCGCTTCTACCGAGGGACAAAATGGCTGCCAACACTTCCTGATTTGGAGTGTTGACAGCCACTTGAAAGCCAATTAGCATGCAGCTCGTGATCGGGAGGGTGCGCGCAGGGTGTACTCAGGGTGCGCGAATAGGACGCGGCCATAGATATATATGTGATTTTCCTTTTGATTTTCTCAGGAACTACTGAACGGATTTACACCATTTAACAAAAAGGGTTCTTTCTGAACCAAGAACTACCTCTTTGCCAAATTTGGTGTAATTCCGTTGAGCAGTTCGGGCTGTAGCCGTGGCTAAAGTTTCCTATGGGAAAATGAATGGGGAAAACACGTTTTGGGACCCCCCTTTTTTCTCGGCCCCCGCTTGACGAATCACCCCGAGACTTTCAGGGTAGGAGCGGACCGGAGCGGGCCATAAAGTTTGATAATTTCGCGAAGATTCATCAACCGGCGCAAGAGTTATTTCAAATAGAATGTTGCTGATTTCCTATGGAAAATCGGTCCTAACTATAACTATCTACTGGCGACCGCCAGTAGATAATATATATATATACCCACTTGGGTCTTCTCACTGTTCAAATAATTGACATCTAAGGGAGTCATGTTTGGAATCTTTGGTATCAGGAACAATATTGTTGATATCATTGTGTATTTTAAAACACTGTTCTTTATAATTTATAATTAAGTTTGGTGTTTTTAAGCGCTCCTTTGTAATTATGGTATTAATTGTCAAATGTTGAAAAAGGCACTTGCTTTTTTAACTTTGTATATGTTTCCTCCATGTCTATTGTTGGGTGCTTGTTGCCTATTGGTGTGTTTTTCTGCACTTGTCACTTTAAATAATCCACACTCCTCTCCCAGCGTCATGTGATCAAGGCCTTCTGAAGGCCGAAACGCGTCATGGCGGACTCTATGGGCGTCTGAAAATAAAAATTCTGTCGTACTTACAACTGGGTCTGTTTTCGTCTGTTGGTGAGCTGCAGGATTGCGGTGGCGAAGTACTTTGCATATATATATATATATATATATATATATATTCACTGAAAAAACCATAGGTTTCAGGCACGTTATAGTTAGAAATTAGCATTTAAAAAACCTTAGAAATTCTGTGGCGTTATAGTTAGTTGGACATTTCACTCGTACGAAACCATAGAAATTCCCCTGTTATAGTTAGTTCAGCTGACTATAACTCGCGCGCCCGCAATGCACTGCTGATGACGTCACATATTACATCACTCATGACATGGTCAGTGACATCACTCATGACATCACTGATGACATCTCAAATGACATCACTGATGACATCATCCTTGTGATAGAGTGGCAGACCTCCTCTCACCCTAATATAATCTTTGATACACACACTCAAAAATACAAACTAACATTTTCAAAACAATGGACATACCAATACCAGTTACAACACACCTATTCAGTAATTCCAAGATCAACATACACATCCACTCATTCACCAACAGTCCCTATACAGTCACTCATACATGTACTCACTCATCATATGTACTCATACACCTATACATCCTGTTACACACTGCCACTCATCCATAGAGTTACTCACACACATAGTCACACATGCAAACAAAGTATCAAACATCCATTTACTTGCATATACAGTTATACACACACTACCACACTTACTTCTACAGAAACTTACACATACTTACTCTCTTAAACAATCACTTATGGAAACACCTACTTATTTGTACAGGAACTCTTCCAATCTCTCACTCTCACATATACTCACTTATATACACCAATACTCACATATACTAGTTTAAAACATATGTAGTTACTCATAAAGACACTATTGAGACAGTCATTCACTCACTAACACACCCATACACATACTCATCCACCTATACAGTCCTGCACACATGCTGTCTTCAACACATACAAACAGTGAGTCACTCATTCATGCATCTATGCACTAAGTAATACCCCCCACCAAACCATACAGACACTCAGACACTCATACTGATACTCAAAAACCAACTAATAACCCATATAGACACTCATGTAGCTACTCACCAACCCATGCAGCCACTTATACACAAAGTGAGAGACTGATACAGATATTTTCATATTTAAACATTACTCACTAACCCATGTATTCACTAAGATACACTTAGTCAGTTATACAATCAATTTTACAAAAACAAATCATCCATTTAGACACTTATATACCCATTTATTCTTCCATCGACCTTGAGATATACATATATAAAACATATTTAATTTTCAGAAAAACACACATTCACTGGATGATGTCATCAGTGATGTCATGAGTGATGTCATTTGAGATGTCTTCAGTGATGTCATGAGTGATGTCACTGACCATGTCATGAGTGATGTAATATGTGACGTCATCAGCAGTGCATTGCGGGCGCGCGAGTTATAGTTAGCTGAACTAACTATAGCGGGGGAATTTCTATGGTTTTGTACGAGTGAAATGTCCAACTAACTATAACGCCCCTGAAACCTATGGTTTTTTCAGAGAATTTCTAAGGTTTTTTAAATGATAATTTCTAACTATAACGTGCCTGAAACATATGGTTTTTTCAGTGAATATATATATATATTTATTATACTATGTATACATGTGAAAATGTCTCGGTCCCCTGTTTGCCTTGGTGGCACGGAAAAAATGGGTGGAACTGACGTCAGCACGCCGACGAGGTCTTCTTATGGCTCCGATGACGTCATACGGTGTCGCGAGCGGAGCCGTGCTCGTTGACGTGGGAGAGCTAGGAAAGAATTTCCGTGGAATGCTGGTGCAGGGGATATTCACCTAAGTGTTCAGGCTAGTCCTTTGGGAGCAACTGTTTATGTTGCCACTCCAGAAACCGAAACCAGTGATCCGAGGGCAGAGGCCCTGCAGATGGCACACGAGGTGGGGTGTCCAGTCGTGTGCACCGGCGGGGCAGCGAGTGACAAGCACCACAACCCACAAAAAAGGTAACGAGGGCACTGAATAACACAGGATCTTCTCTTTGTATCTGGCAGGAATAACGAAGTTAAAATGCCCTAGTACCAAAATGTAGAATTAGTGCTACAACGGTCTTCAAGAGGACCTGCAATGCCGTTTCTGCCTCCTGTACCCTGGAGGCGGCACATGGGTCACGCGGTACGGTCATACTGCGGTGGGACGCACACTCATTGACCTCTCATGGCACTGCTCCACACTTCAGGGAGGACGCTTTCCATTAGCTATGTTTTCTGATGACATGTCGCGCCGGCCCCGTCCAACAACAGAACTCCTTTAGATCCAAACAGACTCTTCCACTCTCTCACCGGAAGTGAAACCAGGCCACGCGGACACTTTCACAATACAACAGCCGGGAATGCACTTTTCGGTAAAAACCACATTCCTTCCTCCTAATTAATCAAATAAACGTCTCACTGAAGAACAGGGGCCAGCTTCGATCGGTAAACAGCCGTTACAACGACTTTTTTACTTTGCAATACCATTACAACGCATGCATTACCACGCATGCGTTGTACATCACGAAGTCATTACTACGCATTTTTAGAACGCATGGTCATTTACCACGCATGCCTTTACAACAAATTTTGTTGTAAAGGTATGTATGGTAAATGACCATGCGTTCTAAAAACATGTAGACGATCCATTTCGTTGTAAGGAAACAGAGGCTGTTCCGTTTCCTCACAACGAAGTGCACCGCCCCTCAGAGATGACGTGAAGCAGGAAGCACGAGGAGAGAGGAACCATGAGGAGTGAGAGGTAAGGGGGATTGGGCATGGGGTGGGGGTTTCTTTTCTAGGGTTTAGGGTAGTGCAGTGGTGTTTGGGTGGTGTAGGGGGTTGTGCTGGGGGTAGTGTTTTAGGGTTTAGGGTAGTGCAGTGGTGTTTGGGTAGTGTAGGGGGTCGTGCTGGGGGTAGTGTTTTAGGGTTTAGGGTAGTGCAGTAGTGTAGGGGTCGTGCTGGGGGTAGTGTTTTAGGGTTTAGGGTAGTGCAGTGGTGTATGGGTAGTGTAGGGGATCGTGCTGGGGTAGTGTTTTAGGGTTTAGGGTAGTGCAGTGGTGTTTGAGTAGTGTAGGGGGTCGTGCTGGGGTAGTGTTTTAGGGTTTAGGGTAGTGCAGTGGTGTTTGAGTAGTGTAGGGGGTCATGCTGGGGGTAGTGTGTTATGGTTTAGGGTAGTGCAGTGGTGTTTGGGTAGTGTAGGGGATCGTGCTGGGGTAGATTTAGGGTTTAGGGTAGTGCAGTGGTGTTTGGGTAGTGTAGGGAGTCGTGCTGGGGGTAGTGTTTTAGGGTTTAGGGTAGTGCAGTGGTGTTTGTGTAGTGTAGGGGGTTGTGCTGGGGGTAGTGTTTTAGGGTTTATGTTAGTGCAGTGGTGTTTGGGTAGTGTAGGGGGTAGTGCTGGGGTAGTGTTTTAGGGTTTAGGGCAGTGCAGTGGTGTTTGTGTAGTGAAGGGGGTCATGCTGTGGGTAGTGTTTTAGGGTTTAGGGTAGTGCAGTCGTGTTTGTGTAGTGTAGGGGGTCGTGTTTTAGGGTATAGGGTAGTGCAGTGGTGTTTGGGTAGTGTAGGGGGTCATGCTGGGGTTAGTGTTTTAGGGTTTAGGGTAGTGCAGTGGTGTTTGGGTAGTGTAGGGGGTCGTGCTGGGGGTAGTGTTTTAGGGTTTAGGGTAGTGCAGTGGTGTTTGTGTAGTGTGGGAGGTCATGCTGGGGGTATATTTAGGGTTTAGTGTAGTGCAGTGGTGTTTGGGTAGTGTAGGGAGTCGTGCTCGGGGTAGTGTTTTAGGGTTTTGGGTAGTGCAGTTGTGTTTGGGTAGTGTAGACAGTCGTGCTGGTGGTAGTGTTTTAGGGTTTAGGGTAGTGCAGTTATGTTTGGGTAGAGTAGGGTGTCGTGCTGGGGGTAGTGTTTTAGGGTTTAGGGTAGTGCAGTGGTGTTTGGGTAGTGGAGGGGGTAGTGTTTTAGCGTTTAGGGTAGTGCGCCCAACCAGCCACAATATCCGTGGACAAAGGGGATCCTGACTCTTTGGAACGCTCCGTCAATTGAATAAGTTGGGTCAAGGGCCCTACCACGTCCAAGACCTATCAATTCCTTTCTTGGGATCCCTCATATACTTGGAGAAAAAGGTACATAGTTTCTCATCAATTTCAGGCGTGTGTGCCACCTTCCCCTTCAGTGAGAGCCTGGGGCATTCTCCCCTCATCCTATTCCTGAACTCCCTTTCAAGGGGTTGATGGATTTCCCCCACCACATACTCTGCCACTTTGGTGTCAGGTGTCCACTCTGCCGACCTAGGATGGTAAATTTGGGTAGGCTCGAACATGTCCGAGTGGACCCCGTCCCCAACCGGGGACTGAGAGGAGTGGGACTCTGGACGCCAGGGACGCCCGAGTCCTTATCCTCATCGGAGGAGAAATCGTCCTCCGATACACCCTCTCCCTCTAAGGGAAACCTGCCGTCAGGGTCTACAATAGTGGTGACAGTGTCGCAATTTTCTCCGGGCCCCTCCTCCTCCCGGCAGGGTGCATGTTTTAGTATTCGCGCACTCTTGAGGAAGGTCTCCGTAAGTTTATCAAATCCTTCCAAGTGCCCCGCGTTATGCTTAACGGCCCTTTTATTCCCCATCTGGGAGCTACTTGGACCCGCCACCACCAGATCTGGGTCACTGAACACCCCAGGGATGCTTTTCGCCAGCTTATCAACCTGATCCCTAAGAGGAGCCAGCACCCTAGAAATAGCCAGAGAGAGGGCTTGGTCCACTGCTGGAGGGAGAAGTTGGGGGCCATTCCTCCTCCACTTCCTGGTAGGAGGAGTAAAAATGGTCTTCTGGAGAAGACATGATAGCAGAGGGTGTGAGCACAGAACAAATGCAGTTAAAATCCTTAAGACAGCCCCTCGCCGGTGCTCCAACAGCTGGGCTTTCCCCGAAGCTGTTATAAGAATAGACTGAGGCGCAATACCAATTACCACCACCAGGTGGCACTGGTCACTAACATGGCCGTGTGTGGAAATCACCGCGTAGCGGTGTCAAAATTAGGCGAGGGTTGGTCAGGAATCAAGCGGACACTAAAGGAGTGACCGGATTCCCAAACGCGCGTAAAGACCAGCGGAGCGCTAGACGGAGCTGCCTCGCTCGGACCAGACGTGCCTGACAGGATCTCACCGCGCGCAGAGCACACAGCAGGAGAAACTGCGAGGGGGAGAACGCCCTCGGGCAAGAGCCTGCTGCACAGGGAATATGAAACATTACCAAGGCAATAATGCTAATAACGTGCACAAGAAACCGCTATACAAACAGCAACAATGTCAGATTAAGCCAAGAATGTAAGGAATGCACTTAACTGACGAGCAGTGAAGAAAGAGGAAGCGGAAGGGACGTCACAATATTATATACGATGGACTGTGATATGATTGGACTATAGTTGCCTTGGAGACTACCCCCCTAATGGTTCATGGGTTGTGTAGTCTTTTGTTTAATGATTGTTGTGTTACGTTTTCTTTGAACTGCTATGCAAATAAAGTGAGGAAAGATATGCATAATCCTTGCCTCCGTCCTGCCATAGAATTCATTAAACTTTATTTGATCTGATTTAGAAACATAGATCATAAAAGTGTACATAAAAACAGTAAATCCTCTTTCCTAATACAATACAGTGAGAATTAATTAAAACCAGTAGGTAAAAACGGGTGTTACAAAGCCCGGTTCAGAGCAACTTCAGGTTAACAGAATCGTAAAGTTCAATGTTTCGCAAGATCAATCTCATGTACTTCAGTGCAAAATACGCAATAAGGGGTCCAAGTAAGATGTAACGCTCCAATACCTGATCAGTTTGCACTATATAAAACTGCAGAAAAACTAAAAATAAAAAGTGTTTTGCACACTTCTGTCATTGGGCTATATGTGGGCTACATCTGGGTGATATTTGTGCTACATTTGGGCTCTTTTTTCTCTGGTGGCCATCTTGGGAGACTTATTTGTTATGAAGTTTCCTAATTTCGTCATTTACTGCAGTCTCCTCAGTAGGAAATGCTTTCAGTTTTTTACTTTCATTTCATCAAGAAGGCATTCAGATGTGTCACACATTTGCCATAAATTCAGAATGTTAGCACTCTAGTTGTTCATTAGATCACTGTAGTAAAGCTACTGCTCACCAGGGAGTTAACTGGAAGTCTACTTCTGGTATTGAAAGTGATTGTTTCAGTCTGCATGTCAGAATTTTCTAATGAAATAGAAGAGGATTTGAGATCTCACTTAAAACATGCCCTAAATTTTCTTTCTGCAGCACTAACCATACTTTCTATGGCAAAATGAATCCCCTCATTTTGTTCCTTTTTAAATTAAATGTTTTAAGTGTTACCAGTTTATTCCAATCAAGATGGCTTCAGGTGTGCCATACTTTTGTCATAAGTAAGACTGTTAACGCTCTAGTTGTTCTTTAGAACACTCTGGGAAGCTGCAGTAGAACACAAAGGCATCAACTGACAGGCTGCTCCTGTTGAAATATAACAGGAAGATATTTGAGATCTCACTTAAAACATGTCCTAATTTTTCTTTCTACAGCACTAACCATAATTTCTATGACAAAATGAACCCCTCATTTTGTTCCTTTTTAAATTAAATGTTTTAAGAGTTACCAGTTTATTCCAATCAAGATGGCTTCAGGTGTGCCATAATTTTGTCATAAGTAAGACTATTAGCGCTCTAGTTGTTCTTTAGAATACCCTGGGAAGCTGCAGTAGAACACAAAGGCATCAACTGACAGGCTGCTCCTGTTGAAATATAACAGGAAGATATTTGAGATCACACTTGAAACATGTCCTAATTTTTCTTTCTACAGCACTACCCATAATTTCTATGACAAAATGAACCCCATCATTTTGTTCCTTTTTAAATTAAATGTTTTAAGTGTTACCAGTTTATTCCAATCAAGATGGCTTCAGGTGTGCCATACTTTTGTCATAAGTAAGGCTGTTAGCACTCTAGTTGTTCTTTAGAACCCTCTGGGAAGCTGCAGTAGAACACAAATGCATCAACTGACAGGCTGCTCCTGTTGAAATATAACAGGAAGATATTTGAGATCTCACTTAAAACATGTCCTAATTTTTCTTTCTACAGCACTAACCATAATTTCTATGGCAAAATGAACCCCTCATTTTGTTCCTTTTTAAATTAAATGTTTTAAGTGTTACCAGTTTATTCCAATCAAGATGGCTTCAGGTGTGCCATACTTTTGTCATAAGTAAGGCTGTCGCCAGGAGATAGTTATAGTTAGGACCTATTTTCCATAGGAAATCCGCAACATTCTATTTGAAATAACGTTGGCGCCGGTTGACGAATCTTCGCAAAATTTTCAAACTTGTTGGGGCGCTCCGGTCCGCTCCTATCCTGAAAGTCTCGGGGTGATTCGTCAAGCGGGGGCCGAGAAAAAGGGGGTCCCAAAACGTGTTTTCCCCATTCATTTTTCCATAGGAACCGTTCATCGCGGCTACAGCCCGAACTGCTGAACGGAATTACACCAAATTTGGCAAAGAGGTAGCCCTTGGTTCAGACTCGTGCCTTTTGCTTAAATGGTGTAAATCTGTTCAGTAGTTCCTGAGAAAATCACAAGTAAAATCACATATATATCTATGGCCGCGTCGGATCCGCGCACCCTGAGCGCACCCTGCGCGCACCGTCCCGATCACGAGCTGCATGCTAATTGGCTGTCAAGTGGCTGTCAACACTCCAAATCAGGAAGTGTTGGCAGCCATTTTGTCCCTGGTAGAAGCGAGGCAGAAGAAACAAGTGCGCAAAACGCACAAAGGGGGCAGGGTAGAAACACCCTGACCCCCTAGGTCTGCTCAGGGGGTCCCACAAGGACCCCCTGGGCAGAAAAACGCATTTTTATTTTTTAATCGGCGGGATGCGCTTAGCGTGCGCGGATCCCGCCGATAAAAAAAAGAAATCGAAGCGCGCTCTCCCGCGCTTTGATGCTATTTTGCCCCCGGGTGGCCCAAGTCCCGGGGGCATGCGGGGGGTGGGTTTATATTTTATGTGGGGGGCCTCTAAGGCCCTCCAAGCCCTGGGGACCGCCACCCCTCGGGGCTTTAAATAAATAATGTTGGTGGGGGGGCACATAGCACCCCCGCAGCCCCGGGGACCGCCACCCCCCGGGGCTTGTTTAAAAAAAAAACATACATGACCTGTGTGGGGGGGCTCCAGCCCCCCCACACGCCCCGGGGACCGCCACCTCCCCGGGGCACTAAGAAAATACATGTGGGGGTCTGTTTGGGACCCCGGAAGCCCCGGGGACCACCACCTCCTTGGGGCTATGTAGATGTGGGGAGGGGGGCCGCGCAGCCCCCCTCCTGGAGCCTGTGGTGGCCCTGGGGACCGCCACCCCCCAGGGCCGGCTCCTGCAGTGTCCCGGGGTGCCTACCCCCGGGACACTGTAGTTTGCTATGACAGGACGGGAGCCTCGCGGCTCCCGTCCTGTCATAGCAAACTGCTTTGGTTTTTGGAACAGAGAGCAGGAAACCTGCTCTCTCCTCCAAAAACCAAAGCACATTGCTTTTCCACACGGGGAGCTGCATGTTAGTGATGGAGCAGGGAAAATAAAAAATTGTAACCCCTAACAAATTTTATAAATTATTAATAAAATGTTCGTTTAAATGTATTAATCAACACTGTATGGGTGGGAATGGTAATATGCCAATGTGTGTGCTAACTAATCTATTAATGAATGTCCGTGTGTCTAATTATAACGTAAAAATAAATGCGTACTAATAAAAATAAATGCATGTTATTGTGCTTCATAGAAATAAAACGTGACGTTGCAAAAACAATAGTGATGGTAAGTAAGGAGCAGCTTAAATGTTGCTTTCTGCTAGGTAATAACTAATTGGGGTACGTAGATGACGGGAGGGAAACGAAAGGGCTATTTTTCTCTATTTTAATTATGTTTTGTTTGCCTCAAATTAGTGCTTCTAAAGTATAACCGAGTGGCGAGATAAAATGGCCGCCAGTGGGAAGATGTGCGCAGGCGCAAGGGAACACATGACACGGGATGAAATCGGAGAAAGCTCAACCTCGTGGTGTAACAGAGAGGCTAGGATGCAAGAAATGGTCAAGGCTGATGTGACCTAATTGAACTGATAGCGTGCCGTGATGATCAGCAAGAGTCCCGTGGGAAACCAGTTTAAGAGAAAGGACAATGACTGCGGAGTTCTCGAATGTATCGAAAGAAGTTACAAATGAACTGATCGAAGCGGACGAAAATATGTTTGAGCGTATGGGAAAGGAAATGATCCAAGGACCATTGAATCCAAGAGAACTTGATTAAAAGAATGAATATGATGACATGCATGGACCAATGAAAGAAAAGCGTGATAGTAATGTTGCAACAATTAGTTAGCAAAGTTAGAATTAGGGTATAAGAGGGCCTACTCTTAGTGGGAGGGGGTCAGTTCCAGTCCATTCCAGAGTCGCAGAGAGTCGCAGAGAGTCGTGTTGGTGGCTTCCAGTGCTGAGTGGTCCTGATCGATCCCTTACTGAGCGGGAGATGCTGAAAGACTGTTAGATGAGACGGGTTGCAGGTAGCTGATGCTGACGAGCTGAAGTTGCTGTTGCTGTCTTAATTTTCCAGTTGAGTATGAGAATCAGGCTATTTCAAATTCTTAACTTAGGTTAGAAATCATTAGGCTAAATTAGGAAGCTAGGCCGGTAATTAGGGTTTTGGCTTCATGACAAAAAATGTCCTTTCCGCAATAAATTGATTATGTTTAATAACATTTTGAATTAATAATGAAAGATTTGATTGAATAAAGCATTAAATTCTTTCTCATGCTTTTAAAAATTATATAAAATTTAAGATTCTTTAAACCAAAATGACTCAGTGGTTATTTTCCTAAGTAATTGTGACATCAGTAATTGGTTATTGTGATTCAGCTGGTCTTAATCACTATGAACTGATTTCTTACATGAATGATTCATCGACAAAACAATGAGCAGGAATATCTTAAGAAATAACTAAAAGAAAGCGACAAACTAAAGTAATAAGATATCCCGGCTCTTCCAGCGGTACATAAATGGTGTTCTCCATTTAGTTCTCATGCTTCTCCTAGGAGTACAGAATTTCATAAAGGTGTAAAGGAAATCCAGGTGTGTACGTGTGTATTAGGCGATGTTTATGGGCCCCATCGTCATGTGGATGTGAGAAAATATAGTTTGCCCCTGGATGATCTATAAGTAACTTAGGAGGAGAATAGTTTTTATTGTACGCGCTGCATCAGATTTCTTGGTAGCAGAGTTATGGTTTTCTATAGATTAGTTTAGTGATTATTGTTTATTGATTATTGATTATTTTTGATGACTAACACTATATGTTGAGTCATGTTATGTTATATGTGAGTTTTCACGCTTCTGGGATGTAGGAAGTGGAACACGTGTGGCAAGAGAAGTCACATGGAATTTGGTACATGGTCTGAATTCATTTTGGTAATAACGCAGGTTGTGTTATGTTAGGGATTTCTGTGTGAAAAGTGTGTAATTGGAATAGCAAATCACGTTTACTTGTGAAACTTTGGCCTTAATTCTCAGGAGCCTAGTCTCCACATGTGTCTTATCCCAAGAGAAACGAGTAAATTGTTTGTTTGAAAGAAGGGTAAGGTAGAGGGAAGTGCTACTTTATCGGCGAGAGTACATAATTCTGTGGTAGGGTAGAGGTAAGCGCTGCCTACTGGAAAAACAGGATTCTTGTGTAAAAGGACACAGCTGTCACTTTTGTTTAGCGAATCAGACTATGGAATTGTTTTAATTGTTGTAACTAACGAAGAAACGGCGAAAAGAAAAATTGGCGATAAATTTTGTAAAGGAGGGGTAAAAGAGTAGAAGTGACGTGGAACAGTGCCGCGCTAGGATTGGATAGTGCGCTAGTCACGTGAACCCAGAGCAGGAGTGACGTAGAAAAGTGCCGCGCTAGGATTGGTTGGTTCGCGGACGAAGGGAATTGTTCTGATTGGTACGTTAGTGTGAGTCGCGCTGTAATTGGTCGAAGTTCGGTACACAGAACAGCGTTAGCGTGAAGAGAAAACAAATAGAAAACATGCCGTATTACGAGTATGAAAGGGAGAGAACGTCATGGACGACGAAATTGAAGAATTTCTTTAAGAAAGACAAAAAGGTTGTGACTAGAGAGGGACAAGTAATTCCTCCGCCGAAATCAGCAGCTTCACATATGATGCTGAAATATGGATATCATACGTGCATATGGTTGGAAAACTGGGCAAAGTATACGAAGAATGATGGTGCTTTAGCTTTCCCTGAGAATGGTTCATTTAGTGTAGCGGTTTTGCGAAATTTGCAAGAAAAAATGTGTAAGTTGGAACCTAGACCTAGACCAACACAGTTTGAGGCTTTGACAGAATGGGAGGATGAGATGTATGAACGAGAGAGATTCAGAGGAATGAGAGATCATGAGTTTATGCCTGGAAGATTGTGGGGAGTAAATCATGAGGACAGAATAAAACGATGGAGATGTGCTAACATGACAGGAGGTTTGTTTCCAGCTTTTACAGTTGAGGAAGGGACTAAGAAAAAGCGGACTGAGAAAAAGAAACATATGGAGAGAGAAAAGTATATGCATGAGAGCGAAACGGATGACGAGTTGCTGGAAGATATTTTAAATAGAAATCCACCTCCGTATCAGCAGAGTTCTACAGTGGTGACACCAAATGCGCCGCTAATAGAGACTATGCGAAATAAAAGCCCGGAAAAGAGAATTGAAGTAAATAGGTCACAAGAGCCAGTGAGAACTTCTCAAAATGAAGGAATAGAAAGCGACAATGCAAGCGAATTAGCAAAGACCACAAAAGAACTAACTGAAAAGATTAGAGAATTAACGAAAAATATGGAAGCAGTTACTGTGCCTGTAACCATAGGTCCAGTAATACCCATTTTTGAGAATCAGAAAATTGATGAACGATCTTTGGTAATTCCCATGAGTTCACAATTTCAGAGAGAAAAAGAAAGGATGGAACAAAGTGCAAGTACAAGTAATTTGGCTAGTACTTACAGACCAAGTCCACCTACAAATTTAACGGTAAATGAGTGCAATGGTAGGAAAATGCATATGGTAACAGAATCTGCAACAGAAACCCCTGAAAAGAGTGGTAATTGGATAGAACTAAATAATACACCCATAGGTCCGACTCCTGATGAGTTCAATGAGTGGATGAAGGCATTTAAAATAAAGGAACCAGAAGAAAAACCATTAGATGTAATCAGATTAAAAATAGACATGGAAGAATTAATTCTAGGAACGATTGGTACCGAAAAGATAAAAAATTATCAGGATGATGAAATAATGTTTCTGTGCAAAAGTATTACATGGAGGGCAAAGAATTTACATGACAAACTAGAAGAAGTGGCCAGTGAGATTGGAATAGACTTTGCGAAAGTGAAAACGTTGCAGAAACCATACAGAGTAGACTTTTGTGAAAAGGATATTGAAAATTTGAACACGGCAGGAAGGCTGACACAGATAAAGGAGTTAATTGTGTTGTTGAGAAAATGGGGTGATGTGGACAGATGGAAGGTTAGATGGACAAAGAAGAATGAGAAAACCACAGACAAAGGTTCATTGGCTTTTATGATAAATGAAAAAGAATCTGTTGTCAAAGAATACCCCATGAGAGAGACTCCAGGTGGTAGTTACGTGCATGTTCCCTGGACTAGGCAGGACATACTGTCATTTACCAATGACTTCCCAAAGTTAAGAGAGAAGCCAGTTGAGTGGTACCGACAAGTAGAGAGGTTTGTAAAAGTCTCAAAAGTGTTGTGGATAGATTTAGATGGATTGTTTGACATAGTGGTACCAACAGATTTGTGGTCAGAATGTAAGATTACAGTTGACTGGCCAACTACAGAATATCCAAGAGATCCTAAGACAGGAGCTCCAGGTCCTGATGTGATGAAAAAGTACGATAAGGTGATTACCTTTTTGAAGAATAAGATTCCTCCTAAAGAGACAGATTGGGTAAAGATTGATAGAACTACACAGGAAAGTAAGGAGTCTGTACATGCATACTATGAGCGATTGTTATTAGTTTTCAAACAGTATAGTGGTTATGAAGAATTGAGTGAAAAAGACATGAGTCATTTTGTATACCGATTTGTGTTTGGCCTGAAACAAGAAATAAGTGATATGATTAAACAACACATGATAAACTGGCAGAATGGAAGTGTAGATAAGGTGCTGAGGTATGCTAAGTATTGTAGTGATGAAATAGAGAGTAAACAGCGTAAGTTGAAAGAGAAGGCAATGTGGGCACAGGTGAAGGTGGCAGAAAAACAAGAAGCTCAATTGGACAATAATAATGGAAATGAAACAGGACAGAATAAAATGCGACCTAACATAGGTAAAGGAAAGGGTCAAGTGAGTCTAGAAGAGGCAAAGAAGAAATGGCCATGTCATAATTGCGGAAAATTAGGGCATTGGAGAAATGAGTGTAAGTTCCCACCTAAACCTAATCCGGAACATCAATCATTAACTCCACAGGTGCAGAATGAGGTAGTTGTTCAACAAAGTCAGGTGCCGCAACCACCACTCCCCAACACTGTTAACCAGCAAAGATACAGTACAGAAACAGGATTCTACGGAGGAGAGCAGGTAACACAGTTGCCGCGAGCAGCTAACATTTCTCAGTATTGGTTGCGTCAGAGTGAGGATGACCCGGATGAAAGATTCTGACGGTGCGCAGGAGAGGGGAAAGAGTGCGTGCTTGGCGCAACTCTAGAGGTAGATCAGTCTGGTCCCTTTGTGGATGGAGAAGTGAATGGTGCAAACGTAACATTCCTTGTCGATACTGGAGCTACCCGTTCTACTGTTAGATCAGTGGAAATTCCAAACCTTCCTCTCTCAGGTGAATACATCCAAGTAGTAGGAGTAGCCAATCAGCAGATTAAAACCCCACTTACTGAATTGGTGGAAGTAAAAATTGGTTCCTTTAGCAAAATGCATAAATTTGTAGTGTGCGATTGTAGTCCTGTAAATCTTTTGGGTCGTGACCTCTTGTGCAAGATGAACTGCACAATTTATTGTACGCCAGATGGAATTGGATTTCAGACTTCAGATGAAGATGTTTTGTATAAAGTAACTTTGATGAATCAGGAACCTGAAACGAATGGTTTGTTTCCTGCATTTGATGCAGAAAAACTTCCAGAAGAACTAAAAAGTGCAGTAAAAGAAAGTGTGTGGGATTTTACAGGAGAAGACATTGGATTAATGAGAGAAGTTGATCCCGTAAAAGTGACAGTGAAAGAAGGGACAACTTACCCGAATACGCCACAGTACAAATTAACTCCAGAAATAATTGAAGGAATAACTCCTGTGATAAATAAGATGATTGAACAGGGAATTCTAAAAGAAATCATGAGCAGTCCATGTAATTCACCTATTATGGGACTGAAAAAGCCGAATGGAACATATAGAATAGTACAGGATTTGAGAAAGATCAACAAAATAGTTGTACCCTGTTGTCCAATAGTGCCAAACCCTGCAGTAATTCTATATCAAATTCCACACGAAGCTGAGTGGTACACTGTGATAGATTTGTGTCACACATTTTTCTCTATTCCTTTGCATCCAGATAGCCAGCCATTATTTGCGTTCCGGTTTGGAGAGCGTATTTTGGCATGGTGCCGAATTCCTCAGGGGTATACAGAAAGCCCCTCAATCTTTAATCAGATTCTAAAGAAATCTCTGGAAGATTTAAAAATGCCAGAAAAATCAGTGATGGTACAGTATATTGATGACCTATTGGCATCAAAAACCAAAGAGGCATGTGTAAGTGACACAATTGCCTTACTGAACCATCTAGAGAAAAGAGGACATAAAGTGTCTCCTTCAAAATTACAGTTTTATCAGAAAGAAGTCCAGTATTTAGGGCATAAAATTGAGAAAGGAGTGCGAAAAATAGCGACAGAAAGAGTAAGAATGATTCAAGGAATGAGAGCACCAATGACTCAGAGAGAGGTAAGAATGTTCTTGGGAATGGTTGGATATTGTCGACAGTGGATAAGTGGTTTCTCTTTGATTGCAAAACCATTACAAAAATTGACCAAGAAAGATGTAAAAGACCCTTTTGAGTTAAACAAGGAAGAAATGAAATCTTTCAAAGAATTGAAAAAGAAACTGTGTGAGGCCCCTGCTTTAGGCATGCCTGATTATGAGAAGGATTTTGAGTTATACTGCAGTGAAAGAGATGGATGTGCATTTTCAGTACTGGTACAAAAACATGGCACGATGAAAAGACCAATCACTTATTTTTCAGCTGTTTTAGATCCTATAGCAAAAGCATTGCCTGGATGTCTGAAAGCAGTTGCTGCTACTTGTGTAAGTCTGGAACAAAGTGAAGGTATAGTGATGGGGTATCCACTGAGAGTATATGTTCCCCACTCAGTAGAAATTCTTTTGACAAGAACAAAAACACAGTACATGACACATAGTCGGCTGACTAAGTACGAAAAATGTCATCTTGAGTGCTGAAAATGTGACCATAGATAGATGTCATGAATGTAAATCCTTCAACATCATTGCCAGATGAGGAAAATATAATTGAACAGGACGAAGTAGATCATGATTGTCTGAACGTGCTGGAATATTGCACGAAACCAAGAGCTGACATAAAAGATGAACCGTTAAAGGAATCTGATTATGTCATGTTTGTGGATGGCTCATGCTTGAGAACAAAAGAAGGAGTTTTAAGCGCAGCTTACGCAGTGTGCACAGTGGCAACTGTGATGGAAGCGTCTTGTCTGAAAGGAATAAGGTCTGCACAAGTTGCGGAACTGATTGCTTTGATTCAAGCATGTAAATTAGGAAGAAATGTACGAGTCACGATTGTGACCGATAGCCAATATGGTTTCGGCATCGTACATGACTTTGGTCAGATTTGGTCACAAAGAGGATTTTTGACATCTGCAGGAACACCTATCAGAAATGGAGATTTTGTTAAAAAGCTGCTTGAGGCGATACAGTTGCCTAAACAAATAGCTGTAGTGAAGTGCAAAGCGCATAAGAAAAATGACGATTACATAGCCGTTGGCAATAACTATGCTGACGAGATCGCCAAATATTGTGCAGAGAACATGGCGTCCCTGAACAAAAATAGAGAAAGGGAGCATGTCTCTTGTCCTTTGCTTTTCACTAATACTGTCGAAACATGGGATGAAGTAAGGCAGTTACAAGAAACAGCAAGAGATGAGGAAAAAGATTACTGGATAAAAGCAGGATGTAGAAGACAGGAAAATAATGGTGTGTGGGTATACAGAGATGAAAGACCAGTTATGCCTGATAGCATGATTGCAGACATGGCACGGATGTACCATGGACAAGCTCATATTGGGAGAGATGCAATGATCAGACTTTTTAGACAAACCTGGTATAACCCAAAATTCAGAGCCATTGCTGAAAGTCTTTGTCAAAGATGTCTTATTTGTCAGCAGTTTAACCCAGGAAGAAAAACAGTAGTGAGTCTAGGAACAATAGGACGAGAAGGAGGTCCATTCACTAGAATGCAGTTGGACTTTATCGAGATGCCCCTAGTAACAGACTAAGATATGTTCTGGTGGTCGTCTGTTTGTTCTCTCGTTGGGTGGAAGCATACCCCACTAGAAGGAATGATGGAACAACAGTGGCAAAACTTATGCTGCGAGAATTCATTCCAAGGTATGGTTTTCCAGTCACGGCTGAGACAGATAGAGGAACACATTTTCAAAATGAGTTGATCCAATTGATTTGTGAAGCATTGAGTATTAAACAAAAACTACATTGTGCCTACAGACCAGAGGCTTCTGGGGTAGTAGAGCAGATTAATGGAACAATTAAAAACAGGTTAGGAAAAATGTGTCAAGCTACAGGACTCAAATGGCCAGATGCACTGCCTCTTGTTCTGATGACCATCAGAAGCATCCCTGAAAAGAAAACTGGACTCAGTCCTCATGAGATGATCATGGGACGAGCAATGAGACAAGCACACGTACCTGTCAACAAGTTATTAACTATAACTGATGATCTAGTACTGGATTATTGCAAGGGACTGGCTGATGTGGTGCGTTCTGTGTTTCATCAGGTTGGACCGGATGCGACCACTCTTGAAAGAAAACCAGCCCACGACTTGAATCCAGGAGACTGGGTCCGCATAAAAGTCCACAGGAGAAGAAACTGTCTAGTTCCTCGTTGGGACGAGCCACGACAGGTAATCCTGGTAACAACAACTGCTGTCAAGTGTGCAGGAGTGAAAAACTGGGTTCATGCCAGCCACACAATCAGAGTTCAAGAACCTACTGATCGACATGTGAGTCGACGTCTGGAAGTGTGGGATAAAAGCTTAACAGCTGGGACAACAAGGATAAGTGAAAGGGTGCCAGAACTTGAAGATCGACCTGAAAGTCGACATCTGGAAACCCCAACGGCAAACACCTCTAGAGAAAAAGAGGAACAAGAAGAAGAAGAAGAGAAAGAAATTCAGAAATTCCAGAACTTGAAGATCGACCTGTAAGTCGACATCTGGAAATATCTGACACAACTTCAGGATCTGATGATTCAGCTGCAAACTGGGAAGAATTCGAAAGAGAACTTGGGGTTATAAACCAATTAGAGAAGAAGATGAGCAAGAAATTGAGTTAGATGAACAACCAAGTACAAGTTATGGTGGAAATCCTTCAGAAACAATATTAATAGATGAAGTAGGGAAAGAAGTACACAAAAGGTTAGAAAATCGAGAAGAACCCCGAGGAGCAATAGGGACAGATAGAGAAACAGAAGAACAGGGAAATTTAGAAGCAGAAAGGGAGGAAAACACCAAATCGGAAGAACACCGAGGAGGGACAGTAATAAGGGAAAACAAGAAGGAGAAGACAGATCCTCCACCAGTAGGAGATGACGAGATCATAAGTTTCAAAATAAGAGATAATAGTGAAATAGTTGAAACAGAAACTGAAGAAAGTGGAGAAGAGGAAAAGGCAAAAACTGAATCAAGAAAAAGAAATTGGAAATCAGAAAGAGAAGAAAGAGAAGGTGAAGCCAAAAGGCCAAGAAAAGGAGATAATTGGCCCAACAGCTATATAAGAAAATTGAGATATAGAATAATAAGAGCAGGAGACGAAAGTGCTGAACAAGTGAATGAAGTAACAAGTCAAAAGGGACAAGAAAAACCCAGTGGGAAAAGATTACAGAAGTCCAAAAGAACAAAGAAAGTGAATGCGAAGTATAAGTCACCTGAGTGGCTGTATATTGCACTAACAGATTACAAAGAAGAAGAAAACACTCACGAGAACCAGAGACTAAGAAGTCGAATGGGAAAAGGTGAGATGCAACAAACCTGAAGTGAAAACTTATAGTGCTTCTGCCGGACATGACAATTTTACTGGATGTGACAAATCACCGGATGTGACAACGAAAGAATTCTGGAGAGAATTAAAAGAAAGTACCAAGCAAAGACTTTTTGAAAGCAGAGTGGCATCTAAGTCATTTCTGAGGTGTAGTGACACAATTTTCTGAAACTTAACAAATAGAAAAAGCAAAATGGAAAATAATAGGGATAGAAGAGATAAATGTGAGTTTATAAAAAGATGGTGCAAAATGTGCTGCTTTTGTACAGGGTTATTAATGACCATATGGATAGTTTTAGCAATCACAATTCCTATTAGTTTAGCTGTGATAGAAGCAAAGAATGATACTAAACCAGAAAAAGAGACTAATATTAAAGAACCAGTTATCCTAAGAAGTAGTGCAGAGTTACATAAGGATAAGTCAGTAACAGACTTTTCAAAAAATGTTTTTACAAAATTGTTGTATGAATATGTAGAGACAATGGATGTGAGAGATTGTTATGTTTGTATGCAGTTGCCTGCATCAGTGTCAGAAGGTGTGACCTATCATCACTTACCTCTAACTTATGGAATAACATGTAGTGTAATAGCAAGTTTATTTTATAAAACAGGTAGATTAGAATCTTATTATACTGACATAGATAAGATTTTTGCAAACATTCCAGTAGTACCAGAACTTAACAAAGTAAAACCAGCAAAAGTTTTAGGAGAATTTTTTCTAGAACATAGAAAATTAACCTTAGAAGAAATAGTTAGTAACAACCTTACCTGTGAGTTAAAGAAAGAAGAAAAAGTATTTTTAGAAATGGTTGAAGAAAGAAGAATGAAATTTCAAAAAGAAGCAATAAAAGAGGAAGGAAAACGCTTATGGACGTTTGAGGAAGGAAATCATGAAGGGAAAAAGATAAATGCAGCAATGACATTAGATTGGCCGCAAACAGGAAAGTTGTGTATTAGGAGAAATAAGACAGTCTATGACAATTACTTTGTAGGTTCCAGTATCTGCCATGACAATTATCAAATTCTGGGAGGTTGGGGATTCAAAGGTGGAAAAGATCCAATATTTCCAGGTATCTATTATATTTGTGGGAATAGAGCTTATTACAGGTTACCGGACCATTGGTATGGAACTTGCTATGTAGGCCTGGTCTTTCCAAAAATCTTTCATATGGACAGAGAAGAAAAAGGAACATACAAGATGATTAATAGCTTTACACGTAGAAAGAGGGAAAGTTTTTCAGAAATTGTAGGAGATATTTTTGGAGCATTAATACCAGCAGTGGGAATATCTTTGAATGCATTTAAAATTCGGAAGTTATCCACAGTAGTAGATCGTTTGTCTACAGATACTGCGGGAGGGTTCTTAATGGTAAATACCGAAATGGTTGCCATGAGAGCTATGGTGATGCAAAATCGGCTTGCCCTTGATATTCTTTTGGCAAAAGAGGGTGGAGTCTGTGGAATGTTGAAAGTCCAACATTGTTGTACTTACATTCCTGATAAAAGTGAAAATATACAGAAGTATATTACAAATATTACAAATTTGCACAAAGAACTAGTTCCACTGGAGGTTGAAAGTGTTTTGGGAAAACTTGGTAGAGGGTTTTCTTCAGTAGCAAATTGGTTGACCAGAATGAGTAGACTAATGATAGGGAAAGTTATAATAATAGCAACGGTAGTAATATTGTTAGCCATGGTATTGAAGATAGTAATAACATGTATAAAAAGAAAAGTAAGACAAAATAAGATGAAAAGAAATAACAGAATAATGAAAGATAGAGAGAGAGAAATGGGTGAAATTGAGTTGGAGAAGATGAAAGAAAACATGTATAAGGAGACTAAAAGGCAAGATGAAGAAGAAACAGATGTGTAAATAACAGAAAGCAAAGGACAAAAGACAGGCTGCCTGAAAAGAAGTATAACTTGGGTTTTATGTGGTGATTTAAAAATCACCAAAAGGGGGATTGATGGAGCAGGGAAAATAAAAAAATTTAACCCCTAACAAATGTTATAAATTATTAATAAAATGTTCGTTTAAATGTATTAATCAACACTGTATGTGTGGGAATGGTAATATGCCAATGTGTGTGCTAAATAATCTATTAATGAATGTCCATGTGTCTAATTATAACGTAAAAATAAATGCGTACTAATAAAAATAAATGCATGTTATTGTGCTTCATAGAAATAAAACGTGACGTTGCAAAAACAATAGTGATGGTAAGTAAGGAACAGCTTAAATGTTGCTTTCTGCTAGGTAATAACTAATTGGGGTACGTAGATGACGGGAGGGAAACGAAAGGGCTATTTTTCTCTATTTTAATTATGTTTTGTTTGCCTCAAATTAGTGCTTCTAAAGTATAACCGAGTGGCGAGATAAAATGGCCGCCAGTGGGAAGATGTGCGCAGGCGCAAGGGAACACATGACACGGGATGAAATCGGAGAAAGCTCAACCTCGTGGTGTAACAGAGAGGCTAGGATGCAAGAAATGGTCAAGGCTGATGTGACCTAATTGAACTGATAGTGTGCCGTGATGATCAGCAGGAGTCCCGTGGGAAACCAGTTTAAGAGAAAGGACAATGACTGCGGAGTTCTCGAATGTATCGAAAGAAGTTACAAATGAACTGATCGAAGCGGACGAAAATATGTTTGAGCGTATGGGAAAGGAAATGATCCAAGGACCATTGAATCCAAGAGAACTTGATTAAAAGAATGAATATGATGACATGCATGGACCAATGAAAGAAAAGCGTGATATTAATGTTGCAACAATTAGTTAGCAAAGTTAGAATTAGGGTATAAGAGGGCCTACTCTTAGTGGGAGGGGGTCAGTTCCAGTCCATTCGCAGAGAGTCGCAGAGAGTCGTGTTGGTGGCTTCCAGTGCTGAGTGGTCCTGATCGATCCCTTACTGAGCGGGAGATGCTGAAAGACTGTTAGATGAGACGGGTTGCAGGTAGCTGATGCTGACGAGCTGAAGTTGCTGTTGCTGTCTTAATTTTCCAGTTGAGTATGAGAATCAGGCTATTTCTAATTCTTAACTTAGGTTAGAAATCATTAGGCTAAATTAGGAAGCTAGGCAGGTAATTAGGGTTTTGGCTTCATGACAAAAATTTCCTTTCCGCAATAAATTGATTATGTTTAATAAAATTTTGAATTAATAATGAAAGATTTGATTGAATAAAGCATTAAATTCTTTCTCATGCTTTTAAAAATTATATAAAATTTAAGATTCTTTAAACCAAAATGACTCAGTGGTTATTTTCCTAAGTAATTGTGACATCAGTAATTGGTTATTGTGATTCAGCTGGTCTTAATCACTATGAACTGATTTCTTACATGAATGATTCATCGACAAAACAATGAGCAGGAATATCTTAAGAAATAACTAAAAGAAAGCGACAAACTAAAGTAATAAGATATCCCGGCTCTTCCAGCGGTACATAAATGGTGTTCTCCATTTAGTTCTCATGCTTCTCCTAGGAGTACAGAATTTCATAAAGGTGTAAAGGAAATCCAGGTGTGTACGTGTGTATTAGGCGATGTTTATGGGCCCCATCGTCATGTGGATGTGAGAAAATATAGTTTGCCCCTGGATGACCTATAAGTAACTTAGGAGGAGAATAGTTTTTATTGTACGCGCTGCATCATTAGCAGCTCCCCATGTGGAAAAGCAATGCCGGCTCCCGCAGGAGGCGGGGAGCCGGCATGGTCCGTGGGGGAGTTGGGGTCCCCCCACGGACCCCAAAGGATAGGGCCGGCCCCGGGGATGGGGTCCCCGGGCGCAGTGGCCCGGGAGGGGGCCACGCGGCCCCCTCCCCAAATTAGGAAAAAAAACAGAAAAAAGGCCGGCCCCGGGGGATGGGGTCCCGGGGCCTAAGGAGGCCTGAGGAGGGGGGCAACGCAGCACCCCTCCATGAAAAGAAAAAAAAAAAAAAGGTGGCAATGACCCGGGGGATGGGGTCCTCGGGCCAAAATTGGCCACGGGAGGCGGGCCCACGCGGTCCCCTTCCCGTTACTTTAAAAAAAAAAAAAAAAGGGGGGGTCCCCAGGGCCCAAAATAATTAAAAAGAAGGGGGGCCACACAGCCCCCTTTTAAAAAAAAAATCAAAAAAAAAAATCCTGCATCGCGCCGGAGGCCACGCCCTCTCCTTGGCAGCACTCTGCAAACACGCCCTCTGGCGCGTTTGCAAAGGGGGAACGAATTCCCCTTGAATACTGGGGGTCCCTGGGGGCCAACTAGCCCACCAGGAACCTCCAGTATGCGCCAGGGGGCTAAGTTGCAGAGAGGTGTTCTGAGGCCACACCCCTTTTACACCTCTCTGCAACGCAGCTCTGTGGCGCTTAATGGAGGTAGCTGGTGGGCTAGTTGCACCCCAGGGACCCTCATGATTCAAGGGAGTTAATCCTCCGACTTAAAACGCGCCACGGGGGCGTTTGCACAGTGGTGAAGGGAGGGGCGGGGCTTGAGGTGACATGTGTGCAAACAGGCCCCGTGGCGCGTTTTAAGATGGGGAATTAAATCCTCTTCAATCCTGAGGGTCCCTGGGGGCCATTTAGCCCACCAAGGTACGTCCAGAAAGCGCCACAGAGCTGCGTTGCAGAGAGGTGTAAAAAGGGGCGTGGCCTCAGAACACCTCTCTGCAACGCAGCCCCCTGGGGCATATTGGAGGTTCCTGGTGGGCTAGTTGGGCCCCAGGGACCCTCGGGATTGAGGAGGAATTAATTCTCCAACTTAAAACGCGCCACAGGGCGTGTTTGCAGACATGTCACCTCAGGCCCCACCCTCTTCCTTCACCATTGTGCAAATATTCCTCTAAAATCAGCCGAACTACGAATTCCGATTTACTCACCGGTTATCAGGAGAGACCTCTGTGCTGCATCTTTGAGCCCAGTACTGATCCTGAAAAGTAATTTTAACCGTACTTACCAGTAACTTGAATTTCCTTCCATGGGCTAACATTGACTGGTTTCACTTGGAAATTCTTCTAAGTGTGGAGTTTTGGAACTTTATAATATTCTTCTAAAATCAGCCGAACTACGAATTCCGATTTACTCACCTGTTATCAGGAGAGACCTCAGTGCTGCATCTTTGAGCCCAGTACTGATCCTGAAAAGTAATTTTAACTGTACTTACCAGTAACTTGAATTTCCTTCCATAGGATATCATTGCCTGCTTTTTGCTGAAAAAGTTTCTGTCGATTTTTGTAACATACAAATATTCCTCTAAAATCAGCCGAACTACGAATTCCGATTTACTCACCGGTTATCAGGAGAGACCTCAGTGCTGCATCTTTGAGCCCAGTACTGATCCTGAAAAGTAATTTTAACCGTACTTACCAGTAACTTGAATTTCCTTCCATAGGCTAACATTGACTGGTTTCACTTGGAAATTCTTCTAAGTGTGGAGTTTTGGAACTTTATAATATTCCTCTAAAATCAGCCGAACTACGAATTCCGATTTACTCACCTGTTATCAGGAGAGAACCCAGTGCTGCATCTTTTAGCCCAGCACTGACCCTGAAATGTAATTCTAACCGTACTTACCAGTAACTTGTATTTCCTTCCATTGGAATCCATTGTCTGGTTTTCAGCAGAAAAGTTTCAAAGTGTCGATTTTCACAAACTACAAATATTCCTTAAAAATCGCTTGTATGACTTAAACGCATTCTTTCAACTGTTTACAGGAGATGCACCAGTGCTGGATCCAGGATCCACCACTGAGTAAGAAAAAGTAACGATAACACTACTTACCTGCTAAGTGAATTTCCTCCCAAAGGATAACATTGGTGATTCTATGTGAAAAAGTTTCTAAGTGTCAACTTTTAAAATACAATAATATTCCTTAAAAATCACTACTGTAACCAAAACGCTTTTACTCAACTGTTTACAGGAGATGTCCCAGGACTGAATCTAGGATCCAGTCCTGTGGTTAGAAAAGTAATCCATAAAGTAACTAATTGCATTTAACTAGAAATTCACATTGAGCTCAATGTTGCATTGTGTTTGAAATTGTGTTGCCCATTGCAACAACTGTAACTACTGTACTTAAAAGTCTATTGCCTATTTGCAAAGAATTTAAACTAAAGTAAATCATTCTGAGAAAGTATATTTTGTAATGTAATGTATAATGTAATTACAATGTAATTTAAAAAATAAAATATGTAAAAATAAATAGTTTAAAAAATGTAGTAAATCAGTATCAAAAAAATAAATATAACAATTAATACATTTAAAACTTGTCATTTACAAAACCTTTGAAATTCACTGAAAAAACCATAGGTTTCAGGCACGTTATAGTTAGAAATTAGCATTTAAAAAACTTTACAAATTCACTGAAAAAACCATAGGTTTTAGGGACAGTTATAGTTAGTTGGACATTGCACTCGTACAAAACCCGGGAAATTCCCCCGTTATAGTTAGTTCAGCTAACTATAACTCGCGCCCCCGCAATGCACTGCTGATGACGTCACATATTACATCACTCATGACATGGTCAGTGACATCACTGATGACATCACTGATGACATCTCAGATGACATCACTGATGACATCACTGATGACATCATCCACGTGATAATCTGATGCACCTCCTCACACCCTAATATAACCTTTGATACACTCACTCTAAATTACTGACTGCCATTCGCAAAACCATAGACACTCCAACACCAATAACTAGATACCCACTCACTGATTCTTAGGTCTACACACACATCCACTCACTCACCCGTACAGTCACTCATACTTATGGTCACTCAGTACAGGACTATCATATGCACTCATACTCCTATATAGACACTCAAACACCGCCACTCATCCATAGAGGTACTCACACACCTAGTCAGTCATGCAAATAATTAAACACACTGCCATTTACTCACCTATACAGTTATACACACACCAGCTCACTTACTCATACAAATACTAGCACATTCTTACGCTCTTATACAATCACTGATACAAGCACACACTCATCCATACAGTCACTCTCACAATCACACACTCTACGCTTATAGCTATTTATATACTCCAACACACATATATACTGCCTTTCACATATGTAGTTACTCACACATGTACCACTGGGACATACATTCACTCACTAACACACTCTTACACACACTTACCCACCCATACAGTCTATCACAGATGCACTCTTGAAACCATCCACCCAGTGAATCACCCACTCATACATCTATGCACAGAGTCGCACACACCCCACCCACACAAACACTCAGGCACCCATACAGATACTCAGACAACCAATCAATAACTCATATAGACACTCATGTATCTATTCACAAACCCATGCAGCCACTTACACAGCAATAGACAGACGGATACAGACATTCACCCAGTTTAGTCACTAACCCATGCATTCAGTAAGATACTTTTAATCACTCACTTATAGAGTTAGTCACGCACCTACTAAATCATCCATACAGACACTTATACACCCACTCATTCTTCAATACGCCTTTCCCTATATATATTAAAAATATTTAAACTTTACAGAAACACACAGTCACTGGATGATGTCATCAGTGATGTCATTTGTGATGTCACCAGTGATGTCATCAGTGATGTCACTGACCATGTCATGAGTGATGTAATATGTGACGTCATCAGCAGTGCATTGCGGGGGCGCGAGTTATAGTTAGCTGAACTAACTATAACGGGGAATTTCAGGGGTTTTGTACGAGTGCAATGTCCAACTAACTATAACTGTCCCTAAAACCTATGGTTTTTTCAGTGAATATATATATATATATATACACTTTTTTTACATTGTACATCTCATTGTTGATCTACATCAATAGATTTTTGTACGCAACCCCATATCTCAATTCACTCACCCTTTCAATCACCAAACAGACACATTCTCACCTCAACCTCACAATCATACCCCAGCCTTATGCCACATACACCTTAAATTACATTAGGGAAAGATCTCCAATTTCTTTTGCTATTGTGTTGTGTACTGGGGCTTCCCAAACATACAGTCAAAGCACTTTTCGGTGCAAAAAGATCGTATTAAACCACCTTCATCAAAACCACACGATTGACACCATATCCTATGGTGTAAAAAATATGGGGAAATCAATATTTCTTATCTGTTACTATCTTATGCTGGGTAGGTCTCCTCCTCCTCTCCTACAGTCAAAAGCTCCCTGTAGGCAGATATTTTTATCCCCCACGGTTATACGGGTCTAGAATGAAATCCTGGATTTTATTACTTGTGATGTGGAAAAATGTATGACATCTGCCATCTGTATAAATCAACGGTTCCATGAAATGTTCACAACAATTTTTTGAAAGTAGGGGTATTTTCCCTCCAAATGGTTCTACTTGAATGAATTTGGGGGGATATCGTGTGCCAGCCGAGTATAGATACCAGCGCCTGCAGAGTTTGTCAGACAAGCTATGCAGGGGGCGGGAGCTATACTCAGCTGGTTTCATTCTAGACCCGTATAACATCTGCCAGCTTACATATAAAGAGCAAAATACGAGGGGAAATGTTTAATTTCTCCACATATCGCCATCCTAAGACCAGCTTTTATCTGGCCTTAGTTTTTGGTGCTGTCCCATCCTTGTAAATATGGGCCAGCGTCAAAAAGCAATGGGTTTTGTGGTAGAACACCCACTGCAACACCCATTGCCCGCCCCTTTGCCACAGCGGACTGCTGCGAAAAAGGGGCATATTTACAAGATGGCGTTAAGCCACGTTAAGTGACTTAACAGCACCTTCTAAATATAGGGGGGCAGATTTACAAGGCCCTTGCGCCACTTTTGCGTCACTTTTCCCATGTTAAAAGTGACGCAAAAGTGGCTCAAGGGGCTTGTAAATCTGCCCCAGGGTATGGAGCAACGCCACCAGAGAGTCAGAAAAAGTGTTGCTCCGGTGGCGTTAGGGGCTTGTAAATATGCTCCTCTATTTGGCAGGCAAATCAATATTCTTATGCCAAAGTACAAGTTACGTTAAGAAAACTGTGGGGCATATTCTATTCACAAGGACTTATCGCCGAGTTATCGGCACTTTAGCACAGCAAAAGTAGGGATAGAATTACCACCCCTTTCGCAAGCTATTGCTAACTGCCTACATCACCACATAACCCGCGATAGCTGCCGAAAAAACATCGCCACGGTTGACACCGCCAACTAACACTAATGAGATGCAGAATAGGCGTGTCCGTGCAAAAACACACGAAAATACAACACCGCACGATTCTCTACGGACAGCCAGATCTGCGATGCGAGGCAAAAACAGGCGATAAGCCGCGGTAGCAGCAGGGATTTAACACCTGCTTTTTGCTGGTGCTAAGCAGGACGACTACCTGCACCACAAAAGGGAGCCCAGCCCACAGCCACACCTAAAGAACAACAGATGCCATGGAGCCACTGCCCATGCAGCTCAGAGACCCCTGAGGCCCACAACACCAAGCGCCACCCCCCCCAGGACCCCCCCACACCCCTGCCCCCCCCGGCCCACCCACCCTGGACAAAGATGTGCCACAGCAACTTACGAAATCACGAGAAAAATAAGAGCCTGATGTCGCACAAATACAACAACAAACCCACATGTGTGGTCAGAATAAGGAGAAACAAACATACAACTTAGAAATCACACAACAGAACTTTATTAATAAACAACACAAAACAACAATTCTGAAGAGTCCATGCGGATCCACTCCGGACAATCTGGAAGTCACAGCCTGCAAGAAAAAATCAGAGATAAGAAGGTGTGTCATGCGCTCATCAAAGGAAAGAGAGAGAGAGATAGAAAGAAAGAAAGGGAGCGAGAGAAAGAATGGGAGAGACAGAAAGAAAGGGAGAGAGAGAAAGAAAGGGAGAGAGAGAAAGAAAGGGAGAGAGAGAAAGAAAGAAAGGGAGAGAGAGAGAGAGAAAGAAAGGGAGAGGGGGAGAGAGACCGCTGCCCATGCGCACCCCGGCCACACTGCTCACCTTCCGCTACCGGTGTGTCTCCAACCACGTGGCGGTGCACGCTCCGAGCCCGGGACACGCGACCTTGGCAGCCTCCACAACACGCGGACCCGCCCCGCGGCCCACTAGGTCACACACCTGAATCTGGGCCTTGAGTTTGGAATGGGAGAGTCCATTACAGTGCACACGTCATCATCACAGGATGCACACCCGCTCAGCTCCATAGGTGCCACTAACTCTGTGAACCTTGAGGCAACGCCACGTGGCGGTAGGCCTGCGTCACACGCAGGCTCCGGCCAACACTGCAGTCCACCAGGTCCCCTATCTGAAACGAGTACACAACAAATAATTGCAGGGTCCAAATCATTGCACACGGCATCATCGCCTGTCGCCCCTGTGCACACATCCTGCTGCACCCCAGCCCCTCCCGCCGCCCAGCGGTGAATGTCCGCCCCTGCGCACCCAGGCCCCACCGCTCACCTGCTGCCACCGGTGTGTCCCTAACAGGGCACACCACGTGCCGGTGCCAACTCCAAGGCCGGGGGCCGCAGCCTTGGCAGTCCCCACATCATGCGGCACCCACCCCGCGGTCCAACAGGTCACACACTTGATACTGGGTCTTGAGTCAGAAATGGCAGAGACCATATCAGTGCACACGTCATCATCGCAGGCTGTACACCCGCTCAGCTTCATAGGTGCGACTAACCCAGTGCAACTCAAGCCAGCGCCATGTGGTGGTAGGCCCGTGACGTCGGGGGCAACTAACCCTGTGCGCTACAAGTCATGGAGCCTCCATGATTGAGCCACGTTGCGCAGGGACATCTTAAGGATTTTGGGGGCCCTGGGCCAAACATATTTTGGGGGCCCGTGTTCAGAACAGCTTTGAATTTATGATCCAATTTGAGCCCCTGTTTCCCACGCCGTTTCCGCTTCCTCAGCTGCGTTAGCGATCCAGTTTGCATCATAGGCATTAGCCTATATATTCCCGATGTAAACGGACGCGCGCAGCTGACAGCGGTAGGATTTAATGTTTCCTGCCCTGCTACTAGGTTTTTAATACTTTTTAAATTGTATATGTGTGGCTGAATTACTCTGTGCTTTTTAACAGTTTCTCCTACCTACGTGCACTTGCACTTTACTTTATTCTGCTTGCCTACACCTCCTTAGCTGCTCCGATTCGCATCTCGCTTTTCCTCCAGTCTTGGTCTGCCGCGGCTGATACACCGATTGTGCGGAGGGCTGGGGCTACTATCAGGCTCCTCACTTCCGCCCACGCAGTTTCCGCTTCCTCAGCTGCGTTAGCGATCCAGTTTGCATCATAGGCATTAGCCTATATATTCCCGATGCAAACGGACGCGTGCAGCGGGCACGCCGCTGGCGCGCCAAAGGCAAGCCCGTCTGCGTCCATCAGCATCCCGGAGGCGTCCGGCGCCGGCCATGCTGCCCAGTTCCCCTCCGGTGAGTTTCCTCCACTATATTACAATAGGGAAAAACTGCTCAGCCTTAGGCGGCTACCATTATGTCAGTGTACAGCGGCTGATCCGAGCTTGGAGGTAGACTTTCGATGCAATAAGTGCAACTTGTCTCTCCTCCAGCCCAGGAAACTCGCACCCAAGATCCTCCCATGCAACAATAAGTGTAAAAACAATAAGAAAACAGAGGACTTAAAGGCCACCCTTTTAAATTGTCGCTCTATGCAAAAGCATGAACCACACATTTATGACCTACTGTTAGACGAACAGCCTGATCTTTTATTTCTCACTGAGACCTGGCTGTCTGAAGCCTCCAACCCTACTATCACCTCGGCCATCCCTACGGGTTATAAAATCCTTAGGAGGGACTGACCGAGTGGGTAGGGGGGGTGGTGTCGCCATAATTTACAATCAAAAACTAGACTGCTCTCCCATCCCAATGGAAAACATCGAGGGCACAGAGTCCTTAGGCTTCCGCTGTACCTTATCCCCCATCATAGCATAGCTGGTTTTCTGATTTACAGACCTCCCGGTGCAATTGGAAATTTTATTACTACGTTTAATACAGCCACCACCTCCCTGGACTTAAAATACAACAACTGCCTTATTCTGGGAGATTTCAATATACATATGGACAATGGAAAAGACCCTCAAACAATTTCCTTGTTGGAGACGCTGCAGGCCTGCAACATGTTTCCATCTATTTCTTTGGCCACCCATGAGAAGGGCCATACCCTAGACCAAATCTTTCACAACTTTGACATATCAGTAAGCCTACCTCTTCCCATTACCTGGTCTGACCACCTCCTATTAAAATTCGTAATTCCCAACTCTGCCACAGCCCCTCGGGCTAACGCAGGGCAGAGGGTCCCTAATTACAGAACGTTCCATAAAATATCCATCCCGATGTTAGCAGACGCCATCGGTCGTTCCTCACCGGAGCTGTCTGGCTGCCCCAACTCGGACGCCCTCTCAATAGATTCATGGCTCCGAACCAACATTGGTGCAGTGGTACTGATTGTTTCCCGCTCCTCAAAGAGGTCGGCCCCACCAGCTCCATGGTTTAATGATTCCCTAAGATCTAGCAAAAGAAATTAGAGAAAAATGGAACGAAAATGGCATAAATCCTATCTACCTGAGGATAGGAAGGTGTATAAAGACATCTTAAAAGCTCATTACATTCTCGTGAAGGCAGCCAAGAAAAACTTCTTTCAAACCAAGATAGAAAATGCCCAAAATAAGAGTAAGGAAATCTTTAGCATAGTTAAATCCTTTACCGCCCCGTAAGCCAGCACAAAGGAAGGGCCATGCATGGAAGAATGGTCTAAGCAAATAGCTCAATTCTTCCAAAAAAGATGTCCGTGATCCAACAAGCCTTCACTAACATCTCAGAGGAAGAACTGACCTTCTACCTTAGTTCTAATAGCAAATTTCACCTCTTGGATCCTCCATCTTTACTAACTTTCACTGAGTTTCAGCTTGAAGAGTCACTGACCCTGCTCCAAAGCATTAAGTCTGGCTCTCTTACCGACCCGTGTCCAGCGAATATCCTGAACCTATTAGCTCCCACCATAAACCCCACGGTAAATCAGCTCTTTAATGCTTCCCTCTCCTCAGGCAACATGCCGAAATTATGGAAGAATGCTAAGAATCTTCCACTGATAAAAAAGGCTAACGCCAAACCGATGGAGCCTGCCAACTACAGGCCAAACTCCCTTCTTCCGGCCCTCTCCAAAGTATTAGAGAAGCATGTAAACAAGGCCCCCCAAAAACACATTGAAGATGGGAAGCTCCTTCATGAGTCCCAATCCGGTTTTAGGGCTAACTACAGTACGGAGTCCGCTCTGCTGGAAGTGACTGAATTTCTCAAGGGTAAGCTGGACCAGGGAGGCAAGGCTGTTCTGATACTGCTCGATCTGTCGGCGGCCTTCGATACGGTCCCACATGAGAAGCTCCTGGAGAGACTTGCTAACATCGGCCTGGACCGCCTTAACATGGATGTCATCCTTCTTGGCAAATAGATCTCAGGACATCTGGCTCCCCCCTTTCTCATCCCCGGTTCCGGCCATGAATGTAGGTGTCCCTCAGGGCTCCATTCTCAGTCCTACCCTTTTTAATATATATCTATCCCCCCTTGCATTTCTGGTAGAGGAAGAGGGCATCAAAATTGTTTCCTATGCTGATGACACTCAGCTGATTTTTACATGTGAAAAAGGAACCGACTTTGACGGGGCAATGATTAGGTCTTGCCTCACAAAGGTTTTTAACTGGCTTAAGATCAATCAGCTGAAGTGCAATCCTGACAAAACTGAAGTTGTTTTCTTTGGTAATCCAGAAACGCCTGACTGGAGCGCTTGGTGGCCAAAAGATCTGCCGCCCCCGCCGCGGAAAAGGAGAAAGTCAAAACCTTAGGAATTGTCATAGACAAGACACTCTCCATGCGCATTCAAATCCAAAATCTAACTGGCGCTTGCTTTGGCATACTCCGGATGCAAAAAAAATTCCTGCCACTGTTACCGCTTGGGAGCAGAAAGATCGTGGTGCAGGCTCTGGTGACATCAAAGCTTGACTATGTCAACAGCTTGTACCTCTGTCTTCCCAAATCCCTTATCCAGCGCCTACAAGTGGTACAAAACGCGGCAGCCAGAGCCATCCTGAGACCTAAACCCAGATCTAGTATGACCCCTATTCTTAAGTCTCTACACTGGCTCCGCATAAAAGAACAGATCGACTTCAAAGCGATGACCATCTTCTTTAAAGCTTTCCACGGCTTAGGAGCCAACTACCTAAATAAGCGCGTTAATCGCTACACAACATCTAGACCCCTAAGATCTTCCAATGCCAACCTGGCCGTCGTGCCTAAAATATGCTGTGCCCGCACTGGAGGCAGATCCCTCGGCTTTCAAGGTGCAAAATTGTGGAATAGACTCCCTGAGTCTCTGAGACTAATCACAGACCTACTCTCTTTCAGGAAGAACTTAAAAACCTGGCTTTTTAATAACTGATGGGTCTTTTACGCACGTTTTCCTCCCGCTGTCACACGCCAGGACACTCTAGTCTGAGTAGCTGCGCGCTTTATTAAATACACTATTTCATTTCATTTCATTAGGTCCCTGACAGTGCAAAGGAACACTCGCCCAAATTCTAAGGGCCTTATTTATGAGGCCTTGCTTCACTTTTATGCCCCAGGGCGTCACTTTTGTGACGCACTGGCAGCGTAAAAATGTGCCATGTTGCGCCTATTTACAAAGTGACGCATCTAGGCAGATGCGTCACTTTGTAAACCCCAGCACCACATTATACCTGCGCCAGGTATAATGTATGCAGGGTGGGTGTTCCACCGCAAAAAGCCTCATAGAAGTGGCGCATTGAAATCTATGAGAACTCAGTGCGCCACTTCTAGGACACCATTGCATCAATATCTTACACCTGCCTCACAGCAGGCGTAAGACTGATGCAGGCCCTTTCACATGGGGCTTGCCCCAAGTGAAAGGACACATTGCTGGAGTTGCGTCTATTTTCAGACACCCCAGCAATGCATCACTTTTGCGCCTACAGATGCGTCAGAAATACTGATGTATCTGTAACTCCTTGCGACATGACGCGTCATACAGTAAATATGACGCATCCATCATGTCGCAAGGAGGGCGCACTAAGAAGTGACGCATCCCTGTTTTCACACAGCGATGCATCACTTCTCATAAATAAGGCCCTAAATGTGTTTACATCTAATATTCAGGGATGGTTATGTGTGTTTTCAATATTGTAACACAGCAGCAGCTCACCAATATTACTGCAAATAATCTCTGTGACGCCCTCCCATTTCTTATATGTTAGGCCTTGTTTTGATCTAAAAGAAACTTTTTATGTATATTGCATGAAACAAACACAACATTTCTCTGCACAATGGCTGTACTGAACTCTCACACATCAGGTACACAAAAATAAATTGAAGGAAAACAGTATTTAATACAATCTGTTTAAGAAATAGTCAAGGTCATTAGGGCAAAACTCTGGAGAATGGAGCTGACTCTGTCAGGGGGCCCCTTGAAAGGCTGGGGCCCTGGGCCAGAGCCCACTTTGCCCATGCATTAAAACGTCTCTGACGTTGCGCGTACGTCGTCAGGTCACCTCCGGCAGTGGGGAATGTGACGTTGCAGGCACCTTTTATTGGCAGTGTCACATGGCCCGTGACGCATCTGCTGGATGGGTGAGGTGTGTGTGCAAACCTGCCCTCAGGGAGTGGCTGTGGCATGCTGGAAACTAGAACAGTGACCAGCAGATCCCAAGCGTGGAATCCTGGGACATGTAGCTATGTCGTCCCCCCTCGGAGCGTAAGCGCAGTGGTCTGGCCTGGCGTACGCCGGACCTGCGTCGGGCGTGCAAGAATGATCCCGGGGCTGTGTGCGCTGGTTCAGTCCTTGTCCGGACAAGGAAGTGACGAATGCATGTGGCAACGCAATCGGCAATGTAGCACCCTGTGACTCATGTTCTCATGTAGCACCTTGTGACTCATGACGAATGCATGTGGCAACGCAATCGGCAATGTAGCACCCTGTGACTCATGTTCCACGAGGTGTGCAACATGGACGTCAGGGGGAATTACTGGCCCAACACACATCCACACTCACATACTTGAATGATCGAAGACATGACACAACTGTGCATTAGTGAATGATTTATTGTCATCCAGTGAAGTGTTGCAGCTGGAGCAGTACAGAGCCATGCAGACCCCACTTCACATCATTGGCACGTGGCGGCCCAGCCAGAGTCCTTCAGGGCATGACAAGTACACCGGAAGAGGAAGAGTCCAGACCGCAGTCTGATCGCTGTGTCATCGGTCATCTAACAGAATATGGCAGTCCATGTCGCGGTCCAATGTGAGAGTCAATGAGTGCATCGGGGGGCAGTGGAAGGTCATGATGCCAATGTCAGAACCAAGATGAAACAGGCCAAATGGGTGGGAGGAATGCTACTGCCGCCTCATGATCAAGAAGTCTGGATCATCCACATCCTCGTCCTCTGATGTGTGCTCTGCCTCACCTGTGGGTGCTGCAGTTCCGGCTGCAGCACTGTGTGCCACTGACACATCAGGGGCTGGAGGTGGATTGTCGGCCGCACCGTGTGGCAGTGACACATCAGGTGCAGGAGTAGAAATGTCTGCCGCACTGTGAGGCAGTGACACACCAGGGGGCGCAGATGGGGATGGTGTAGGGGCAGCAGCATCCATCTGCGCCAGGCCTTGTGGCAGCAATGCCATGACGAGTATCTGCAGGGCATGGTATATCCCAGCTACATTTTGCTGATGTGCAGCAGTGACAGCCAACCTTTCCGCCTCTATCCGCACCATGTCCTCCATGAGCCTCCGCATTTGTGCCAAGTCACTGCTGAGATCGCTGGAGCCACTCTGACTTGACAGGTGTTCTTGTCTCCGAGTCAGGACTCCAGCGATGTCGGCCAGGGCTCGTTGGAGGCCATGGAGCAGACTGTGGGTGTCCGTCAGGGACTGTAAGTGGTTCCCAAAGGGACGTAGACACCCATGGATGGCATCAAGTTTGGCTGCCAGGAGGTCAAACCCCACCCGCACCTGATCAGCTAGCTTCTCCTGGGCCTCTAACACACGGGTTTGGAAGGCCAGGTGTGTTCCGTGGGGGTCTTGGGAGACAGCCGGTGTGGCAGGTGCTGCCTGCTGTGTGGTCTGTGCAGGGGGTGGGGTCTCCTCAATGCAGCTGGGCTGCCCTGATCCTGGAGGTGGGGAGCTGATGCGGCCGATGAGCTCTCTGAGGGCTTCGGTGTCGATGATGGGGTTGTCATCCTCGTCATCAGTGTAGAGTTGTTGGGTCTGCTCTGCAGGTGGTGTTGATGGTCCCTCTGCAATGTTAAGGGGAGATGCTGAATTACATCTTGTTGACATGTTTGTACAGGCATTGTACAAGTTCACATACAGACTGCATGACGAGGTACATTGTGGCTGTGTAGGTGGAGATGCCTGTTGGATGCGGGACAGTTGACATTTCGACACCATCATGGATGTGAGGTTGTACTTGTGCAGTTTCATCTCACATACCCCTGCTATGCCAAATGTAATTGGCCAGTATCTTCACACAAGCGGCAGCAGTTTTGCCCTCTGTCCTGTTGTTCACGTGTTGCAGTTTGTCCCACACTGTTGTCTATGCTGCTGTGCTCTGACTGTCATATGTGTGTGCTGCAGTTTTGTGAGGGCCGCCCCTGCAGCTCTGAGTCTGCTGCCTCTTGTCCCTTGCAGGCGTTGTGCCTTTGACTTCTGTGTCCATGCAGTGTTGAGACATTACCAGTCTTGGGTGGATGTGTGTCTTGGTGGGAGTGGGGACTCTGGGGCATGGTTTGTCCGCAGCTGTGTTGTTGACGTCAGGGGTTGATTGTGCACGTGGATGTGTCAGAGTGTGACCTGCTCCTTTACGGATGTGGTCCACACTCAGCCACCTCAGTGTCGTTGCGTGCACCATGTCATGGTAATCGGACTGCAGGCATGGTATTCGTCATGCAGTGTCACTTACGTTGTCAGTGTGGCTCACGGAGCAGCAGCTTGGCTGGGTTCAGCTCATGTGCATGGGTTGTATGTGAGCTGTGTGATGTGTGGGGTGGGCCCACTCTGGGCAGATGGTCGAGGGTGACGTACTTGGTGTTCCTATGTGTGCTGCAGTATGGCAATGGGATCAGGGACATGATCCGTAGTCATTGTGGGTGTGCAGTGTGGTCTGCTTATTTGTGCATGTGTGCCATTGTGCCCATCTCCCCCCGTCCCCCCAGTCCCTGGTCGCTACTCATCCTGTTGCTGTTGTGTCCGGTCCTGTAGAGCAGTGTCCGGGCCCCCAACTCCTGCCACCGTATCCACACTGATGACTGTCGACACCATCTCCTCCAGCTCCTCCTGAGGCGCAGGACTCCCACCTCCAGTCTGCATTGCTGCTTTGAGGTTGTTGGCGAGTTTGCTCTTGGTTTTGCGCTTGATATCAGTCCATCGCCTCTTGACCTCGTCCATTGACCTCCTCTGCACTCCGACAGCATTCTCCTTGTCCAAGATGGACTGCCATATTCCATTTCTTGTGCCCAGTGACACCGTGGAGGTGATGAACAGTTGTTGATAGTGTCCTATCACCTCCGTGACCAGGATCTGATTCTCCTGCGGACTGAACCGTGGCTTCCTCTTCTTCTTGTCCTTCCCTGTCCCCGAGGGCCCTGGCTGGGGCTCCGGGGGGCTTGTGGGGTTCCGATCATCCCCTGTGCCTGCTCCGCCTGACTCCATCATGCTTCGCTGTTGGTGTTTTTTTGTTTGGTGTTTTTTTTATCTGTTTTTGTGGTGATTTTTCCCACCTGACGTGTGTGTATTGCAGGCCTTGCTCGCCTTATCGCGGATTGTCTCTTCGCTATTGGGCCCATCGCAACTTTTTTCGCGTTAAGGTTTGAATTTTTATCGCCGTCGCGGTCGTTGTTTCGCGGACATTCGCCGCGTTATCGTGCGGTTATCGCATGGTATCACCGTGTTGGGAATGCCACGCTAACACGGCGTTATTTTCCCGCGATGTGAGAAGTTGCGGTAAGCTATTTTGGCGATGTTTATCGCAGGTTCTTGTGAATATACCCCTGTGACTCTTATGACGTTAAAAGAGTGAACCTCAGCATAAAAATAACACGTCGTATGAAAAACTACAACTTTTAAATGAAAGTCTTGTGAAAAAAGGTGTCATTAGTGTAACAACAAAGTTTACACCGTCTGAGGCATGCAACACCTATCACTAGTACGAATATATTTTCCACAGCTCATAATTCAATGCAAACAAGCCAACCCCAGAAGCTACTATAAAAGTAAACATTAGCACCACCAGCAAAGGGACCAGTAGGTAATACATATAGAAGGAGGAAAGGACTGGGAAGAGAAAGTGATGAAGAGGCTATGGATTCTTGTTACTGTCTTTTTTAATGCTCGTCAATAAAATTTGAACTGGGTGTAATGAGTTTGCCATGGTGTGCCTGTAATAGAGCTAGGTAAGAAGCAGAAAATCTCATCCTCTTCCTAGGACAGTTTTTGTTAATTCAGTCTTATCTTTAACGCTGGCGCTGACGTGTGAGATTCAATAAAATGTTTGGATGCCAGCTTTGCTTATTGGTAAACCAACAAGTGGGGATTGTTTACTTATCGCTGGTGTGTAATTCAATTATACATACAGCAAGGGAAACATTTGAAGGCCTGGATTTTAGTTTCTCTGTGCGAACAGTTGTGGATTATACTTGGGTTACCTGTTTTTTTGTTGCTTGTTTAATTAATCAGAGACGCTGTAATTGATTTGTTAATGGGATTGAATGTTTCTCCCCAGCAAACAGTCAGCGCACAGTGAATTTCTTTAATCACATGTTTGTGGGGCACGGAAGAATTTAATACTATAACTTTACTTCGACAATCCTTCACTTCCATGTACCTTTATATCATAACATGTAAAATATACTTCATATATAAATTTTAAAGCGATATCAATTTTTAAAGTATTTTAAAGTCTACAAATGGAGGTAATACCATTACTGAGCCGAGAACGTGATTGCGCCACACCATGTTTAAGTAATGGTGTGGAAAAGTATAGACTTTTGGAAGGTGATAGAGTAGGGAGGTAAATCTGTCAAAGTTAAGTGGTGGCAGGTGCTACTGTGCACACATTGCTTCTGGGAAAATGAACACCGTGTAAGTCCTAACACCAGCCTGTCTTCTTGTTTGCTAGGCCTGGGAGTAATTTTAATTACGCCAGAGTAATCCAAGTAATTTCAGTAATTCCGCATTACTCTTTGACAAGGAATTACAGATAGTTACATAATTACGCCCGCTCAGGTAATTAAGAGTAATGCGGAGGAAAAAATCCTACACTGAGAGCACATTTGGTCAGCTGGTTTTTGTTTTCTATTGCATTTAGCACTAGATTTGTGGTGCAAAATGGATCCTTGCGTCCATTTTCGAAGCAAGGGTGCATTTTGTGCTAAGAGAGTAGTGCTAAATGCTGGGAGAAAGTTAGGGGGAAATCTTACCTCCAGCGTGCCGGGCACAGGTAAATGCGGTGGGAGGTGGGGCGGGGCGGGGCGGGGTGGGTGGGGGGAAGTCGACAGATGACAGAATAGGTATAATTAAATAAATAAATAATACCTATTCCGTTGGTCTGTCGGCTTCCCCCCTGCCGTGCCCTGCCCCAGCCACCACGCTTACCTGAGTCGGCCGCCACTGCTTACCTCACATTTAGCGAGTGTAAGCAGCTGCTTGCATTGCTATTCATGCTTTGCTGCATTTAGTGCTATTTCTTAGACCAAAATGCATCCTTGCATCCATTTTGGACGCAAGGGAAAATTGTTGTGTAAAGAAAATTCAGAATTTCTCTTCTTGCTTAATTCTGCATAATCTTGTGGACTTTTTAGATGGTCCCATGTGATTACGCTGCACAGGATTACGCAAGTTACGGCCACCACTAACGCTTACTTAAATGCATGCAGAATAGGGTTGTTTTCTGATACTGCCCACATGGTTTTCATTGCAAGCAAAAAAGTGGACACTACCAATACTGCAGTGGAAGGCTGCTTGCTGCAACAAGTCTACAGCGTACCTTCTTTTTATGTGATAACGTTAGTTAAAGCAGCACCTGTAAGAAATGATAAAAATGAAATAGCTGAAGTCCTGAGGCAGTGTTCTACACTTTAGAGCGAGATGTAATAATAATCAAATGATCAAATATCAGTTAATGAAATATGCAATATATCTTTTAAGTCTGTAGGGATAAAGTCTTTTGTATAACAAGCTAGAGTATTATAACTATTATTGTGCATCTGTTCTGAGAGCTTAAACCTGTACCTGTTAATTTCACAGCACATTGCTGTGTAGATGAGAAATATGATTGAACCTGGAGCTATTTCGTTTGTATACAGCTTTGATATAATTAGGCTCCAGGTAATAATGGCACACAGAATCTTGTGAAATCTTAGATTATTACAGCTTTGAGCTATGCTTCTAGTATGGCAGTGATGTTGTATGTAGACCCAAAATGGGGATCATCTTGAAAATATTAAAAATATGTCCTTTGATTTTTAAAATATTGGGACTTATTTACAAGCCCTTTGCGCCACCGGTACGTCACTTTTTCCCCATGTTAAAAGTGACGCAATGATGGCGCAAGGGGCTTGTAAATAAGTCCCATTGTTTATTATACTTCCAAGGTGGCCACTAAGTTGCATGATGCAACCCAAGATGGCTAGCAACCGATAGGAGTTTGCCAATGCTGGTGCAATTTTGAAAGCACCCAGCACAGGCAAGGCTAATAGTGATGGGAAGCAGGTGGTGGGAGAGGGATAGTTGAGGAGTTAGAGAAAGGTGGAGATCAGACAGGGATAGAGAGGGGGAGAAAGGCAGGGAGAGAGAGACAGGGGGAGAAGTGAGAAAGGGAATGGCAGAGTGATGACGCACTGCTTGGTGTGATCAAGGGATAACAAAAGATGAGAGTTGTAGAGAAAGAGAAGGCTGTTCGAGCAGTAACTTACCCCCTCCCCCAGCGCCTTGAGACCCTCCCGGGTGAGTAGCGCGCTCTATAAATGCCGTGATTGATTGATTGATTGAGAAGGCAGCATGGTGGGCTAGTGAGGGAAAGAGCACGAGAGCACAGTTCATCGAAAGAGAGAAAGAGAGAGAGAGAAAGGAGCAGGATATATACTCTTATGGAGTGCTAAAGCACACATTTTGGACAAAAAATTGTTCTCTGACATCAGCAGTTTAAGGATACACTCAACCAATAAAAAACAAGGGCAAGGACTAAATGCTCCAGAGGTTGTACAAACTCAAGAATAGAGAGCAAAACCATTGAATCTGGAGCAGCAAAGGTACATAGGCAAAGAAGACTCCAAACATGAGCAAACATAAAGTCCACCCTCAAAATTGCAATGCTTTTTTCTAGAATATGACATGGTGAATTTCATCATGATTAGCATGGCTTTCTTTGGATGCCAGCATATTCAGCATGGCTTTCCTTGGATGCAACCAGCAACAATGCTGGGCTCGAAACCAATTGTTCGCTGCTCTGACGTAATAACAATAAAGCACTGAGAAACTGAGCTGTGAACTCAGTGCATGGGCATGTGCTCATCTGCCACGTCTCTCTCAGGTCTCCACTGACATGGTAGAGGCAGTGAAGGTGTGAATGATTGTCTGCTTGCCTGTACTCCCATCTTCCCTTGCCTTCTCAGGTTTCTTCAAACCAGAGGCATGAACAAAACTGTGGTAAGTCTCTGGAGTCAACAACTACTGTTTTTTCATGTTATCTGTTTAAGATTCAAGACACTCCTAAATTCAGACTTGCTTTCTAAAGGAAACCATCAGTGCTCAAGGACCATAAGCAAACACTATTGGACATGGACACCAACTTCTGTTTTCTTTGTTTCTTTATGTATATGTATATTGTCAGTTCTTCTTGCACCCTGAAGTAACTGAGGTGTCACATCTGTTATATAAAACTCATATTAAATAAAATGTTAGAGGTGTGGCAAAGCTGAAAGGAAGCTATGTGAGTGTGGCAGAAGCCCAAATGTGCTTTTATTTTTATCTGGAAGTGGAGTAACAAAGAAATTTGGAAGAGCGTGGGAGAACTTCCATACTTCATTAAACAAGCTGAGTTAACAAAAGGAGTTCAGGGAAGTAGGTGATGAATGGGGGTGGCAGTATGCAGATACATTTTCCTTTTACTAATGATGGGGCCATTGACCATGATCAACATCATTTAATTGCTGTAAAGAGCTACCTATCCACATTTTACATCAAAGCACATACACGGCCCAAAAAGGTGATGGTGACCCAGGACTAAAAACAACTAGACTTCATTTGCTTCCTGAATGTTAGTAAGGGCCTGATATATCAACGGGATTCACCTATTCTGTGTTTAAGGGGAATGCGTTAATACATAAATGACTAGGGGCTTATTTACAAGCCCCTTGCGCTGCCGGTACCTCACTTTTTCCCATATTAAAAGTGACACACCGTCGACGCACGGGGCTTGTAAATAAGCCCCCTAGGTTCCCAAAATGCTCAATTTATGCCTGATTTGTGTGAGTAGTTTTCCACCAGCTACCAACAAATTCTAGGAGATCATCCTCAATCATTGGCACACAGTACAAAATGTGACATCACATCCACCCCTTCTTGCATTCAAGAGAGGAGGGAATGCGAGGGGCTACGTAGTTATAGTACACAAAGATCATTGCCATATATCACTACAGCCTGCGGCTTACCACCAGTGACGTTGCACCATAAATGTGACAAATGTCAGGTGCACAAATTCACTTCCGATATTATGATGAAATTCCAAGAAAGGGAACTCACACAAACTCTGAGCTTCCAATTGCAATATTAAGGACGTAATATATATTTTATCAAATGCTCATACTCACCAGCCAAAATCAGTCATACATTCCAAATCGTGAAACAGAGGTTATGGCAGCATAGAAGCAGGATATGGTGTTCTTTATCGAATTTACCCCTTGTAGAGTCCAAATTTCACAACAAATGACGCAATTTATATTGAATCCCATATTTACTAAGGGGCATATTATCAACGGCCAGCGATAATTATCGCTGGCCGTGCTTAGCGACAGATTCCCTATCGCCGGCTATCTCTGGAATCTATCGCCCTGGTAGCGCGTTATTAACAACGCGCTTCTCCAGGGCGATAAAAATTCCAGAGATAGCGAGGTTATCGCCGTTTTGCAGGGAACATCGCTGGTTTTCCAGCGATGTTCCCTGCAAAACGGCGATAACCTTGCTGATACGACCCTGTGGTCGTATCAGCACAATCCACCCCTATGTTAGGGATGGCTAAGTCGGGATAATAGCAGACGTTAGATTTTGGCGAAAACGGCCGTTTTCGCCAAAATCTAACGTCTGCTATCATCCTGTGGGCTGCCTTGTAAATATCGCGATGTGCACATCGGCGATATTTACAACGTAGCCCATCTGGGGTACGCCCAGTAATGCCCACCTTGCATCTCATTAGAGATGCAGGATGGGCGTTATGGAGAAGGGCGATAGGGCAAGGATTCACGCGATAGCGTGACCTTGCTAATACAGCGATAGAATTATCACCGCTTTTCGTCTGAAAACAGACGCTAAAGCGGCGATAATTTCTTATCGCCGGCTTGTTAATATGCCCCTAAGACTTTGCGTTACCCTTGCTTCATACAAGGCGATGCAGGGCAATGCAAAGGCTTACTTGGGATTTGAAAAGCCACACAAAGCTTGATTAGCATGTTCTTGAATGGCTGCATAAAGAAGTGTAACACAACACAGCGGCCTGTGGTAAGCGTTGTGAGAAGTTGGCCTGGCATATGCTGTCCACTAATTATAGTGGGCACCTTGCACCAGTCCAAACAACCCCTTATTGGAGATAGGTTAAAGACAACCTTTATTGAAAGCTATCCTAGTGGTAGCTATGGAGAGCAGCCTTCAGGCTAAGTCTTGAAGGAATGTAAAGCAGCTTGTTTTACCAGTCTATAATCTCTTGAGTGACCAAATGAAAGAGCACCACACCAGGTATATATTCAAAATATATGTATTTATTGCTAAACACAGCCCTCTAGTCTCTTTATGAGGCTAGAGTTCGAAGTACACAAGTTATAAGTTATTTAAACACAGTAATAGCACAAATACACGTTTGGGCCCTAGGGGCGTACCAAACCATATACCAATAAAGTGGTATAAGAACCACGACTGAACTAGACACTAGGCCTAGAGCCTCTAGAAGTGCTTGGACCACAAGGAACCACCCAAGGTAGTGACACAGGGGACCCACGGGGGACGCGTGCAGTGTAAATACACAACCGCGATACGCCGTTAACTTCTATGGAGAAAGTCGCGATCAGGAAATTAAAGAAAAGGGACACTTAAAGGAGGACTTGGAGCAAACCCTTTGAGAACTAGGGGGCATATTAACAAGGCGGCGATAAACAATTATCGCCGCTTTTGCGGCCGTTTTCGGCCGAAAAGCGGCGATAATTATATCGCCTTATCAGCGAAGACACGCTATCGCGTGTTTTGCTGATTTTGCTCACGTTTCCAGCACGCCTGACTTCGCATCGATAATGAGATGCAAAGTAGGCGTGTCTGTGGAAACAACATGGGTAAATATCGCGAAGGCAGCTTCGCGATATTTACAATGCGGGGAAGCGATTATTTTAATCGCGTTAAGTATGCTCTAACGCAGGAATTTAACGTCGGTTAAATTCCTGACTAAGGCATACTTAACATGGGGGTGGATTCTGTGGCTAAGACCACAGGCCCTATCATCTAGGATATCGCCGTTTTCCCATGGAAAACGGCGATATCCACGCTATCTCTGACATTTTTATCGCCTCGGCGATGCGCGTTGTTAATAACGCGCTAACCGGGCGATAAATTCCAGAGATAGCCGGCGATAAATATGCAAGTGCTAAGCGCGCTTTGCGATATTTATCGCCGGCCCTTGATAATATGCCCCTAGGTCGTTCTAGAGTCTCTACCCACGGGAGCACCGGAGTACTCGTGATACCTCACCCAGGGAAGCCGGGTGCATAGGTGCCTTTCGGGGTCGGGTTTCGTCGTCGATTTGAATGGCGATCTGCTGCAAAGTGCTGCTGGCGACCAAGTGGAAAGTGTCCGGGTGGATCCAAGAGTGGATCGTAGATCTGAAGAACCTGAAAGCAGAGGGGACAGAGTCTGGGTCACTAGCCAGTGACCAGGAAGGCGATGGACAGATGCCCACCGATGTCGAGTGCTTCAGGTGCGTTGATGGTCGTCTTGACTCTTCCGCCACGAGGTCCAGGAGGCGTTGTCGGTAACCAGGAGCAGGATTCGGGCTGGTACACAATGTCTGTCGAGTGCTGAGGTGTCGGCGACCGAATTAGACCCAACAAGCCTTGGCAACGGCAAGTCTTGATGAAGATGAAGATCGTCGATGGTGCAGACCAGCAAGGTCTGGGGAACTCACCCAGCAAGGGTAAGTGAGGGAAAGCCTGGAGCAACCAGGGAGCCCAAGAAGAAAAGGATTGGCCTTCGTGAAGGGCTACTAGCCAACGGGCTAGCAACCGCGAAGGAGCCTCAAGACGTCGCACGTGGATCTGGCTCACAGGACACTCGTGGGGTGGAGGCCAGTGATCTTCGGTGCAGTTGGTGCTGGATGCTAGGGCTACTGGGAGCCCAAAGCACAACTTTGTGGGAGACCCAGAAGAGGATGCACTTGCAAATGTGCTCGGTGTCCAGGGGTCACGGTCTCACGTTACCCACGATAGCTACGGGCCTCAGCTTTGCTGGGGACTCAGGGTAGCCTCGGGGAAGTCTGAGAATCCACCTCTGGTGATGCGAAGACTTCGGCGTCCGACGGGAGCTTCAGAAATGCAGACCGGACAGATGCGTCTTTGGTGCCTGCCAAGCAGGGGAGTCACTCCTTGACCCCAAGGGAGATTCTTCTGTCCTCTAGTCTTGAGTAGAGCGTCGAAGGTCCAGGATTCTGTTTCAGAGTTTCGTCCAGGGATAATCTAAAGTCCTAAGGACTGGGTTCCTATACTTATACTAAGTTTAGGGGTTGGACTACTCTGTGGCCCCACCTATGGGTGGGTCAGGGCAGAGGGTGGCTACACCCCTTTCCCTTTGTCCAGTTCACGCCAAAGCAGGGGCTGCAAGCCCCTGATCCGGTTTGAACTGGGGTATGCACAGGGACACCAAATGTGCCCCCAGTGCAGGACTTCAAAGCACCCAAAAGTGCTCCCGCCCAGCCCCAATACACATTATCCTGTCTGGGGAGGTGGTCACACCTCCCTGGGACAGGAAACCTATTGTCCAGGCCTCCCTGCCGGAGTTTCGTCCAGCAGCAGGAGGCCAGACTCGTGTCTGTGGCAGCAGCATCCATTTTGTGATGCCAGGGCTTTAGAAAGAAGTTACCGGGCTAGCCAGAGTTAACATGTCTTTCCCTCTAGAAGGGTGGAATGCTACCCCCGCCACCAGAATTGGCGGGGGGTAGTATTCCAAGATGTTTGACACCAAACACGACATGTTTAGGTGCAGCCATTCCAAAGTTAGCATTTAACGCGAGGTTATAATGCGCTTAAGAGTATATGGTCAGGCTGCACTACAAACAGCATCAGAGAAGGGTCTCCGAACGATGCAGTGGGGCCCTGCTCATGCAGGGGCACCCTCTCACATAGGAACCACGCACTCTGCCTTCAGGATTGATAAGGCCTGCCTTAGGAGTGACTTATAGGTTTATATGTGTGTATGTATTTAGTGATATAGGTAACCTATATCACAGTAAGTGGTGCATGCACCACCTTACCCAGGCTGCAGTAGCAGACCTGTGGTGTCAGTTTGGATGGCCTTCCAGGGGTGGCATAATACATGCTGCAGCCCCTGGTAGGCCTCTGAGGTACCTATGCCCTTGGTACATAGTATACCATATACTAGGGACTTATAAGGGCACTCCAGATTCCAATCAGTGATGTGCCTAAGGCACATGGAAACCATTTTAGAGAGGAAGCAGCTAGGCTGGGGTTCTGATTAGCAGGGCCCCAGCCAGACTAATGTCGAAAAACAGTGAAGCATCAGCAAAAAGTGGGGGTACCCATGTGAAGCAGATCCTACTCTCCTACAAGCGTCTCATGGGTAGAGAAAGGGAGTTCCCGGGCATCCGTCCATGTATTTCACACAATTCCAGATTTACTTTGTGTGAAATCAATACACCTACCACAGAGAGACGTAACACAGAGAAATAGGTTTATTTCTCATTGCTACTTCCTCTTTTTTATGCATGATGCATCCTGCATCAATCAATCAATCAATCAGGGGTTTATAAAGCGCGTGACTCACCCGTGAGGGTCTCAAGGTGCTGGGGGGGAGGGGGGGTGGAGGTGCAGCTCTAGTTCAGCCGAAAAGCCAGGTCTTGAGGCTCTTCCTGAAGGTGTGCAGGGTGGGGGAGTGTCTGATGTTGACTGGGAGTTCGTTCCATGCTTTGGCTGCGACGTAGGAGAAGGCTCTTCCCCCCGCTCTTGTTCTGTGGATACGGGGGGTAATTGCTAGGGTGAGTTCGGAGGGCGGAAGTTTCTTTGGGTGCATGGAAAGAGATTCTTTCGTTGAGGTATTGGGGTCCGATGTTGTGGAGGGATTTATAGGTGTGAGTGAGTAGCTTGAAGGTTACTCTCTTCTCGACGGGGAGCCAGTGGAGGTCTCGCAGGTGTTGGGTCATGTGCTCATGTCGTGGGTTGCCAAGGACAAGTCTGGCTACGGTGTTCTGGATGGTCTGGAGTTTTCGTACCAGGGATTTGTTGATTCCTGCGTAGAGGGTGTTTCCCTAGTCCAATCTGCTGGTAATGAGTGCATGGGTGACGGTTTTTCTGGCTTCGGGTGGGATCCACTTGAAGGTCTTGCGGAGGATGCAGAGGGAGTTGAAACAGGTGGCGCGACGGCGTTGATCTGGCGGTTCATGGTGAGGAAGGAGTCGAGTATGATGCCGAGGTTCTGGGCATGGTCTGTCGGGGTGGGTGGGTTTCTGAGGGCCACCAGGAGCTGTCCCGTGCGGTGGGGGAGGGTCCAAGGACGAGGACCTCTGTCTTCTCCGAGTTCAGTGTTAGGCAGCAGTTGCTCATCCAGGCTGCGACGTCTTTCATTACTTCTTGGAAGCTGCATCTGGTGTCTTCGGGGCTCTTCGTGATGGAGAGGATGAGCTGGGTGTCATCGGTGTACGATACTATGCTGAGCCCATGCTGTCTGACGATGTCGGCGAGGGGGCCATGTAGATGTTGAAGAGCGTGGGGCTGAGCGATGATCCTTGGGGTACTCCGCAGTTGATCTCTGTGGGTTCGGAGAGGAAGTGTGGGAGTATGATATTTTGGGATCTGCCGGCGAGAAAGGAACGGATCCAGTCAAGGGCGGTTCCCCGTATGCCAGCGTGGTGGAGTCTGGCTGCAAGAGTGCCGTGGGAGACGGTGTCGAAGGCAGCGGAGAGGTCTAGCAGGATGAGGGCCGTGGTGTGTCCCTGGCCGAGTAGCATGCAGATGTCGTCGGTGGCGGCAAGGAGGGCGGTCTCAGTGCTGTGGTTGCTGCAGAATCCGGACTGGGAGGAGTCGAGTATGGCTTTCTCTTCGAAGAAGGTGGTCAGTTGAGCTTTGACGAATTTCTAAGTGACTTTAGCTGCGAAGGGAAGGAGAGAGATGGGCGGTAGTTTTTCAGGTCTGTCGGGTCAGCCGAGGGTTTCTTGAGGAAGGACTTGACCTCAGCCAACTTCCAGTCATCGGGGAAGATGCTGGATTCGAAGGTGGCGTTGATGGTGTGGCGTAGTTCGGGCGCGATGGCCACGGCGGCTCTGTGGAAGATGTGAGGCAGGCAGGGGTCCATGGGGGCTCCTGAGTGGGTGCTTTTCATGGTTGTGGTGGTGTCTTTGGTGGTGACCGGTGTCCAGGTGGTGATGGTGGGCTGTCTATCGTTGCTGGAGGGGAGGGTGGTTTCTGGAGTCTGTTTGCTGAAGTTGTCGTAGAGGGCTTTGATCTTTAGGTGGAAGTAGGAGCCAAGTTTGTTGCAGAGGTCCTGGGACAGTGTGATGCCCGTGGCTTCGCTAGGGGGTTTGGTGAACTGCTTGTTGATGTTGAAGAGTTCCTTTGAGTTGCTGGCGTTGGTGCGGATTTTGCTGATGAAGGTCCTCTTGGTGGTTCTTATGAGCTGGTGGTATTCTGTCATGGCGTGCTTGTAGGTGGACTGGTCTTTGGTTGTTTTGCTGTTTCTCCATCGTTTCTCGAGCCGTCTGCAGGAGCGTATAGCTTCTTGGAGGTCAGTAGTGAACCAGGTGGCCTTCAGAGGGCGTTGTATGTCGGGGCGGTGGAGGGGAGCGAGCTTGTCTGCGCAGCTGGAGATCCAGCAGTGTAGTTCCGGGGCTGCAGAGTTGGCGTCGGTCGCGGCGGAGGGGGGGTCGTGGGCGAGGGTAGAGTTGAGGTCCTCTTCTGTGACCTTGCTCCAGTTCCTTCGTGGAAGGCGCGGGGCGGGCTTGTGTGCGTTGGTGGTGCTGAAGGAGAAGTGTACGCAGTGGTGGTCTGTCCAGAGGGGCTGCAAGGTGTGGCTGAAGTGGATGTTAGAGTCCCTCCTGAAAAGATGGGGTCGAGGATGTGTCCGGCCTTGTGGGTGGTGAGGAGCTGTTTGAGTCCGAGGTTGGCGAGGTTGTCCAGGAGGGCGGTGGAGTCTGGGTTGCTGCGGTTGCCAAGGTGGAAGTTCAGGTCTCCGATGAGTATGTAGTCCGTGGAGGCGATGGCGTGGGGTGCGATGAGGTCAGCAATGGTGGTGGTGAAAGGAGCGCAGAGCCCGGGGGGTCTGTAGGCGAGGGTGCCACAGAGCGTGGTTCTGGGGTTGGTCTGGATCTGGAAGTTGAGGTGTTCAGTGTTGGAGAGGGGGTCGCTCATGCTGGAGGTGGAGAGTTGGAGGTAGCTCTTGTGTGCGATGGTGAGTCCTCCTCCTGGGCGGTGGGGGCGGTCTTTCCTCTGGATCTTGTAGCCGTCGGGGATGGCGGTGGCGATGTTGGGGGCAGAGGCGGCGTTTGTCCAGGTTTCCGTGAAGAAGGCGACGTCTGGCGAGAGGTTGTCGAGGAGGTCCCAGATCTCTACGGCGTGTCTGTGCAGGGAGCACACGTTGAGGAGGATGCATTTCAGGGCTTTGTTGGTGCGGGCATAAGGCGTGGGTGCGGCAGTTGAAGGAGTGCTGTGGATGGTGAAGGAATGTCGGTATTGTCGGCAACAGAATTGGCCATGGGTGATGTTCAGCGCCGACAGCTGGCAGTTGCTGTTTCTACCGGGGTTGTGTGCGTGGAGGGCAGCTGGGTTGTAGCAGTGGAGGGTAGGAGATCAAGGGTCCCTGGGGCTGGTCTCGGTCGGGTCATGAACGGGCGCACACGGGCATGCCTTTGGCGAGCCTTCGGCGCGGCGCGCCCGCTGCGCGCGGCCTCCATTAAGTAGGGAAGGGGGGAGGGAATCGCAACTGGGATGTGGGAATGGGGAATCGGCTGGGGGAAGGGGCCACGGGGCAGCAGCGGCAGGAAGGGGAAATGGGCTGGAACTGGAAAAAACAAGGCAAAAATACAGGGGAAAACCAGAAAAACAGGCACAGTTCTAATACAGTACAGTTATAATAAATACAAAAAAACAGAGACAGAGACGAAAAACGGAACAGAAAACGGCACAATACAGTGGAACCAGCAGAAGAACAAGGCTCTCCCCCTGGACCACCAGGGATGAGGTGCAGGCAGGAGCCTGCGGGTGGAGGAGGGCCTCGAACCCCTAACAATACAGAGCGCAGCACAGCACGGGCAGCGGCACTTACCAGCAGAGCTGCAGGGGGAGAGAGCAGGTCCCTGACCAGGAGGTCAGAGGTCTTGCTCCAGGCATAGAAAGAGGAAAATGGATTTTCTCTGGATTTTTTTTTGTGCAGCAGGATATTCCGTAAAGCAGGTGCCCATGCAGCATGATGCAAGGATGCCTACGTTGTCACAAGACAACCACAAGCGCGCCAGCTCTTAAAGAGAATTAAAGAGCACCATATCTTTGTAAATATGGTGCTCTTTAGCTCTCTCCTAATCACGCAACACAGCACTGCAACTTGCCTTGCAGCACTGCGATGTGTGAATCCTTAGTGCATATGCCTCTGAATGTCAGTTTATTGACCTAGTCAAATTTGACACTAAAGGCAGTAATTTTATCAAACTGTGTTCCTTTAAGGAATTCCGTTGGCTTGATCACCTTCACAACACAGCAGATGGTTTAAATGAATTGTCTGAAATTTGTAATTTGATAACCCAACTCTAAACCACTTTTAGGGTTGCCTCTAAGTCTTCTGCCATTGCAAGGTTGTAACCTAATCTTTCACCAAGTGCACCCTTCTAGACTCACTTTGAGGGACATCATATAGACTACATCTATCCATGTTGAGACCAGGTTCTACACGCACAGTGGATCCCATCTCAGAGTATTATTGGAAGTGCTCTCCTTGCGCGATTTACATTTAACACCATTTTTGCTTCAGTCAGAACCTCTTTCAGATGGCCATGTAGCACGCAGGGGCTACTGTGCCCAACCCTGGGGGTTGAGGCCTTTTACTTCTGATATCCCAGGGCCCGACCTACTAAGGTCTCTTAGCAACTGGGCCAAGTACCTTGTCTGACCTAGACTCTCAGGGTTAGCATGGTCCGAGCAGGGTCACGACTCCGAGGGGGGTAGTGATAGGATAGTAAACATAGGCTCACAACTCAACATGTGTGCAGCAGTAGCAAAAATTCACTGTCCAGCCGAAATACTCCCTTATATGACAAAAGAGAAGAATTTTATTTTTACCTCTATCCACACAAGACATTCACAAACAATTACAGAGCCCTCCAATGAGGTCAGGGCTCTAGAGTTTCTTTGGTGGTTTGCTGTCCCACTCACTCCTCATAATAATTGTGGTTTTTCCCCATTCATGATTGGTAACATCCTGGGTATGCCTCACTACTAGTCTGAGTCTCAAGAGTCCACAACGACTCTAGTTTTAAGTCAATAGTGTTTCAGTGCTATTGCACTAGATTAGCAGCAATTTCTCCCAGAGCCGACAGCTTGAACCCAGTCTTAACAGCACCGGCAGGTGTGAAGCGTTCAGAGTTCTGGAGTGTGCCCTGGCCATAGGCGCTCACAGTGTCTGCAGCCAAGTTCAGGTAAGTCGGCTTATCGCGGCCCAGGCAGCTGCACACAGGGGGTGCAGAGTCTCTCACTCATGGTCACACTCCGAAGTAACAAGAGACTTTCTGCAGTTCCTCCTGTGGGGTAAATGTTTGTTCAGCTCCCGATGGAGGGTGGCTATGACAATCCTGTCTTAAATCCTCTTCTTCAGGAAGGTGCACAGGTGCTCCCATGGTGTCCTCACTTCTTCAGTGGGGGAGGATCCCATCACAGTCATTGATGCTCCTGGTGATCCCCTCAAACATACAGAATAACCACAAATCCATCTACAGGCTGCGGCTGGATCAGCACAGTGAAGTTCTCCACCGTGGCCCCTCCTGGCATACAGGGTCACCATCACGCTACTGCACAAGGCTTCGGTCCTTATCATATGGCAGTCTTTTTCCACGGCGACCCCTCCTGGCATACAGGGTGGCTGCCACGCTACCGAACAAGGCCTCAGCCCTTACCGCTTGGCAGTTTTTTTCTATGGTGGCCCCTACGGGCATACATGGTCACCATCACACTACCAAGGCTCCAGCCCTTACAACATAGCAGCATTTTCCACAGCAGCCCCTCCTGGCATGCAGGGTTGCCTCCTCGCTACTACACATGGGCTCCGGCTCGATCATTGCTGCCCAATGCACAACCAATTTCACAGCGGCCCTCTCCTGGCATTCGGGGGCCACCGACTCTGTCCTGCACACGGGCAATGACCTGATCAGTACAGCAGCCATTTCCTCACACCTCACATAGGGAGTCCCCTTGACAGGGCTCCCCACTGGACCTCGTTCTCTACAATGCTCTCCTCTTCCTCACAGGTCACACTGGTCTTGCCAAGAAGGCGGGCGCTGGTGCACAATGCTCCAGCTCATATGGTCCTGGATTCCATGGCTGATGTCCCCTCATCCAGCAGGGAGACTAGCAGGCCTTGGATCCCAGTCCTGGTCACAAGCAGAAGTCTTGCAGAGCTTCCACTCCTCACACAGTCTGTCTAGCTGCTTGGCAGATGGCCATTTTTGGGGGTCTCAAACTCCCCCTCTTATAGTCCATTTCCTGGCACCAAATGTGATTTAGGGTTTGAGTCTCTAAAGTTTTATGGCAGGGTTCTGCTTCTTTTGAAGTGTCCACTTCTCTGCTCCCTCTTCCTCTTGAAAAGCAGTCTGTCCCAGCAGAAGTGTCTCTAAAGCTGATAGTCCCAAAAATTAGGCCATGAGAGTGACAAAATCTCGCACCTGGATGTCAGCCACAGTGATATGTGCATCAAAAAGTTAGTCCAAGGCTCCCAGCCCTACTCTTTATGATTCTCTTATCAGCCCCATCTCCTTCTTCGGATGTGCCCAGGCCCCCTCCTTATGACCTTTCACTGAATCAAAGAGTGTCCTTTAAAGTGTAAGGGGAGGCCTGGTCCATCCCTCCCCAGTATATGTCCCACCCTGCTTACAGGAATGCAGTAATACACAAATCTGTCTGGGGATGTCTCTACCTCCTCTCAGTGTTTCACCATGCAGGCCTGGGTCTCTCAAAATGGAACCCTGGGCTCTCCATATATTGTACCATTCACAAGGACACATACACCCAGTGCATGTATACATCATATACACACTGCAGAGTACTCTGTCCTGCATGTACTGTATCACTCAGAGGCACACATATAGCTAGCATATGCATTTAACATGCATGCACTGCATCCTACATAATTGTACCACTCACAGGTTATGCCTACATCCAGCACATGCACTTATACTGCATGCACTGCACAGCACTACATCCTTCAGGCACTGTACCACTCATAGGCACACATATATCCAGCAAATGCATTCACCATGCACCCACTGCTCAGAACTACATTATCCCTGTATTTTATCCTTTCAGGGTGCACATACACCCAGCGCAGATACACCACCTCAGTGATGCACAGTACTTCTCACCAATCTGATATAGGCCAAAGGTGAACTAAGCACACAGGGGTGGAACATTAAAAGTGAGTGAGCCTGTTGGCCTCACTCAAGTGACAGGTTAGAAAGGACCTGTTCACTCCTACTGATCACTACACTGTATGCCTTCCACGACTGCGGTCATGCTGCTTAACTCCAGGTCAAGGCAGTAGCCTTCCACCACTATAAGGGTAGCACTTTGGCACCCCTCCCAGTCCAAGAAGACCGCAACAGGTCTATGTCATGGCACACACACATGATCTGTGTTTGCCTATGACAACAAAAATCAGCACTATGGATCCTGACATCATTTCAGTCGGGCACTCAGGGGTGTACGTCTATTACCATGTACAGGGCAACATCTTGTGTGTCTCATCATAATTCTTTGCTATGTTTCTTTTATAAACATGCTATGGTCTTTCCAGCTATTAAAATTGTGCATATGAACGTATGATGCCTAAAAATATAGCATGCTTTTTTAATTATGAGGGAACTTGGCCAAATGAATTGAAGTGCTCTACATAAACACTGAATTACATTAAACATTTTTTAAGGCACACGAATATTAGGCAATTGGCCCAGAACTATAGGATGTCACAACAAGAGGAGTACTCAAAGGGGCATATTCACAAGGACTTATCGCCGAGTTATCGCCACCTTAACGCATCAAAAGTGGAGATAGATTTAACGCCCCATTCACAAGCGGGTGCAAACAGCAGACATCACCAGTATTCCCGCGATAACTGCCGCAAAATTTATCTCCACGGGTAACACCACCAACTAACCCTAATGAGATGCAGAGTAGGCGCTCCCGTGCAAAAACTCACGAAAACACCACAACACCACTTTCACAACGAACTGCCAGATCTGCGATGCGAAACAAAAACAGGCGATAAGCCGCGGTAGCAGCAGGGAATTAACACCTGCCTTTTGCTGGTGTTAAGCAGGACGGCTACCTGCAGTATGAAAGGGAGCCCAGCCAAGAGCCACATCTGAAGACCCACAGATGCCATTGAGCCAATGATCATGCAGCTCGGAGTCCCATGAGGGCCACATCACCCACCGCCACCACCCCCAGGCCCGCCACCACCCCCAGGACCCACCCCGCCCCCCCCGGACCACCACAGAGGCAGCGTACACAAAGACAGCGGACACACCGTAAACGCACCAGCCGCACAGACCTAACGCCAGAGGAGATCATTGCCCACTACAGGCCCAAAAGGACAACCATCCCCCGCATCCTGACCCACATCGCCCACCGGCTGACGGTACCAACACAGCGGACAACCAACATCCCTCCACAGACAAAGCTGCCGGCTGTGCTGCACATGTTGGCCTCTGGTACCTTCCAACCCACAACTGCCAGAGTCGGAGGAGTCTCACAGCCGGCCCAATCCAAGTTCATCACACCTGTCCTGGATGCCATCATCAGCCTGGTACCCCAGCACCTCCACTTCACCCACACTGTGCAGGAGCAGCTGGAGACCAAGCAAGGCTTCTACGCCATAGCTGGATTCCCTCACGTGTTGGGGGCAATCAACTGCACACATGTACCCCTCGTGCCCCCTGCCGACACTGCACACAACTACCACAACAGAAAGCACACACATTCCATCAATGTGCAGGCAATAGTGGACCACCTGGGACTCCTCAACAATGTTGTGGCCAACTCCCCAGGCAGTGTGCATGATTCATACATCTCCCGACAGTCCATCATCAACCAGCTCTCCCAGGATGGCACCTATGGAAATGCATTGCTCGTTGGTAAGTACCAAATGAACACACCACACACCTCCACTCCACAGTCATGCAACTCACGACAGTGGCAATGGGCACGCAGCAAAACTACATGCAACATGCCACACAACATGCCAACCGACCCGACACGACAACACAACTCCATTGGGAACCTGGGCTTGCCATGCACACAACCCAGCCACGGCATGGCACCATAGCCACACAATAGCAGAATGTGAGGAGAGGCCTGGAGCAGGCATGTGCGAGAGTGGCAAGTGACCAATGAATGAGAACCTTCCCAATGACAGGTGTGGCGTGGATGTGCCGGACAGACTTCAGTGTGCAAACCACGGAAATGGCCATGTGGACATTAACTGCTGGTGCATGGAGTGTAGTGGCCAGTGGATGCTACCATGTCCCCACAGGCTGTGAGGCAGAACGCGGAAATGTCGCCCGTTACGTCCTCCCCTGTATGCGCGGGCAGAGTGGGTTGGCCCTGTGTACACCAGGCCTGCGTAGGGGTGTGAATAAAAAGCCCGTCGCACTGGGCGTGGTTCTCATTCGGAATGGCCAACGTGTCTGCCAGGGCAGCGCCTCTCAGCCCACCACGAGGCCGGCGCCGTGCGCGGCGGGGCCTGTGTCCCTGTGCGCCTGCTGCACCCCGGGCCGCTGGTCCCCAGACCCGTCATGCCTGCCCCAGCACACCAAGGAGGCTCCGCTCACCTGCCGACACCGGCGTGTGTCAAAGAGGGCCCACCACGTGCCGGTGCAAGCTCCAAGCCCCAGTCCCGCGACCTTTGCAGCCTCCGCAGACCATTGCTGGCCTCCACGACACTGGCCCACAGCACTCCCTTTTCGTTGACATACCCCACCGGCGTACTCTTTGGCCCAGTTGTTGGCACATGTTGTACTGAGTCGTGAGTATTGAATGGAAGTGACCCCAAGTCTGTGGCCGCATCCACATCACTATACTCCCTCCGATCAGTGAAGCCAAAGTCTGCATCGCAACCCTGCGACACGTGGTGCCACTAACCCTGTTCAACGCAAGCCAGCGACACGTGGTGCCACTAACCCTGTTCAACGCAAGCCGGCGACACGTGGTGCCACTAACCCTGTTCAACACAAGCCAGCGACACTTGGATGAGGGCTCAGGCCTACACTGCGGTCCAGTAGGTCCCACATGTGGAACTGTGTCCTGAGTTTTGAATGGCAGTGACCACAAGTCTGTGGCAGCGTCCACATCCCTATACTCCCTCCGATCAGTGAAGCCAAAGTCTGCATCGCAAGCCTGTGACACGTGGTGCCACTAACCCTGTTCAACGCAAGCCGGCGACACTTGGATGAGGGCTCAGGCCTACACTGCGGTCTAGTAGGTCCCACATGTGGAACTGTGTCTTGAGTACAGAACGGCAGTGACCAGATGTTTATTGCAGAGTTTATATCACTGAACTCCCTTCGATCAGTGTCCCATACCCTGCATCGCAAGCACACAACACGTGTCTGTGGGCCCGTGCTGACTGCTGCCCCCGGCCTACACTGCGGTCCAGTAGGTCACACATGTGGAACTGTGACTTGCGTAAGATATGGAGGAGTCCACACCATTGGACACGCCTCATCGCAGGCGGCATCCCCTATCAGCACTGGTGCCACTAACTCTGTGCGCAATGAGTCATGGGCACTTTCTGGTTGGACTTTGGTGGCGTCTGAGTCCATGGCCTGGGGGTTGTCTGCATCATCATCTGGCTGGGACGGACTTGGTGTTCGACATGTGTCTGTTCCATTCATCTCCACCATAGTGACTGTTTCTGCGTGGTTCGGCCCTCTACATCATGCCCTGGGGGTACACCTTCCACTGTCCACCGAGACACTCCGCGACAACCCCCTTTGTCATCTACGAGAACCTGCTCTGCTCTCGTGACCCTGCCCCAGTGCACCACAAGTCAGCGGCCCGTGGCGGTAGGCCCGTGCAGGACGCTGTGCATCCGGGCCACTGACTCTGTGCAGCTCAAGTCATGGAGCCTTTATGGTTGAATGGTTGTGTCCTTAACGATGGACACAGTTGTCGTATTTTGACTGCACCGGGCACTCCATGAAGACTGGTGTACACACACCCCACACACATCCAACACAGGTGTCACTCGACATGTGACCCTGCTAAAAAAAAGTGGCCAGGCACACGTGCCTGTTGCCATTCACACCATCTAAGCAAGTGTGTCCGTGTGGTCATTATGTCAGCATGATGGGCCCGAGCCCTGCAACATCACAGTGTGCTGTCTTCAGCGGACGATACCATGTCACCTCAGCAGTTGCTGAGACCTTGGACATGTAGCTTCGCCCGGCCCCCCCTGCATGCACAAGCGGCGTGTGCTGGTCCTGCATACGTCAGGTCAGCGCCGGGGTGTGCTGATTCGGCAGGGGGATCAGGGCGTGGCTCTGGTCTGGCCTTGAGCAGGAAGTGCGGTAAGCGTGTCTCTGTGTTGGAGTGTTGTCGCCACCAGGGCCACAGGGGTCGATGTTGCAATGTAGCATGCACCCGGAGGGCGGGCCCGCACGTACGGGGAAATGTAGGAGCGCAAGACCGCTCGGGTTCTTGGCTCATACATGCCAAGTGTCATGTGTATCAGTCCCGCGGCTGCATAAGTCAGATGCCTAGCCTCAATCACAGCGCGATACAGCCAGCCATGGACTGTATACCTGTGTCCGCCCTGTCCAGACCATTGGCCTGCACTCACGTGGCCGCACACCCTCAACGGCCAGCTTCACAGTGTTGTTGGCATGCCGCTGGACATGCGCAGACAGGCATGACAATGGTGTGCCGTAGGAGTGCACGTGATACAACCGCACAGTGCACACAAGTGTGGGGGCTTGTGGGAGGGAGGAGCAGCTGTGAGGCAACATAACACACAGTGAGGCCGCTCATGTGCCACGTGCTCGGCATATCATCCATGATTCCCTGGGTCGCAGACATCCCACCCCACCCACGACAGGCCTCTGTACATCTCCTGTATGCAAGCAGATGGTAAAGTTACTGTAGGGATGAAAGGTCCTTTGTCTGAACTATCAGGTGGAAGCACATCTGCAGCTCCGAGCTGGGACTTGCATGTGCCCAGCACCCCCTGACAGATACGATAGCATTTGCTGGCGACTCCCACACTACGCACTGGCCGACGTGAGACCAACGTGTACACATCCCACACACAGAAGTCCTTGGTCGTAGTTAGCGTGCATGAAATGGCCTTCACACGTACTCCCACCCCACCCCAGGCCTGCACCCGTTGCACACAGACACTGCTCATTGATCCGAGCTGTGGCATTTCATCCATAGGACTGGCGTGGGTCAGCACGGTGCCGCTTCTAGCAGAGCCACTCACGCAATGGCAGACCATCCCGGACACATGCACAACTCCAGTCACGTGGACTGGTACCGTGCACGTCTGCTGCATGTACTGGGGGCACTGCCATTGGCAGTGCTGCGGATCAGTTACCGGCTAAGCTTCCGCCTTGCCAACGTCACCTGCCTTCAGCCTGTGTTGCATTGTCGCTCGTGCATATTCGAGTGGACCATGGATGTCTGCCTCTCCAACGTAACGGTAGCTGACCTGGATTTCGACGTGTGTGTGCGCCCCCTGTTGGACCATGACCAGGAGTGTCACCGTGATGCCCGTTTATGGCATGCCTGGATGATTGGCATGCATGCTGGCAACTGGACCTGGGAGATTGCACGAGTCGTCGTGTGCAGTGACCACATTGAGCTGCTCCCCTATTGGGCTTTAGTGCCAATTGGGGCCAGGGGTTGGAGTCAGCACATCTGTCCGGGACAGCTGATGGGTTACGTCGCCGACATGTTAGATGTAGTCGACAACGAGCTCATGTTGGAAATGTTGGCCTACGCTGCTGCACTCGCGTTCATGGACGAGTGACAACGTACCTGCAGCCACAACTGAATGTGACCCATTGCACGTGTCCCGGTGCCTGGTTGCATGTTTTTGGATCTGGTCACATGTCCCAAGACGACAGTGGACATGGCTGCATTGGCCTGGACTCCGGATACATGCGCGGACAACCAACGCGCGTTGGCACTGACTTGTGTGGGTGATGGACTGCTCTTGACTCAGGTTCCCCTATGACTTCAGTGAGCACCAGGACACCCTCGGGTAACAGGTTGCGCTATATAAGTGTCAATAACATAACATAACATAACATGGACTCCCCCGGGGTGGACATGGGCGCTTTCCAACGTTCCTCATTCAGACATGCTGCTGCATTGGTCTGCATGTTGTGGCACTTCTCTTGGCTGTACTGACACGCAATTGTTGATGAAGTTTCCGCACCTTCACTTGTCTCCAACTGTGATGAGTGTTGATATGTATGCAAATGTGTGTGACACGGCCTATCTGGGTCCCTGCCATACATGCATTGCTACCCCATCAGGGCTGTGGGTTGGTACTTGTGCATTATCATGTCCCTGTTTTGTGCTTTGCTAGATGCGTATGGCCATTTACCGGCCACAAGCGGGTGCACTTGTGTCCTGTGTTCGGTTGTGCAAATGTTGGTGTTTGTACCACTTTGTGTTCGATGTTGGGGTGCTCTGCTTCCTATGTGTGTGTGCTGCATTGTGTGTGAGATGGCCCTTCAGCTCTGATTTGGCTCACCCTTCTCCCTTTCAGGCAGTGTGGTTTTCACTTCTGTGCTTGTTCGGTGGTGTGATATTGCCGACTTGTGTGACTTGTGCTCTTGGTTGGTGTTGTTACTCTTGGGCATGGTTTGTCTGCAGTTGCGCTGTGCTTAATTGTGCATGTGTGCCATTGTGCCCATCTCCCCCGTCCCCCAGTCCCTGGTCGTTCCTCTCCCTGTTGCTGTTGTGTCTGTTGATTTTGAGCAGTTTCCGGTCCCCGACTCCTGCCACCATCTCCAGACTGATGTGGTGGACACCATTTCCTCCATGTCATCCAGCTCCTGGTGTGGCGCTGGACTCCCACCTACGGTGTGCATTGCTGCCTTCTGATTGTTGGCGTGTTTCTGCTTGTTTTTGCGTTTCGCATCATTCCAGCTGTTCTGGTTTTCTTCCATTGTCCTCCTCCGCTCTCCGGCTGCATTCACCTTGTCCACGATGGACTACCATGTACAATGTTTTGTTGCCAATGGGGCTTGTGGGGTTGCGTACTGGCTCCGACTGCCTCCATTGTGCTTCGCTGTTGTTTTCTGTTTGGTTTGTCTTCCTTTTTCCTGCTTTTGTTGTGCTTATTCCCGCCTGCCGTGTGTGTGTCGCGGGCCTGGCGCTGCTTATCGCTACTTTCCTCATCTCGAATGGGCTCATCGCATGTTTTTTTTGCGTTGGGGTTTGTGTTTTTATCTCCGTCACGGTGGTTGTATCGCGGACATTGGCCGCGTTTTCGGCAAACTATCGCATGGTACCGCCGCGTTGTGAATTCCACGTTAACACAGGTTTATTTTCCCGCAATAGACTGCGATGTGTAAAGTTGCGTTAACATTTTTTGGGGATGTTTAGCGCACGTTCTTGTGAATATACCCCAAAGTCTTCAATCTGGTTTCCGAGTTCCAAGGTCATCCACTCTAGCCATTAGGCCACATCTCCACCCATTACAATTAAACAAAGATTCATGTAAACACATTAATACTTTATAACTTGGGATGAGCATGGTCAATGTATCTTCATGTTTGTTGGCATAATATTATGCACATCGTATTGTATTCACAATTTGTTTTAAAAACCTGTGCATGGGTCTTTTATTCAAAGCGCTGTCTCTTCACGTTTGTTGACAGAAATATTTTGTACAGTGGATTGTATTCACTATGTTGAAAAAAACACTGTGTATGGCGAAACTATGTAATTCTATGTCTGTTAGTTATGGGCATATTAAAAGTTATCTACACCTAGATGCACTTTGTTTCTTTCACTTAAACTTGTAATTCTCATTTCTGCTGATATAAGCATGTCATTGCCTTGCTGTGCACTCCCACCCATTTTCTATGTCAAATGGGATGCTTCACTTGTCCTCTACCACATCCGTTTTCCCAGCACTGCTGCCATTGCCCACACCAGGACTGTTCTTAATTGCTACTTATGAGGACTCGTATGGCCTACAGAGGTTTTGTGAGTAAAGCTTTTTATAACAAGCTTTTACTCTCAAACTCACTTAACATTTGGGGGCATATTATCAAGAACGGCGTTAAAATTATCGCCGCTTTAGCGGCAGGAAACTGCCGCTAAAGCGGCGATAATGGGCTTGATAATATGCCCTTGAGAATTCCAATAGAAGCCCATGTTCTGGTGTGAACCTGGGCTTCTATTGGAATTCTCAAGGGCATATTATCAAGCCCATTATCGCTGCTTTAGCGGCAGTTTCCTGCCGCTAAAGTGGCGATAATTTTAACACCGTTCTTGATAATATGCCCCCGGATGGGTAGTTTGCCTGAAAGGGCGAGCCCTGGGCTAAAATAACCAGCTAAAATCATTACTGAAAAAGTATGTAAAATTAGGCTTCTTCCAGTTTTCAATTTTTAAGATTTATTTAAAAGTAAAATTAAGCATTACAGAAAGTAAAATATTGCCCAATCCATTAATAAATGCAATATTGCAATCTGTCTTTAAGACGTTAAGTAGCCACAGCACATTAGTAAAAAATCAAAACACAAAAGGACCACACAGCATGTACTAGTATAGTTGCTATTTATCACAACTGGTAAATATGGATACCACAGAGTTTGTTATTTATCGGGTGCGATAAATAGCACCAATAATGATTTTCTGGGGAACAACAAGCGGATTTTGGCGTTTAACGCGCCAAAATCTACAGGATACAGTAAATAAAGTAAAACCCTTTACCATTAATTTGCCATTCCGAATAAAATATTTTGGTTCTCCATTCCCACTGATTTCTGCTAAACACCTGATATATGATTTTTATCCAGGTGAGCTGCATTTTGCTTGTACCGCTTACACATGATTCATGTCTTTTACCAACTTGGGCACTTTCCTTTCTCCTTCTGGAGGTGTTGTATATCCACAGTACGGATATCTCCAGGATCCACTGGCCAATTGTGAGCCCACGACCACCCTTTATTTTGTATGAACACCTATAGAAAGGCCGTGGTGCATACATTTCAATGTTATTTACCTTTGTTTGTAGGGTATCAGTCAGATGAGCCCCGTCATTTTCTTTTGTCCTGATGAGACCGTCGATCTGCTAGGCGCTAGGGTTGAAACGCCAACAATTAATACCCGATTTCACTAAATCCAGATGGAGATTTGCAATATCAGTTGACCAAATAATTATGTTTTGTATATTACATTAATATGTAAAAACAAAGTAAAATAAGAATTCCAACATAATCAGTCAGTCACTGCTGTACTCTGCCCTTTTACATGCTAAATGCAAGTATTGAAGATTCTCATATATTGATCTTCTTTCTTATACATTGTGGATACTGTGTACACGAAACACTATGGGCATGCCCCTTCCTGCACAAAAACAATCCTGCATGCAACACAGGCACCCTTGCACCATGGCTGACCTCCGTTGACGCTAGGCAGCCCATTGTGAGTCAGCGCAGGGGAAAGGACAGGAATGCTCTATATTGCCTTAAATGCAGTGCATTTCTGCCCTTTCACAGCAACGCAGCACAGCATAGCAAGGTGCCTTGCTGCTCTGCACCACTTTTTCCTAAATATGACCCACTGTTTTACAAATCACGTTCCATTTATTAGGCCAACCAAACTAAAATGTACTCCTCATGTGTGCCCTTCAGTTAAAATAGATTAACAGGAAGAATGCCTTGGCTCCCTCTCCTGGTGTGCAACGTTGGATGAGGAGAATTTTTCAGAAAATGATGAATGGGGCCCCTAATGTTGAAATTAGCAGGACACCTTGTTCACTGAGATGTGATGCTAAGTAGGTGTTTTGGGGCCTACTGGCCCCCTTCTCTTTATATAATTTCCTTTTCTGATGGAAGATGATAATGAACATTAATTAGCTAAATGAAAAGTAGCAATAAGTGATCTGCAAGATTTTCCTGCAGGTTTAATGAGGTCATTAATCATTGTGGGAGACAAAGTGCCTGTTAACTCCAGCACCACCTACAGGGAATTACATCTACATTTTGCTGGTGAGGTCTGACACCTTTACAACTAAGTCAGAAATCTAAAGTATTTTGAGAAATCATCTTTACGGTACAAGCAAGTTTTCATCATCATCTTTAGTCAGTTTGTCCAAACCATCAAAGCATACATAAATAGCAATCAATTATTTAAATAGTCTTACACAGATTCCTGATAAAATAGGATAAAAATATAAAATCCACCATAAAACAATTCCATTAAAATCCCCAACAATAATATTCTCTCTTCAGATAAAAGTTCATAGTGCAAATAACTAGTCATAATAAAAATTCCTCTCAGACAGGCAACAATATTGCCAAACACATGTTAGCACACATAATAAGGAAAAGCCTCCTAATCAGTTTGGGTTACAGTCTTCTGGCGCCTAAACCAAACATTCAATAAAAAGAGAATTACGGAAAAAACATTAGGAATAGATGTATCATTTTTTAGGTTCCTATATGCAACCCAATAGTGTCTGGGGTCCAAATTCAAACAAATTGGTCTGATCCACTTCCTTCGGGGAAGATGATATTCGGTATAGACGAACAAAATATGTTCATCGATCTCCGTCACTAAGCCACAAACAGGGCACATAAGTGTATCTTGATAGATGGCCCAGGTATTAAAAGACCTTAATGGCAGACAACCCAGACGAAATCTCACGTACAAGCTTTTTGCCAATGGTGGTGAGATTAGGTCTAGGAAGGACTCAAACTTAGGGTATGGCTTAAAACTTAAGAACTGGGTGGTTAAATACCCTGAGGTCATACTCGTGGCATTCCGGTCTGTCATGTACGCTCAGTACTTGATCTTTCCATTAACTATTTCTTGTTTTCTAGTCTTCTAAGGGCAATCCCACAAGTTAGCCATTCCCAAAGTCCGACACCAAGTCGCAACATGGAGTAGCCATGGAATTTGTTTAGCACCACTGATTTTTAAGGCTTCCCTCTGTGACTCATGAGAGTCAATTAACTCCGGCGTGGTCCACAAGCGCAACTAGTACATCAGGGGTTTCAGGGAGGCCACATACCCAATTCTCTTTATCCCAAGGTCAAAAAGCAACGAAATCAGAGGCGTACTAACCGGGATAGAAACAAGGGATCTAACATACTGTTAGAAATGGGATTTCTGGTAGGCTAGGGCAAGCGCCTAAGCCAGGCAGAAACCACCACTCTAGTCAGGGCAAGGGAGTTACACACCGAAGATAACCCCTGCTCACCCCTTTGGTAGCTTGGCAGAGCAGTCAGGCTTATCCCAGAGGCAATGTGTAAAGCATTTGCACAACACACACACACACAGCAGCGACACAGTAGGCACACCATAAAAGAAACTCCACACAGGGTTATATAAAAATAGCCTTTGTATTACTCATAAAACACATTAGAACATGATCACATATATACACTGTGCCACCTGGCACTAGGTATGGCTTTACAGGGATTATATACCCTTACAGGGCCAATAGGGCCACTGTCATCACATCACCACTCATAAGTAGTAGAAACACCCAGTAACAACTGGTCAGGGTACACCTAGCACAAACACATTATGCATAAATCACCAGGCCAATCGGGCCACTGTTATAGCCTCCTTACAGTAAGGATGACCAATAACTACTGGTAAGATCACCCTCCAGCATAACGCATTATGCCTGAACATAATCAGCAGTGCACCATTAGAAACATTTGCAGCAGTGTACACATTATGATTGCCCCTTGCCCCTCTTAGACATAAAACTACACAGGAGGTTATGCATACACCGCATCATCCGCAGTGCAATACCATGCACACTGGTAGGTTTGTACATATCACTAAAGGTGCACCCCAATCGGTGCGACACCGGCGCTCTCTCGTAAGGGGTTCGGTGTCCTGGGGATAGGCTTTTGGGCCACGTACCCACCTAACTCCTACCAGATAGCAATTCTCATACCCGGGGGCCTCCATCGAGGTCTCACCCCGTTCAGGGACACTATGCCATGAGCAAAGGGGTGGGGGTGCCATTCCCCCGACCTCCACAAAAGAATGCCCCCGATGTGCCTCTCTTATGGGCAGCAGCCCACTGCCACCCGGGGCAGCTGCTCTGTATGTGGGGTAATGCTGGCGCGACTTCTCGCCGGGCCTCTTACCGGTCCCGCCACCTCCACAGCCTACTCCGCTCTCCGAGGGAGTCGCACTAGCCTGAACTCCCACAGGGACAACCAGCTGGGCCGCTGTGCTCCTCGCGGCTCGGCTGCTGGGACGGTCAGGACTCTGGAGCTTCCTGTGGGCTCCCGCCACCTTAACAGACTGCCCGAGGTCTCCGGCCCGGCCCACTACCAACTTGGCAACACGCGGGGCTCTCCACATCACTACGGGAGCCGTGCCCACGGTCAGGCTGCTTCCTCCTGACTACCGGCCTTAGGGATCACAGAGCGAAGTCTCTGTTGATCCTGCAGTCTTCTTGGTTCACCAGCAGACACGGCAACGTGGGGTAGGCTCTCGCCCGAAAGTTGGCTCTACAGCGTCTTTCCTCCTTGCGAGAGCCACGCCCTCCACCAACCTTAGCCTTCGCCTGGCTTCCACTCTGGATTAGCTTCATCCGGCCGGCCCCCCCCACAGTCAGGCTCTCCTTGCCTGACTTCCGGTTCGCAGAAGGCTTTTCTCTGTGGACTGTGGAAGGGGCCCACGCCTCGGGCTCAGGGGGGGATGACAGCACAGCGCCCCACCATGCGCTCCTATTGGGCAGGACCCCCTCTTTTTAGGGGTGCAAAAAATGCAATGCTCCCCAGAGCAAGGGGAAGGCACCCCCAAGGAATCCTGCGCTCTCTTAGCGCCATGTCGGTTGAATGCTGCAGGGCAGGATCCCCCAAGCCCCTGAGGGAAGTGGAACAAGTGCCCACCATGCGCTGAGCCCCAAAGTCATGAGGAGTAGAGCTGGGCCCAGGCGGGCAAGCTCACAGGGCCCTCCAGCAGAGGGAAGTCCTTTGTGGCAGTTCCTCTTGGTGCCCAGCAGTCCTCTTTGTCCATAGTCCCAAGTAAGCACCAAGCAGCACACAGACATGGGGTCACAGCCCCAATTTTTATACCACAATTGTCTTTGTTCTTCCTCCTGGCATAGGGCTCTGTGCCCAGTCCAAACCAGTTCTGGGGGCACTTACACATTTCTTTTCGAGTGCAGACCAACCCTTTTGTTAGTGTAGACTCTGGCCCCAGACACCCCACAGGGGGGCAGAGCCAGCATTGTACAAGGCAGGCACAGACCTATTCAGGGTCAGGGGCTACTCCTCCCACTACTCCAAAAGCAGTTCAGGCCCATTCAGCCTAGCGCTGAGTCACCCAGCCCCTCTGGAGCCACTTCACCTCCCCAGTCTCTGTCACTCCAGAGCCAGACATGCAATACACAACAGGCAGGCACAGAGACATATAGCACACAGAAATGTCAACTTCTAAAAGTGGCATTTCTAAAATAGTGATAATAAGTCTGCGCACACCATTACGCAGCATTTATTACCACTATTCCAAACATACCAAACTTGATCACGCTACTCCTCTCAGATCAGGAATTACCACTGAAACACATATCAGGGAATCCCCAATGCATTCCTATGAGAGGGCAGCCTCACAGCAGTGAGAAACCAAAATGGCTGTTTGTCACTACCAGGACATGCCACACAGTTAAGGCACATGTCCTACCTTTTACCTACATTGCACCCTGCCCATAGGGCTAGCTAGGGCCTACTTTAGGGGTGACTGATATGTAGTAAAAGGGGAGTCACCAACGTGGCATCCACATTATGTGCCACGTCACAGCGGCAGTAAACTGCGCGCGCAGGCCCTGCAATGGCAGAGGCCTGAGACAGGTTTGAAAGGCTACTTTGGTGGATGGCGCAAACAACACTGCAAGCCAACCAGTAGCATTTAATTTACTGGCCCTGGGTATCTGAGATACCACTTTACAAGGGACTGATAGGTAAATGAAATACGCCAAACAGGTGTAGGCCAATCTTACTACGTTTACCATAGAGAGCACATGCACTTTACACTGGACAGCAGTGATAAAGTGCCCAGAGTCCTAAAACCACCAACACCAGGTCAGAAAAAATACTAGGAGGAAGGCAAAAAGTTCAGCGATGACCCTGCAAAAAGGGCCAAGTCCAACACAACCCCTTCCAGCCAAAAGCCAGGGTAGACCAATCATTACCTTGATGGGCTTCCCTGCTTGGGGCGATAGAACACGGACGCGGGCCCAGGCAGGGGCACACTCCAGTTCTACCCCAATCTGAACCCATGTGGTTCCCTCTGTCAAAGCTCCCAGGCCCAACTAAGCTACTCCACTGGTACTCCCTAGCTGTCCGCGGCCAGGACCAGGCCCTAGGCCATCCAGATGTCTCTGGTCCTTGCCATCTCACAGAGTGGGGGGCAGTAACCCCTGGTACATAGTATCCATTCTCCACTCTTCCTCTCATCAGTGCTGTTCTAAGCTGCCACTGATCCTCCAGCCTAGGGTCCGCACCCTCAGGCTGACTAGAGGTCACGGGCGAGGCTGTCCTCCCCCTACCTCTCCTTCTTGGGTTTCGCACTCTCCTCCTAGGAGAGGCACCCTCAGAACACAACTCTCCCACCAGTTCAGGAACTCTCTCCTGTGACGGAGCATGATTTTTGCTAATAAAATCTGCTCGGGAAAATCCACCCATGTGTGTGTTTTAATAAATTACTGACGTGTGTGAAAAACCATAATTACTAAAATGTGAAGATTTAGAAGGTACCACCGAAAATGTGCAAAGCCGCACGTTTTGTAAGGAGTCAAAATAACACAAGTAGAATGGAAGTTTTCTTTATAGGGTTAAGAATAATAATAGAATGAGAAGAAATTATTAATTTGCGAGTCTAATATTAATGTTTTTATGTTTCCTGAACTGCAGGAATATTCAAGCACAAACATGAAAATGCTCTTTTATTCTTCGTGAAAGTAGAGTAGGCCTAGAAAATGTAGAAATGATTTTTCTTTTCTCTCTGTCTTTCCTTGCGAAAACATGCAAGCCTATGCAAATGCATTAGTTAGGGGATGTGCTTCCATGCTCCTTTGTTTCTTTTCATGCCGTTTCCTGATGTCCTTGTAAAGAATAACATTTACATCCTTAGAGAGCAGAGAATAGTACGACTCTTTCCTGTCTAGACGAGGATTCAGATTGAAACTGTTGCTATATAGTTACAAAATGTGTAAATTGTAGTCTTCTCCTTCCTCTCTAGGGAGTTATACAATATTAGACAAAGATTGTTTAGAGAAATTTGTAAAGTCATCATTAGGAGTTGTTTTCCTTCTTTAGTTCTGACCAATGAGAATGGCTTGTAGGATTCAGGAGAGTTTCTAACCTAGTGTAACAAAGTTGCGAAGTCAGTATAAAAACGCTGGTGGGAAAATGATCATCGGCTCCTTCACATTCTGGTGACCTGTCCTGCATCCGTGGTATGCTGTATGCTGTGCTGTGCTGATTCCTGATCTGGCTGGCAAACCTGACTGCGGAGAACTTTCTCTAGAGACTTTGCACATCATCGGCTGGTGATGCTGCCTACACTATTCTCCTACGGCCGTGGAGATAGTTTTCTTGACTAATTGCACGCTGTGCATTAGTTTTCTCTAAAATTCTGAGAGGTAACCGAACTGTGATTACCCTGTTGTTCACTGTTTCTCTCTCCCCCTTCTCTTTCCCACCTGAATTTGATGATTTTGAATTACTCTGCTTATGAATGCTGTGATGATTTACCTGTGATATTTGTGAACATAGTGTTTTCCTAATGATTTGTGTTTGTGTATGACCATTCATATTTTCTGAAATAATACCAAAAGGTATCTAGAAAGTTTAGTGTCTGTCGTTATTTCTTGAGTCATGATTTATTCTTAGGATAATATTGTCATATTATTAATGCATTTTGTTGTGTTTTATGGTATAGCTATTTCTTCATTACAGGTCCTTGTGAAGGGATAGTTCTCTGATTTCTCTACTTAGTCCCTTTTAGCTCTACCAAAGATCCATTGGAGGACCTTTGATATTGCTATTGCTAATAGAAAGGATAATGACTTATGGGCCCGTCATTATAGTATTTACGCTTCCTTAGGTTTTTATAAAGGTTGGTGTGGGTTATTATATGATCCGCCCCCCCCCACCGCTTCCGCTGCAACACCTGTAACTGGTCTCCCAACCTAGGATCTAAACCCTCAGACTACACTGGGGTCAGAGGTGAGGACTCCCTCCCTCTGCACCCCCTTCCAGAGTTCTGCACCCTCCCACCGGGAGTGGTACCCCTAGAAGAGAAACCGGTCAGGACACTGCTTACAGATGTCCTTCCCTCCAGGTCAGGCAGAACCTGAACCTGGCCTCCCAACCCAGGGACTACACCCTGCGGCTGAGCACCCGCCTGGCACACCAGGACTTCCTGGGGAGCACGCATGCCCCCCCCAAGGGTAACACATACCTCATGTGTTGCGTGACAGTCTGCCTGGCGCTGATCTCCCGACCCCTGTCCATCTGACAGTGCGCGAAGATCCCCCAGGACAAAAGTGGTGTCACCATGGTCACTCCTAGGAGGCTCAGCCCTTATGGCTGGCCCCTGACCCACTGGTTCTCCCACTGGGGACTCTCTCCCCCTCTCACCCCTCCATCTGGACTTCTGCGCCCTCCACTTAGCAGTGGCACTGCCAGACACCAGAACTGATGGAGCTTTGCTTACAGATGCTCCAAGTTCTCCTGACACTAGGAGATCCCCCTCAACGGATGGCCTACCAGTACAGCCTAGGCTCCCCACCTGGTGTTCCCTTAGGGAACCCTCCAGGCCCTGGGACTGGGTTTCGGGCACCTTGGGACGCATCCCATTTTCACTCCTTCTCCGCGGAGACAGGACGTGAGTTCCTACACCCCTCCCACTACACCGGGACCTATCTGGGCTACTAAGAACCTTTCCCACCACCCTGGGCTGGGAAATACCTGAGCCACTCCTATTAGGGTCACTCCCAAATGCCTCCTCAGACACTCTGGCACTCACCCAGAGGTCTGCCTCCCGTGCAAGCTCCCTGGGATCAGAGAACCCACACTCCAACAGGTGTTGGCGTAACCCTGGAAAACAACAACGGAACATGTGCTCTCTGACAATCAGATTGAACAGCCCTTCAAAACTGTTTGCTGTGCTACCCATCACCCAACCTTCCAGTGCATCACAACATTCATCCACAAACTCCCCCCAAGACTAGTGAGACAGTTTCCTACTGCCCCTGAACCTCAACCTATACCCTTCAGGTGTGACACCCTCTTCCTGGGAACTAGGTTCCATACTCTGGGCTCTGGGAGTGGGACTTCCTACACTGGACTCCATATTCTGCCACCACTGGACCCCACCCTCACTGGTGAATCCAGACCACTAAAACTACACTCAGGGGACATATCCTCACGAGTTAGCTTTTCTCTGGCGAAGGCCCTCTCTGCCTCCGCCATCCTCTCCTGCGCTAAGACCCTTTCAGTCTCTAGCTTTTTCTCCTCCACTGCTAGCCGCGCTAGCACTGCACCCAGCTTGGCATGCGCCAATTTGAGCTTCTCTAGCTCCAGCTGGTGCTCCCTTTCTTCCCTCCTGTCCACTCACTCCTCTGGGGACAGGGAAAGGGCTGTGGCACTGCCCCCGGCACTGGACCCAGCAAGGGACTCCCTCTCTACGGGGTCTTCACTATCTACTGGCGTCCCTGCCCTGTCATTTACTCCCTCCTGCGCAGACTCTTCAGGGCCTCCCCTAGACCCACTACCCTCTTGGTATGCGGACCCTCCCTCTCATGGTCCTCCCATGCCCATATTTTCTCTTGCCACTGGAGTAGGGTTTCCTGAAGATCTAGCTGGGTGTCTGGCCCCTTCACTACTAGGTCTCTCTCTTTACAGAACCCCCTCAACTCCAACATATTGTATTTGAGCAACTCCCTTACATTAAAGATAGATTCCATTTTTGGCAAGGCACTTACGGGCACATGCATCAATGTAGGCTTTTGCGATTCCTTAATTGCGATAATTAAGGAATCGCAATTAAGGAATTGCAAAAGCCTATGCATGAAGGAATCGCTATAAAATTAGCGATTCCCAAACATTCCTTAATTGCGAATCGCAAATTGAGAGTCGCAATTAAGGAATGTCTTCCCATCATTCCTATGGGCCTGTAGAATGAATGGGAGATTGGGAGAATGGGAGATTGCATGCGCAATTTGCGAGTACCAATAGGTACTCGCAAATTGCACATGCCTATTCAAGTGCAAGGGTGTCAAAAGGACACCCTGTTGCACCCCTGAAATTGCTCTGTGCACACATGTTGCGACACACATGCCCCAAGGGCATGTGTGTGTGTGTAATCCTACAACTTTGAAAAATGCACTTTAGTGCATTTTTCAAAGTTATTACAAATTACCATCAAGTCCAACTTGATGGCAATTTGCGCCCCCTAGTAGCGAAATCGCTATTCTAAAGTGGTTTTTGCATTGCATTTAAGGAATCGCAAATTGCGATTCCTTAAATGCAATCGCAATTTGAGAAATCGCAATTAATTGCGAATTCTCAAATTGCGCGTGCCTTGAACCTTGATGCATCGCAAATGCCCTTTTTGCGGGCGCAAACGGCCGATTTTTGCGAATCGCACCGATTGCAAAAATGGTTGATGCATGTGCCTGTAAGACACAAGTTCAACACGGGAGACCTAGGTGTCAGAGCTGCAACAGGAATACACAATTAAAAAAATGACACTTTGAGGAGAATAAAAAAAAAAATCAAGAGAAATCCCCAAACCATGTGATTGTCTAAATGCAGAGTTTGTAGTGCAACCAGGTGTCGCTGTGGTACTGCGCAAACGCAAGTCCTATCCTCACTTTTGACAACCAATGTTAGAAATGAGATTTCTGGTTGGCTAGGGCAAGCGCCTAAGCCAGGCAGAAACCACCACTCTAGTCAGGGCAAGGGAGTTACACAACGAAGATAACCCCTGCTCACCCCCTTGGTAGCTTGGCAGAGCAGTCAGACTTATCCCAGAGGCAATGTGTAAAGTGTTTGCGCAACACACACACACAGCAGCAACACACTAGGCACACCATAAAAGAAACTCCACACAGGGTTATGTAAAAATAGCCATTGTATTACTCATAAAACACATTAGAACATAATTGCATATATAAACTGTGCCACCTGGCACTAGCCATGGCTTTACAGGGATTATATACCCTTACAGGGCCAATCGGGCCACTGTCATCACATCACCACTCATAAGTAGTAGAAACACCCAGTTACTACTGGTCAGGGTACGCCTAGCACAAACACATTATGCATAAATCACCAGGTCAATCGGGCTACTGTTATAACCTCCTTACAGTAAGGATGACCAGTAACTACTGGTAAGATCACCCTCCAGCATAACGCATTATGCCTGAACATAATCAGCAGTGCACCATTAGTCAAATTTGCAGTAGTGTACACATTATGAATGCCCCTTGCCCCTCTTAGACATAAAACTACACAGGAGGTTATGCATACACCGCATCATCCGCAGTGCAATACCATGCACACTGGTAGGTTTGTACATATCCCTAAAGGTGCACCCCAATCGGCGAGACATTGGCGCTCTCTCCTAAGGGGTTCGGTGTCCTGGGGATAGGCTTTTGGGCCACGTGCCCGCCTAACTCCTACCAGATGGCAATTCTCGTCCCCGGGGGCCTCCGTCGAGGTCTCACCCCGTTCAGGGACACTATGAAATGAGCAAAGGGGCGAGGGTGCCTGAGACAGGTTTGAAAGGCTACTTTGGTGGGTGGCGCAAACAGCGCTGCAAGCCCACCAGTAGCATTTAATTTACTGGCCCTGGGTATCTGAGATACCGCTTTACAATGGACTGATAAGTAAATTAAATACGCCAAACAGGTGTAGGCCAATCTTACAACGTTTACCATAGAGAGCACATGCATTTTACACTGGACAGCAGTGATAAAGTGCCCAGAGTCCTAAAACCACCAACACCACCTCATAAAAAATACTAGGAGGAAGGCAAAAAGTTCAGGGATGACCCTGCAAAAAGGGCCAAGTCCAACACATATGAATTCTCACATACAGTTAACTTGTGGGTATCGACGTGCCCCCATAGCTCTGCTCCGTAAAGTGCAGTGCTTTGGGCTTTCGCCTGATAAACCTCCAGTGCAGGGGGGAGAGACCAAGTCTGGATCTGTCTATGAAATTGGAGCCTAGATTTGGATTTGTGACACAAGATAAAGTAACTTTTGTCAACTTGTGATCCCCAACTAAACCAATCAGACTGCCTCAGACCTAGGTAATCAAAACAAGTTACCCTCTCAAGGGGTTTCTCAACGATTCTCGCTGTTTTTGATCTGGCCTTGCCCTTTCCAAATACCATAAACTTGGTTTTCACTGCATTTAATTCGAGGCCCCTAATTACACAAAAAGCCAAAAATGTATCTAGTAAGTTCTGTAGCCAATAGGGGTCCTCAAGATGAGTAGAGAATCATCTGCAAATAGCAGAATCAGTATCTTGTTGCAGTTCAAGACCGGGATCGTTTTCACAATCCCTTAGGGCATTGACAACCTCGTTTACATACAAAGAGAATGGGGTTGGAGCGAGTACACACCCTTGCCGCACCCCCACCAAATGAGGATCTTACTAGTTAGTTTGCCCTGTTTCCTCCATCTAACCTGTGCGTAGTTTCCCTCATGCAAGCTCACTAGTAGATTTACCAAATTGGTAGGTGCACCAAGCCCTAGCAAAACTTTCCAAAGTATTTCTCAGGGCACCAGATCAAAGGCAGCTCGTAAATCAACAAACGCCTCATACAATTTTTGTCTTTTGAGCAGCACATATTTCCAGGTAAGTAATTTAAACCTAAAGCCCTGATCACATGTACTAGTTTTTGCACGGAAGCCCGCTTGATACGGTGACAATATCTTGTTGTCATCCATTCATGCATGTAATTTATCTAGAACTTGCTTTAACAAATATTTTCTGCAAATTATCTATCACGCTAATTGGTCTATAGTTGGAGGGGACGAGGCATCTCCTTTCTTACAAATAGCAATTCTCTCTGCCCCTCTCCATGTCTCCGGAATTTCTCCCCATCAACTATGGCATTAGACAGAAGATTAATGTATGGGTCCCATACCAAGGGCTCGGATTTTTCGCGATTTTTAATCTGTCAATAGCTTTGGGTGTATCATCTAGATTAAAGACTAGATCGATGTTGTTAGCACTTAAGGATGTACCAGTGGATGGGCTTATTATTTGATCCCCGTTACACTGTCAGTACAAATGGCTTCTCCCGTGTCATATAGCGTGGTGAAATTGTTGACCCAGTTCTCAGGCTGGATATGGTAGCATGGAGTAGTGACACTGTCTAGGCTCCCATGAGCTTTGATTTTCCAAAAGGAGCGACTATCATTGCACCAGGCAGCCACCAATAGATCCTGCCAATTCTTGTCTGCCCAGTCGCGTTAGGCTGGGGAGAGAGCACTCTTCTACCTATTTCATGCTGTAACTAGATCAAGGCGACCTCCCTCTGTGATGGCATTCTGCAACTCGCACTTTGCTTCTTTGCACTCAAGATTAAACCTTCCAAGTTTCCTCACAACAATAGGTTTCTTCCCAGATGATTTCATTAAAAATAAGGGGGCAGATTTACAAGCCCCTTACGCCACTTTTGTGACGCAGCGGCGACGCAAAACATGCGCCACGTTGCGCAATATTTACAACGTGACGCATCTAGGGAGATGCGTCATGTTGTAAACCCCTGCGCCACATGAAACCTGCGTCAGGTTTCATGTGGGCGTTCCGGTGCAGGGTGGGCGTTCCCTCGCAGGTACGCCTCGTAAAAGTGACGCAGTGAAATCTACAAGATTTCACTGAGTCACTTTTACGCCCTGCTGCGTCAAAACCCTGCGCCTGCTTGAAGCAGGCGTAAGGATTGACGCAGCATGTTAGGCATAGGGCACCCCCGATCCTTGCTGGAGCCGCGTCGCGGGTCTTGTGTTGCCCTTGCGTAACGCAAGTCATCGCAAGACAATTGAAGGTGGATTTATTACCTTGCTTGGCACGGCATGGTTTAGTAAATCCAAAGTAACGCAATGCAGCACATATCGCTGCCTTGCGTTACTTTACGGCATCAAAAAACAAAGTGATGGATGGAATGCTTGAATTAATTTCAGCCACTGGTGATCGCCAGGTGCTGCATCCCAATTCACAGTTTTTTGCCCACCATGCCAGCTCAGTTTGGACCCAGCCATATGCAATTCATCCTTAAGCCTGCTTCAATGTGAAAAGTCCGGCCTGATTTGCCTTCCAGGTCCTTGAACACAAGCAACTCAGGGAGGGTTTCACCCTTATAATGGACTCATCAGCCAGGTATAGCTTGATTCCGGATGTACACACTGAGCAAATGAGTTTTGAGTGCAAATGCGAATGCACATTTTCACCCTTTCTAACCAGTATCGGGGCCTATCAGCTGGGTAGAGATGTCGAATGTAAAATGAGATTTTCAGAGGGATTACATCAGCAAAACTGCTGGACTCACAGAGAAACCATTGATAACAGTATGTTGACACGAAACAACACTGTGTTTAGATTCAACTGTGTTGTTTTTGGTGTTGATTTTACACTCAAAATCTTGTAATAAACGTAAACTGTAGCCCACCGTCTGGTGGCAACTGGTGTTGCTTTTATGCAGCCTGATGTTTTCTCAAAGTACAGGGCAGTCCCCTTGGTAAAGAAAGGCCTCTGTGGCAAAAACGTTATATGCATGAATATGTCTTATTCCTTTGCTCAATGAAGGAACGCTGCGCATAAACATGTGCATATATCACTATGCGTAAGTACAGCACTGCACACAGATGTTCTGAAATAAGCATACCAGATGCTGCAACAGCTGTCCAGCTGATGATCCTCGCGGAATGGCTGTCACGTGTAATGCTTCAATCCTACTGATATCTAGTAGGGAATTAAACCTTGCATGGCTCCAGGAGTTATCTGACCTAGACACTACCCCTCTGGGGAATCGAAGGGTGACTCTCTTGAACTCGAAGGGCCGCATCATAAACCCTTTTTACTGTCTTTACTGCCGCTATTACGTACACGACAGGTGGTAAGTAAGGCAGCGCTTGCTGCAAACACCTTTAACAACTGTATCATGGAAGCAGATTTGTGAAGATGGTACAGTGTGACAGGAATATCTGTGCATATTAATTGTCAGATTATGCTGTAAAGTCTTGCATTGCTTTTTCGTGCTGCTGGTTTTGTGCTGCATTATGTCATTGTAATATTGCTCTGTTGTAAATATTTACTGCTGTGTTGTGTTTTCTTTTGTAGGTCTGGAGGCAATTTGAATTAAGCTGGTAAAATTTGAATAATTTCCAAATTTCACATGTGAAATTAGTAACATTTTATGAAATTTGACATTACACAATTGAATAATTGTTTACACACTGGAGGCTCATTTGTGCAGAGAATGTCTCACCTATACTGCCTGATTATGACAAAGTTGGCTTCAATGCTAAGGGCTAAAGGAAGTAAGTACAACATGGAGGCACATTACGCATGTAGTGATATTTGACCTAACCATTAGAATTTTGTAGGGGGTTGGACAAGCCTGCGTTCAGTGGACAACCTCAAATGAATAAATGTCCATCATGACACCTTCCAGTTGGTGAGATAGGATAGTCATCATCGTTGATGTTCTGTATGTGTGGGACATAAAGGGCTTGATGTAGAGTTTGATGGAGCGGGAAGATCACTCTACTCATCAGCCCTCTTGCCCTGTCAGACTCAAGTCAAGGAAAGCCCTAGATGGAGTGTCCACTGACTGAGCCAGCATATTCCTCTCAATTGGCAGCCCATCCACCAAAGAACCATCAGGTCACATTGACAGTTGTCCTCCTGTAGTTATGGATGGGCAAGCATCACTCATTTTCCCTACTCGTGTCCCCAATGTGAGGCATGGCAGACATGAGCAAGGGAAATGCAAAATGTACATCTGGGCCATTTATGTTTTGTATTAAGAAATCAAATGCCCACTTTGAGAATTTATTTTGTCAATTCAACAAAGTCTGCTAATTGGGTGCTTTAAAGGTACAGCTTACTTGGCAAACCCTCAGTGCTTCAAAGAGCTGCCACAGCAGTGAATCCCATAACAGCACAGACCTCTTTGCCTGGTAGATGGAGATCTGTCAACAGGGAGGACAGACCTCTGCCAGGATGATAGAGGTCATGGTCTCTGTCACTCTGGGTGACGGTCATCATGTCCTAAATGACCTCAAAGTCTTGAATTTGATCCTTTGTTTGGTCAGGAGTTAGCTGAGAAGCAAATAAACAGGCGAGATGTGGTCTGTGATGGAATGGGCTACACAATTCAGCTTTATTTGGGGCTTGTTTATCTTCCTATATGAATAGGCTTCCTTACTTGTCATTGCAGTAGCTGATCTAATTAATCAAAACAGCTATGTTCTATGTTCTAAGTACTTGATATCGGGCGTGATTCATCCGCATAGGGATATCTTGGCGCTGCGCTGTAATCGACCAGGCAAGAGAAACTCTAGAACAACCATGTTTTCAACAATTTTTTTAAATTGCTGAAATTGGAACAGGAATGGATATGCAGAGGGAGGGTATTCCAATGAAACGGCGCTGGATAGGAAAAAGCCCTGCTCCCAAATGTGATGGTACGTATGCAGGGGATCTGTAACAAAGCTTTATTAGAAGATCCTAGCTGTCTGTTGGGCCTGTAAATCTTCAATTTTTGTTGCAAGTACATGGGCCAGCCACTCACACAGAAGGGGGACCCTGACGACGAATAGCAGGCAGGTTGGACAGGGGAAAAGGCCAAATACAATCTAAAAAGACCCAAACTGCCTGAAAAATGCTTATAAAGTGCTCAGAAGTCACTGATATGTTAGAGCCTCGCCATACAAACAGAAAAATTTCCCCAAGCAGAGTAGGAAAAAAAAAAAAATTTGAAAAAATATATACTTTTTATTTATCACATTTTATCAAAATTCTGAAACAGACAATTGACATAATGAAATTTCCACATAGGTAAACATATAGATAGTCCCATACATACACTCTCTCAATACATACAAACAACCACAGACCCAGACAATCTCATGCACTCTAAGACCTCACAGTGAGTTCACAATATTAAACATTATAAAGACACAAAATACATAAACGTTCCAATACGTGAATCAGTTACAGCTAGACATAGAGATACATGATAAACATCAAGCCGTCATTAGTTTAATGGGTTAATATCGTCCATAAACAAGTATCTTCTTATTGGGGAAGGTGGAAACAATGGAGGCACGAGGTTCTCCAGCGCCAACGCGAGTTTCGGTGTCTAACCCGGGTGTGGGTCACACCTTCATCAGGGCGGTCAGATCATGTGAGGGACACAAGAAAAGATGCGCGGGATTTGCTTGCCCCGCACGCCGCCGGATGGCCATGGCTGCCGCGGACGTTACAGCACTCCGGATGAACTTTAAACCCCACTGAATTCATACACTTAAGTGCTGGCCCTGGGGAGCGTGAATTATCTCTACCTCTACGCATCTTATTCATTCAACACTCGGATCAACGTGGCATATATACCTGACTTTACCTCAGCTGTGTCTAGTTTACTACTTCGACCCCTGGGTTGAACTCTCCAGTTTATCGATTTCTTGACCGCCGGTATTTATTTTAGAGGTCCTAAACCCAGGCGCATCTTTACCTCTACGCATCTTATTCATTCAACACTCGGATCAACGTGGCATATATACCTGACTTTACCTCAGCTGTATCTAGTTTACTACTTCGACCCCTGGGTTGAACTCTCCAGTTTATCGATTTCTTGACCACCGGTATTTATTTTAGAGGTCCTAAACCCAGGCGCATCTTTTCTTGTGTCCCTCACATGATCTGACCGCCCTGATGAAGGTGTGACCCACACCCGGGTTAGACACCGAAATGCGCGTTGGTGCTGGAGAACCACGTGCCTCCATTGTTTCCACCTTCCCCAATAAGAAGATACTTGTTTATGGACGATATTAACCCATTAAACTAATAACAGCTTGATGTTTATCATGTATCTCTATGTCTAGCTCTAACTGATTCACGTATTGGAACGTTTATGTATTTTGTGTCTTTATAATGTTTAATATTGTGAACTCACTGTGAGGTCTTAGAGTGCATGAGATTGTCTGGGTCTGTGGTTGTTTATGTGTATTGAGAGAGTGTATGTGTGGGACTATCTATATGTTTACCTATGTGGAAATTTCATTATGTCAATTGTGTGTTTTAGAATTTTGATAAAATGTGATAAATAAAAAGTATATATTTTTTCCACAAATTGTTTTTTCTTACTCTGCTTGGGGAAATGTTTCTGTTTGTATGGCGAGGGTCTAACATATCAGTGACTTTTGAGCGCTTTATAAGCATTTTTCAGGCAGTTTGGATCTTTTTAGATAGTACATGGGCCAGGCCTGATACAAGGCCGTGTGGGTTAGGCAACACAGTTTAAAAATTGCATGTTTCTTTATTAGCAACCAGTGCAAAGTTTTAAGGATAGGAGCCAAGGGTGACTGGGCTCGCTTATTGCATATTTATCTGGCAGCGGTATTTTGCACCACCTGCAGTTTGACCACCAACGAAGTATTTGCAGCTGCCAAAATTGCATTGCCATAGTTCAGGTGACTGATAATCAGCGCCTGGACTAACGTTTTCCTGTAGGTGGAATGCAGCCAAGGGAAAACTTTTTTTAGCAAATTTCATTGTGGCAAAGCACATGCCACATGTTGTGTTGACCTGCTCTCTCATAGATAACTTACGGTCGATTTTTACTCTTAAGTTCTACACTACCTGATTAGCAAGGGGAGCAGGACCAAGATCGAAGGGCCACCAATCTGGTGACCCCAATTCCTGTGCTTTATCAAACAGTACGATCTCAGATTGGTCGCTATTTAACTGGAGACAATTCGAAGCCATCCTGTTAGCAAGGATGAATCTGTGAAGTATGGAGAGTAGAGGGAAGATTCAATGTAGGACAGATAGGGGGAATTTCTAGTGAGACTGTTGACCTGTGCTGTAACTAAAAGCTTGCGAGGGTGACTCCCACATTGACATTTTGAGCAGCCGCGGTCCGTGCAGGTAAGAGCGGTGGGGCCGCGTGGTGGGGGGTATTTCGTGGGACGATGCTGAGGGAAAATTAATTATTTATTTAATTTTCCCTCGGTATCGTCCCTCGAAATCCCCCCACGCGCCCCCATCGCTGTTACCCGCACAGACCGCGGCTGATTTTGAGAGGGATGTATCAGTAAGCCCACCGAAAGAGGCCAGTAACATTGAAGTATTATAAGACTACCTAGTACTAAGAGCATTGCATCTGTTTTTTAGGTTCCTCTGATGGAGCCATCACTGGTATATTCAATTTCGTATGATTAGTCGGTGATCCATGGTTTGTCAATGGCCATGTCTTTCAGAGAAACTGTAATGTGTATTTAAATTTCATTTCCGTACATACGTTTCCCCATGTTTAAACCACCAAATACGTTTATGGGCACCGTGCAAATATTGAAGAAGCTTGGTGACAACCCTAAACCTTGTGGAACCCGCACAAGTGATGTATGCAGAGATGAACAGGTAGGTGGCCAGTTTTAGGTGTTTAGATTTTTTTTAGTCCATGCCCAATTTTGTTGCTAAATATAACAAAATGTTTGTTGGACTTGGCACTCTCTGCAGGATCACTCCCAAACTTTTTTGCCTTCCTTCTCCTATTTTCTGAGCCCATTTTTGTTAGCTTTTAGGACTTTACTACTGCTAACCAGTGCTAAGGTGCTTGTGCTCTCTTCTCTAAACATGGTAAAATTGCCTTAAACCCAATTGGCACATTTAATTTACTTGTAAGACCCTAGTAGTGGTACTACATGTACCCAGGGCCTGCAAATTAAATTCTGCTGGTGGGTCTGCAGCATTTATTGTGCCATCCACTTAAGTTTCCTTTTAAACATGTCTCAGACCTGTCATTGCAGCCTGTGTGTGCAGTTTTAAACTGTCAGCCGCAGTCACTGTTTGGGCTCCTGCCATTGCTCCTGCTATTGCTCCTGCTATCGGGTCCCGGAGGACTACAACTACCATACTCCATAGCGCGAGGACGTGCTTTAAAAGAGGGACGCCGGCCCGCGACGTGTCATAGCCGCGGTCACTGTTTGGGCTCCTGCCATTGCTCCTGCTATTGCTGCTGCTATCGGGTACCGGAGGACTACAACTACCATACTCCATAGCGCGAGGACGCGCTTTAAAAGAGGGACGCCGGCCCAAGGGACGTGCCCGGGCAAAGCCCGGGCCAAGGGTGGGCCCATCCACGCCCGGAGGAGGCTGGGCTGGGCCTACTCTCTTTCATCTGCATCTGACTAAGGTACTGTTTTAATAGTAGCAAATATGGCGAGAAGAAGCGGCCCAAAGGAGAAGGTTGGTGGAGGGATGGAGCTACCCTGGATTCGTTCCTGGTAAGAGCGGCCAGTGTTCTCTCGCATGAGATTGAGCTAACCGAAAGATGCCTATCTATGGAGCCGGCCCCTTCAATATCGAGACTGTCTACAGGGTCTGTTATTGATCCTCTTCTGGTTACGCTGTCATCATTACCCATAATTCCTCCAGACTCTGTACAAGACCAGGGCAGCACCTCCCCCCCCCAACCTGAACACAGAGACCTCACCAAGGAGGTGCATAACTCTTTCACCTTTGAATGTATCATAACTGGACACTTCGCCGCTACCTAAGCGCACTAGAGCAGGGGGTGCTGTTAGTGGCGCTAAACCAAAACATCTAAAAAATAATTGTGCCGCTAAATCTAAAGGCCCCCCAAAAAAGTCACTCACAATGAACCGTAAAATACCCGTACCTTCCGCGACTCTTAATATTCCATCCCCTCAAGTACTGCAAGACAACATCACTTGGTCAGAAGTCACGACAAGGCTAAATAATATAATGGCTCCTATCTTAGACAAATTGTCCCAAATTGAACTTCGGCTGGCAGATTTAGAGACCCAGAATCGCTCATTACTTATTCAAGTGTCCCAGTTAAACACCCCTTCTTCGGTAGCATCTTCAAGTACGGATCCAGCACAATTAGTGGAAGCAAGAGGCCCACCTGCCTCCTTGATGACGACATCAATAATACCAATACCCTCGGTCGACCCCATTAATGTTTCAGCACAGCCCCTAAATGTGACCTCCAACACTAATCCAATATGTGGTAATCAGACTTCTCAAGGGTTGAACAAAGGGGGCCTATCGTCTCAGCCCTCTACAGCTCAGAAGGAAATAAGAGGGGCTATTCAGCCGGCAAGACTATCTGAGAACTGTACGAGGCAGTGTGAGAGTCTTCCGCAACAAACTCTCCATCTTCCACCTGCTGCTGTCCCATTGGTCCTGGTTTAGGCAAACATCCCCCCCCTTCGGGAAGAACAAATTGAATCTACAGGACAATTAATGGACAAATGTCTTCATTGGTTATCAAATAATGTCAAAGCAACAGAGAGGGGAAGGAAGCAATTGGCCAACGAAATTATCATGGCCAGGAGAGTAGGATGGGTGGGCGGTCTAAGAAAATCCTTTGCCGGTGACTGTGTGGTTATTAATTTTAATAATGTTGACACAGTCCCTAATCTCCTAGCTAACTTGCATGGCCTTTCCCTAAGGAATACACAGATAACACCCTTATCACTAGAGCATTTCTACATCGGCCAAGGATCAAGAGCGGAAAGGCGTTATAGGGGTAGAGAAATGTCATCATTCCCCAATGGGAGAGGGAAAGAGGACCCCTCCGCAAATCGCGGGATCAGACTACACAATAGATATGCAGCCCTGTCGAACTTGGAGGACTGTGATTGACTAACTCCTTTACCCTCTCTTTTACCACCCAAGGCAATTACCCCAGCCCTAGCAGAGAATAGCCTAGTGGAGTCCCTATATATTATACCATCCTCTGAGAATGATCCTGCAGATGTAACTCCTATATCTACTAATCTGGCGCATGTGCAGATCCACCTACCCTCTATGACTGATAGCAAGGGACTCAAGACTAACATGATAACATGGAAAGTGGCAGGCATAGCCTCCAAGTTAGGAAACCACCAGTGGTTAAACAAGTGGCAAACCATGGAGTTAGTATTCTTCCAGGAGACTTGGGCTAAAGACCCAGTCTTTTTCCATGGGTTTCGTACCTTCCATTCGCCCGCAACTCCATCACCCTCTGGAAGGGCGAAGGGGGGTCTACTAACTTTAATCTCAAACACTAAACCTCTTCAAGTCAGGCAGGTTGGTCCCATACATAGCCACTTCCAGATCCTCCAGTTGGGTCACAGGAATCAGGACATCTGGACAATTGTCAATTTTTATAACAATGAAACCGGGAGAAATATGAAGGTTGTGGTGGACGCCTTAGCAAAGGAGATTGAGAAATTGAACATGGTAAAAATTAGGATAGCGCAAACCTCATTTGGGCAGGGGACTTCAACATTCATCTGTGTAAGTTTAATGGGACTAGAGTATGCGGAGTGGAAGACTTTCATGGTAACCCACTCTTACATTTTACCCACAATGAGTATGGTGAAACCCTACATACTCTATTACATAAGTGGAATCTGGGTATAATTAACGAAGTGAAAGAGGGAGGGAAAGTGTCAACATTTAGACGGGGCACCCATGAGTCTATTATTAACTTTATTTTAGCTCCAGCACACCTATATGGGAAAGTGGTGCATATGAGTACTCGATTTACTTCCCACAGTGACCACGCCATTCTATTCATACATTTAAGTATCCTGTACAAAGCTACTGTCCATATTGAGGTAGCAGAAGACGTGAATCTGATCAGGAAAAATGGCTACCAATTGAAATGGTCACAGGCCCATAAGCTAAATCTAATTCCTGAAATTTTAACCCAAGTTAAGGAGGAAATATTATCATGTCTGGGAGAGAACGCATCCCCTTCATTTCTGGTTACCCAGTTCTGCGCCCTTTTGGCAAAAATAAAAGTTGCACTCATCCGGTTTAAGTCGCCAAATGCTACTGCTAATATTGGGTGGTTTGACACAGCCTGTTCTAAAGCCAAAAAAGCCCTCGTAAATGCCCTAAAAACTAATCCTAGAGACTCCACCAAGATTCGTGCATTACGTAACGATTAAAAATTAGCTAGGAGGGTCAGAGACAAGGATCTCAGGGCGCAGGCTTGGGAAGACCTTGAGCAAGCTGCCATTTCGGGCAGTAGCAGAGACTTTTGGAAAATAGTGAACGCCCCGCACTTCAAAGAGCCTAGCGATCCTATGTTAGATGTACAAGTAGATGAAGAGGCATGGGTGAGTTATTTTGAAAATATATTTGGTGTATCAACTGCCTCAGACCCATCGCTGCCTAGCTCAGTACTTCTACTTCAAGGGGGCTAACCTTCTCTGCTTTAGAGGTTAGAAAGGCACTAGATGCCTGCACTCCCAGCAAGGCGCCAGGCCCCGATGGGATCCCTATAGATGTCTTCCAGGATAACTATGACATGTGGCTCCCTCTCTTAACAAATATTTTTAATAGCATTCATATATTAGGTCCCCCTTCATCCTGGAATCAGAGCATAATTGTAACTATTTACAAAAAAGGGGAGAGGGGGTCACCAAAGAACTATCGCCCTATATCCCTCCTCGACACTACCGCCAAACTTATGGGACGGGTCCTCTTGGCCAGACTGGAGGCGTGGGCCGAAACCCATAATATTTTTATGAAGGCACAATATGGATTCCGTAGGGGAATGGGCACGGTGGATCAATGCCTAAACCTCTCCTTATCCATAGGGAAATCTACAAAGGCAAAAGGCGGGAAGATCTATATGGCCTTCATGGACCTGACCGCAGCCTTTGATTGTGTTTCCCATCCGAGGCTGTGGTCCATGATGGAGGGGATGTGCATTGATCCGCCGATAATTGCCTTTAAAGGGCAGCTGTATGCCAATGCCACCGCTTGTGTTCGGTATGGCAGGAAAGAGGAGTGTACACCCCACTTTAAAATCGAAAAGGGAGTAAGACAGGGGTGTGTTCTCGCCCCGTTTCTTTTTTCCATCTACACAAACGGGGTAGAGTCCTTCCTGTCTGCTTTACCTGTGGATGTGCCTAAATTCGATCATGACCCTCTCCCAATCTTGGCGTACGCTGACGACGCAGTACTGATAGCCAGATCGGGGTTAGCCCTGCAATCGTTAATTTCGGCTTACTCCACCTTTATGGCCTCCCTTGACCTAAAAGTAAATGAATCCAAATCCTTCATAATTGTGGCAGAAGCTGCCAGAGGAGAGAAATACCCCCACTTCCAGCTGGCAGGAAAGAAAATTGAGGTGGTCGATTCCTTCTCATATCTGGGAGTCCTTTTTGATAAGGATCACTCATGGTCCAACTTAGTGGCGGCAAGAGCCCAGGGCATGCAAAGGAGCCTCAATGCTGTCAAAAGATTTGCAAAGAAGCTGGGAGGTAGCCCCCTAGACACAATAAAAAATATTTACCTCGCAAAAACAAAGTCTGCTGCAATTTATGCGGCAGGAGTCTGGGGGGTGGCTAATGTCGATCAGTTACAGCAAGTAGAAGATAGTTTCTTTAAAAACAGAGGGGCAGATTTACGTTTCCTGGCGCATCCCTGCAAATCAGCAGGGATGCGCCAGGAAAGATGCGTGACTCAAGTTTACCCTTGCGCCAGCACAGATGCGCCGCATTTACAATGCGGCGCATCATGGCGCAAAGATAAACAGATGCGTGTCGCATCTACCGGCGTAAGGTTGGCGCAGTGCTGGAGTTGTGTCGCGGGCGCGACGCAACTCCAGCACTGTTCCAACCTGGCCTATCCTCAACATGGTGCGTCTCGCCTTACGCCTGCTTCAAGCAAGCGCAAGGTTTTGACGCAGCGGGGTCGGAAAAGTGACTGAGTGAAATCTTGTAGATTTCACTCAGGCACTTTTCCGAGGCGTTCCTGCACCGGAACGCCCACCCTGCACCGAACACCCACATGAAACCTGACGCAGGTTTCATGTGACGCAGAGCTTTACAACGTGACGCATCTCCTAGATGCGTCACGTTGTAAATCCCCCGCAGCATGGCGCTAGCTTTACGCCGCCGCTGCGTCACAGAAGTGACGCAACGGCGGTGCAAAAGTGGCACACGGGGCTTGTAAATCTGCCCCAGAGTGTCCTTACCGCAATCAGCTCCAAACTATATTTTACATCTTGAACTTGGTCTTCCTTATCTCAGTGATTGCATAAGATTGGCACCAGTCCTGCTGTGGCTTTCAGTATGGCGGAGGTCTACGGTGGACCTGACACAAACTATTATCAGGGATTGCTGCAAGTTGGACTATTACAAAAGGATTGGGTGGTTAAATTATGTAGAGGTCCAACTGAATGCCCTAGGGCTGGGGGAACTATTTAAAGACCCTGATTCCTGTAAAAGGATCACAAAGAAAAGGATAACGGATTTATTCAATCAGAGAGCAAATTATGATCGAAGGGGAAAGAAGTGTTCTAACTACTATTCCATTGCCTACGACCTGGTACCACCAAGACCTGGGGAGGGTTTCTACTATCTCTCTCGCATTAATAATGCGCAGCATAGATTTATTCTATTGCGCTTCCGATTGAATATGATTCCGTTACTCCTGGGGTACCCGGCAAAGAGATATAAACTGGCAAATTTGTCACCTTGTCCCTGCAATAACTATGCCGTGCAGTCAGACCCACACATATTACTGTTTTGTAAAAACTATTCAGATGAAAGAAAAACATTCATTCTCCCTATCCTGAGGTATCACAATTTCAAACAATATCGGTTGGCTATGTATTTTTTAAAGGCCTTATCGGATCCATTTGTATGCTTTGCGGTAGCCTCATTCCTGTGGGCCTGTTTCAGAAAGAGGAAAATGGTGGGACGATTGCTTAATAATAATGATTGATCTAGACTTAATGGATTTTAAAAGTTTTATCTGAATGGATTATCTTGATCATGGCAAAACTGTTTAATTCTTTTTTAACACTGTACATAAGCTTATATATTTGACATGCAGATTTTATGATAGTATGTGCTTTTATGGTCTATTTTTACAAAGATCGAATAAAGCTGTGTGACTTGACTTGACTTGAACTGTCATTTTGACCAGGCAAAATAAAACTTTTGCCAGACCTAAATCTATCTTTTTAATGCATATAAGTCACCCCTAGGGCAGGCCTTAAATAGGGGTGGGCGTAACTCGTGTAATCCTGCTTATTTTATTCACGTGGAATTACCCAAAAATTCTTCAATAAAAAGCGGAATTACTTGAGATGCATCTCAAGCATGTCTCATCAAAAATCTATGCCGGTGACGCCGTCCTTGATAAAAAACAAGGATTTTTAAGGCCTGCTCCTGCCTAATCATTCCCTTGTGTTTCCTGCTCCCTAGGGCCCATCCACCCTAATCCACCCCATTCTGCTCCACACCTCACCCTTTTTTAGCATATTTTCACTTTTTTTTCTATAACTTTCCTACTCTCCTGTGCATTTATTTTACTTTTTCTTTCCCTGGATAGTTTTTTTTGTACCTGTCCCACCCAACCCCTAGCAATGGCAAAGGTAGGCAGCGCTGCTGCATCCCGCACCCCCTATGGTAGATGGCGGTGTGAGGGGGTGATGTCCCATCACATATTCAGTGTGGTGGCAGCGTTAGTTTTTTATGCACAGCGCAACCTCCCCATCATGCTTCCAGCAGGAGTCTCACCCGATCGGGGTTACAGCCTAGCGAAGTGTCGGGTGAAGTGGGGGAGAGTGAGGTGCTATATTTGCCGGTGGACTGGGGCCTTCCATTCTCAGCAGCAAGTGACGCATGCCAGGCCAAAATAATGGACCGGGAGCAGGAACTGCTGCAGCATCTGGGAGTGGAAGTGGCAGGGCTAGGTAAGTGATGTTTGATAAAAAATTGTTTTTTAACATTATATTTATGACTTTTCAGGTACCATCACTTCACAGGTGAGAGTTTATGTGTGTCTGTATCTATCTATCTATCTATCTATCTATCTATCTATCTATCTAGCTCTCTATATATGTGTGTGTGTGTGTAAGGAAATACCTTTTTTTTGGAGTGATGCTTTAGAAATTCAATTCTCTCCTTGTTTATGCAGTGTGTGAGCCATATATTTAAGGAATTATTGCTCAGGCTCGACAGATAACCCTGACACCTTTGCTTGGTGCTGTCCTATATCAGAAAAAGGTCATCCATATAACACAGTCATAAAACAACATTCCCAAGATATTCTTCTCATGCGTTCCTGACTACACAAACTCCTCCCATTAACCCATTGTAAGGTTAGAATAACTAAGAGTGAAGGAATTGTTCATCGCTGTGCTGCACATTTGGTGAATTATTTCATTCCCAAACAAGAAATAGTTGTTTGAAGTTATTTGAGTCATTTTGAGCACTATCCTGGTATGTTCTGTTTTTCTGACGTTTTCTTATTGTAAAAAATGTTTGCATGCTCCTAACCCTAGTTCATGATTAATGCAGGCATATAGGGAGGTGGCATCTGATGGAGCAAGGACTCACAAATGAGACTTGCTCGTAAACAATTTCCTCACAGTATTAATTAATTTATACTAAAACTATGTAATATCTTATTAACAATGCACAAACACTATATTCGTTATCCAGATGACGCTTGCCTATGTGTTTTCCACTAACAAATAACTCTTGTCTAATCCAAAATGGCTGCTAAAACGGGGGAACTCTACTGCGCATGTGTCAACCATGTCACGTGGTATGACGTCTTTCTTTGCTTGGAGGGAATCTTTTGCTTCTGCGCAGTGTATGCTAAAATGGCCGCTTTAATGTTCTCACATGCTAAGCTTACGCATTGTCGCAATTAATAATGTGGTATTTTAACGCTACTAATGCGGGATAGACATTGATAATTAAATGGGATTAGAGTAGAATTAGGAGGTATACAGTGCAAACATTTTATTTGTGATTCTAATGTTTCTTCTTTGACTTTTCTATTAGTTCGTAAAATGGGCCGGAGTTGGCTAAACGGCAGCTTGAGAGCCATGTGACTCGCGCATGCGCTCTGAAAACTAACACAGAAAGCGATGAAGTCAACTTGGAAGACGTCCAAGGACATGACCCGCTGATCACCTTCCAAGTTCTACTAAATGTTCTGAAAGAATTGATACAATTTATGTATAAAGTATAATATACCATGTGTGAGATGGGTGGGAAATAAAGCAAATGTATTAATTGAGAGGGCGGTATTTTTAAAACAATAGGCTTAAGAAAATTGAACTAAATTGACATGGTGTGAGGATCAACCCCCTGTCCCTGTCCAATCAGAACTAGTGGGCCCATAATTTTGAAACATTAATGGGAGGTACATGGGCGTAGAAGAGTATAATAGAAATTGAATTAGCTAATTAGTTAGCACAGAGGGCACAGAGGGCGCAGAAGGCAAAGGCGAAACGCACGCATTTAGGCTCAAAAGCTGCCACAGAACGAGCTGATCGATTGCAGACTGAACCGCTGTCCAAAGAGGTCCTGAGGTGGGGGCGGCGGATTCCATTAGAAAGAAGACACGGAAGAATCGAGGAGGAACGAAGTGTCAGAGAGGGGAACGACGCAGGCGTCGTTGATAGAGAGGTCACCTATCCTGTCTTGAACCTGGTCCGGAGGTCTTTGGTCTTCATCTTTCTTGGGACCCATTTCCAACTCCTTGGCCAAGGGGTTTGGTTTGGTTTTCACACCTTTAGGTAACTATAATCGAAATCTTTAGTCTATACTTCTATCTCTATCTTCTCCTTTCTGAGGGACCGTCAATTTTAATAGGTGAATTTATGATAAGAGTACTTTCTCCTTGATATACGATTGAGTGCCATGTGGCTTGTAATTTGCTCTGATAAATATTTTAGATAAACATTTTAAAACTTCCTTAGTTGGTGATTATTTCAGATTTTATTAAATGTATTGTATCTTCTCATTTTAAACTTCCCAATTATCAAAGGGTCCATTGGTAAGTCATTACTCTTCAATCAGAAAAGGTAATTGGTAGCAGGGATATTGATAAAGAGTACAACTGACCCCCCAGCGGAAATTGCTAGCGTAGTATGAATGAATGGGCCCAGGTGAGTATTCCCTGAGATTGGAACCTAACTGTTTAACTTTGGAGCCAACTAGATGTCATTAAATGTTGATGTTTTCTCAAAGAGTAGATCAAAACTGGAGACTATAGACCTCCCAGGGGTTTTGCCACATCCTTGTGCACTTTGGGCAGAAAATATATGCGGGGATTGCAGGCAATTCCGCCATGCGATAACTACTCACCTCATCATCAGTCAAGATGCCTGAGTCTTTCAAAATTGCAAGCTTGTCAGCATACATGTCTATTATTAGTTTAGTTCACTTTCCCAAGATTATTTTATAACATGTTTGATCTTTTAATTGCCAATATGCTTCTTGCATATATTTCTCTTTGGCAAGAATCACAATGTTTCCGTCTTTATCCTCATGTTTGGTTACAATACTTCCCTCCTTCTTCAGTCAATTTAGTACCTTTCTTTCTGACTTAGTTAAGTTCTCCAGTGCCCTACTTTTTATCCTGGTGCTTGTCTTATGGGTCTTTCATGACACATTCCGATAATAGGTCAATCGTATTTCTAGGTGGTAATATGGGACAGAACTTGGATTTCTCCTGCAGATTGCTCACTCCTGCTCCTATTTGTGTGATGTCTAAATCTAGGAACACATCTTCCTCATTCAATGTTGTCCCATCCATATCTGCTTCATATTCCAGATTATTCAATGCGGCCATTGCCACAAGTTCCCTCATGGTTAAATTAATTTCTTGTAGTTCAGCCTTATTTATATTTTTTAAAATATTGGTCCTTTCTTTGGTGGCATGGTATTTAGCTAGCTGCAACTTCTCAATAAACGTATACATTTCACTTTTGATATCCACCAGGATAAAATGTAGATCTGGGCAAAAAAACAATCCTCTTTTTAATACATTCTCCTCATCTTCTGTCAGTTTTCTATCAGATAGCCTCATGATCACCATTTCTGACTCCCCTTGTGGTTCACCTGTTTCTCATGCCACGTTTCCATCATACATCCCATTTTTGTGTGTTTTTCCAGGACTGCCCCTATTCTTTCCCTCGGTTTGAACCCTGGCTGAGGTACATTAGATGTATTTCATCTGAAAAAAGAGAACTATTGTTCCTTTGAAACTTGCGTAGATGTTCATTCATCACCTAAATCCACTTGTGAACTTGTAGTGCTACCACTGGCTTCATACTCACTATCCAGGATGTCTCTGTTCCGAAGTGGTTAAACTCTTTTGATAAAAGTATAAACCTGTCCATTATCAAAATCTTTTTTATCGCAAAGAAATGTTCTCTGTTTTCTTTGTTTTACCATCTTTTCCTGTTTTGTCAGGCTTTCCTCCATTCTCTAATATAGTCCTTTTCCCACATTTTTAAAATTCATTGCTTTTATTTCTATTTCTGAATCTTTGATTTGTTTTCAATTTTTTCATGTTATATTCGATCATATTCAATTAAGATCTCTATTTTCATCTGGAGCACACCATGCTGCCATCATTACTCTTGTAGCATTTCTACACAGGTATTGCTGTGACCTGGCATTGAAAGGATTTGGAGACATTGTGGAATCCTAGAAATTCCCACGTTTGCCCAAAGACGTGATCTCCTACCATTTATTTCTTTCTTACATTTAATCTGTTCCAAATGTTAAAGTTTTTGTTGTAGACTCGTTTGTGTTACTCACTGTACGTTAGAACCTTTTCAACTGCCCCCCACACTTTTGTGGGAATCTTATCAACAAACAGTTTTGTGGCAGCTCATGAGCGTTCAGCTTTCTTTTTCTCCATGTTGCCGAATTGTTTATGATGGTTTTAATTTAGCTTTACCGCAGCCAACGTTCTGTTGCATCAATACCTATATCCTGTTAATATCTTCCAGTGCAATCAATGTGATCAAGACTTCGATCGAAACACATTGTTTTTGTTGTTGCTGAGTAAAGAGATAGCAGTTGCCACTGTGTAGTTATACTTTAGCTCACAGTTATGTTTTGCTCATAACTTTGCAGTCTTTTGACAAATCTTCACATACACTTTCCGTTTTGGGGCAATCCATCAAGGTAGGGCTGAGAAAAAAGGAAGGGGTCCTAAAACTTGACTTCCTGTGTTAATTCCCATAGGAATTTTGGGAACTGATACTGCTGAGCAGAATTACACCACATTTGGCACAAAGCTACATCTTTACTCAGATTTTGTGCAAATCCGTTCAACCATTTTTAAGAAATTTGCATTTATATTATAGTGGTAACGCACATTTACACAAGCATTTGCAATGCAAAAGGACTCGCATTTACGCAAGACCTATTGCATATTGGAAAGGAGTGCTCACAGTCCACGTACGGTATAACACTCGAAGTAAAGGGGGCAGTAGCCATGGGAGGTGACAAATGACGACATAGCCGTCATAAGGAGGGACTAACAAGCCTCAAAATGAACCAGAAGACAGCATTTACGGAGGACAAAGACACAAGCCAATGAAAAAGATGGGCGGAGAGTGGGCGGAGCTTCCACAAAGCTTCCACTCCGTAGTGAATACTGCATGCCTCGCAAAGCGAGCAGCGCATGCGCGCTGCCACTATAGGCTCGACCTAAAAACAGGGCATTCCGATTGGCTGAGATAGTTTTTTTCCTGTTGCCCCCGTTGGGCCTGTGGGACCAAAGAGGGCAATGAGAGAAACGACAGAGCAATCTGACAGGCTAACCACATGAATAGAAATGTTGCAGACTGCATTTCAGGACCTTGGGTTCTGTCTGCATGTCCTGAGTTTTGTACAAATGTGAATTTGGGGTCCCCTGACTCCCTGGCACTTCTAGGGGGACCCCAGGGTCCACAAATAAAAACAAAATTGTGTTGTGGGTCCCTTGGTACTCCTGCGAAACCCAGCACGGTCCATCCATGCGGTACCACAGGACTCTGGTGAGAGATTGGTACCACAAGACTTTGCAAGCTTCACTGTTTGAAGCATGTGTGGTCTCGCCATACTGCAGGAGACGCTTGAGCTGCAGTATTGCAGGAGTACTGTAGTAATGAAAACAAATGTGGGATGGAGGTTTTGGGGGGTTGGATGGTTAGACGGTTGGGGGTTGAATGCAGGGCCTGACTATGCTCTGTAAATAAGTTGGGGCAGTATGATCAAAAAGCACTATTGGTAGAATTATTAGTAGCATTGCTTTTTCTAAACATAGTGGTCACAATTTTATAATTTGAATTCATAATTTTTCACATAAACCAGGGTATCTAGAAATTCATTGTTTCCTTGTTTTTGCAGTGTATGTGAGACATATATTGAAGGAATTATTGCTCAGGGTTGACAGATATTTATGAAACCTTTTCTTGGTGCTGACCCATATCAGAAAAAGGTCATCCATATAACACAGCCATAAAACAAAATTCTCAAGATATCCTTCATGCTTTCCTGACTAGCAAACATTTCTTGAAAATGGTTGTACGGAATTACACCATATCTGAGTGAAGATGTAGCTTTGTGCCAAATTAGGTGTAATTCAGCACAGCTGTTTTTTCTGTATCAGTTCCTAAATTTCCTTTGGCAATTAACACAAATATTGAAGTGATGTTATAGTCGGTCTTGTAATAATATAAAAAACTGTGTTTTATAAACAAACAAAAAACACTGAAATTCCCCAGTTATACTTTACTGACATACCTATAATTATGTCCCATCATGCACTGCTTATGATCACACATATTGCTTCATTCATGACATGTTAAATGACATCATTAATAACATCACTGATGACATCTCAAATGACATAATTGATTACAGCATGGATCACATCATCCAACAGATTTTACAGTTTGCTATTCTAGAGATGCCACTGTTTTCTACCAAAACTCATTTTTGGGGATCAAGCCTTATTTTCAGTGCTTAATTTGTAAAGAAAGTATGTGCCAGGGATCTCATCAGGAGGTCACTGCAGCTTGCACCACACATTGCCCCTGCCATACTGCCAATGACAGTAACAGCACAACTACTAACCATCACACTCCTACAAGTGTGACAATTCGGACTAATACAGGCCTCCAAAGCTATAAGAATGGTTAGGCAGCAGCAAATAGTCATTTTTAATATATATTGAATTAATAATTGCATGTTGTTGTGTTCATCTCTAAATTAGCCAGACAGCGCAACCTTGTGGCAGACTGTCACAAGCACCGGTGTTGAAAATGAATTGCTGGTGCTGAGCACCGGAAACCACTGGCTCAAATTAAGCACTGCTTATTTTTCACCATCAGGCTCTGACCCGGAGCAAGGTAGAAACAGAAAAGAGAGAATGAGGAAGACAAAGATAGGAAAACAGTGACAAAAGTAGAAAGGGAAGAAAAGGAATCCGTAAGAGTGAGGTTACGGGACGGGAAGTGTACTGTTGTGTGAGAACAAGGCATGGAGCGGAATCAAAACTTGGCCTTCTCGGCACAGCAGCACCCATGCCGCCCCCCCACCCCCCGGGACTTAGCAACATCAACTTTTGGCAGCTAAACACTAATGGTATTGCTTCTTGCAGCAGTGGAATACTTTGAATAATTTGGTTTGCAGCACCATGCAACTACTGTGCATTTCAGCTATGTGCCTTTTTTAATCGACCCCTCATGGTACCTTATGGATCATACAGAAGCAATGTCAGCAGCTGTGCTTTGAAGCCAGGCACTCACTGTATCTGACCCTTCATCTGATGAGATCGGATCCGTACAATTGGTTGCGGGACACCTTTTCACTCCGTTTATCAAATCAGGCTTAAACTGGGTATGGAACATTGACAGGTCCCTGGCGATTTCCTCGGACCTCTCAGAAGATGTAATCATATTTGACCTTTTCCACAGCTGGAGTGATTTCGTTGACCTATGTAAGTGATTTAAATTGGGGTCACAAAGGAAGCTTTGAAGCATTTAGACTGCCGAGCTGTACTGAGCCTCTTAACCAGCGCGGGACTTAGGGGCTCGCTGTTGGCCTAGAATATCCGCAGCCATCAAAAAGTCTGCATTTGAAAGGCAGCGTCGAATTCTGTGGCATTGCATTTACAACACACTCCTGTTAACTGCGCCACATAAAGCGGGGCATGCAAAAATTAAACTTGTGGCTGCCGTATAACCAGGCACACTGGAATTATGTGATTCTGTGTCCGCAGCGCTCCGCATCATTATGGCTTTGTCACATTTGCCACATAATCCACGATCTGCCGCACAATTTCCATACTTCAACAAAAAATGGGTTTAACTCAAACAGATCAACAGTTATTTTTAAAAGAAATGGCATAAAGTGGTTTTACGCAATAGTAGACTCTTTTCGAAGGTTACTGATCTTAGTTGCTGATTGCTGTATTCAGGTCTTAAATGGTACTACTGGTGAGGTACAACTTTGCCCAGACACTATGATAAGTTTATGTAAAATTTAAATAATTAAATAATACTGCCACATATCATGCTGCATTATGTTTCACATTTTTGCCTCTTTTTGTCGTCAAATATGGTCAACCCTGATGCATCATTTAAGTGGTCCTGCGTATAGCCCACTTTTGGGTGGAATTGAATCTCAACTTTCTCTCCCAACTGTCCCATTCCGTGCCACAAATCATTGCATGTACCACGTGTGTGAAAGGGGGAACAAACTATCATTATCTAGCCACATATTGTTATGGGCAGGTATTTCACAAATTCCACTACGGAAACAATGCTGGCAGCACTGTCTTTCAGGGAAATCATCAATTGTCCTAACGCTAGTTATAGTGGACACAAATTGGGCTTATAGTGGACACAAATTGGGCTTATAGTGGACACAAATTGAGCTTATAGTTGCTTAAGTTGCAGAGTTTTCATTCAATTTTAACCGATTCAAGATGGCTTTTAGTAGATTTCTACGTTTGCAGGATGAGTGAAGGACATGTATTTACATAAGGGCAGATTTACAAGAACTGGCGCATCTCTGCATATTAGCAGGGATGCGCCAGTTAAATTGCGACACGTAAAAAAACCCTTGCGCCACCATGGATGCGCTGCATTTATACTGCGGCGCACCGTGGCACAAGGATAGACAGATGAGTGACGCATCTTTTCGGCGTAAGGGCAGCGCATTGCTGGAGTCGTGTCGCAAGTACGACGCAACTCCAGAAATGGTTAGGAATGCCTATTCCTAACATGCTGCGTCACTCCTTATGCCTGCTTCAAGCATGCACAAGGTTTTGACACAGTGGCGTCGTAAAAGTGACTCAGTGAAATCTTGTAGATTACACTGCGTCACTTTTATGAGGCTTTCCTTTGTGGGAACGCCCACCCTGCATACATTATACTTGATGCAGGTATAATGTAGCGCAGGGTTTTACAACGTGATGCATATCCCTAGATGCGTCACGTTGTAAATATGTAGCAATGTGGCGCATTGTTTACGACGCCGCTGCATCACAGAAGTGACGGAACGGCGGCGTAAAGTTGTCGCAAGGGCTGGTAAATCTGCCCCATAGAGTTTTTTAATGGTAGTTTAAAAGTTAGAAATGAAATGTATTTTCTTCCTTGATATGCACTCTTAACTGTGTAGTCAAGCCGGTCAGTTAAAGCTTTTTATGTGGACCTTTATTACACGTGTGACTGTCGGGTGTGATTTTGTGCGCATAATGTTGAATTCCAATAAGGTGGTGTGTGCTCATTGCAGGCCATGCACTCGCATGAGAAACAAAAAAGGGTAGTTACCTCTCTTGGGACGATGTGTCTTGTCTGTCTACCATCTTATCCCACAACACTGGGGATGAAAACTCCAAACCTGCCTCTCTGCCCTGTGCATCCTCCTAGGCTAGCTTAGAAACATCAACACCCAGGATATCTCTGGTGAGGCGAGGAATAACCCCATAGCAGGTCCAGAGCTCCAACCTGAATTGATGCCTCACTGACACTGCATAACCTCCATTAGTGTCTGAACATCCTGCACCCCCTAAATATATTTGTCCAGCTTGTTAGCTGCCATCTGTGCTTCCTAGGTGCACAAATAGTTTTCAATTCCAGCCTTGCTGTTTGAGCCCCCTTGATGTGGGGGATAAACCATTGCTCTACTCCCCAGTGCTGGATCATGCCTCATTCCATGACATCCTCACTGGTCACCTTACGTAGCCCTAGCAATACTCTTAACTGCACATTCTCTTATTACGATGTGTATCCAAAGCCACTGATATGTTGCCTGCAGAACAATGCAGATTTCACTCAACGGCATCCTGACTGTGCACCTTCTCAACACCTAGGTTACCTTCACCATGACATCAAGTCTTTTGAGCCCCATGCTTAGGACAGGATGTCCTTGCCATTCTATACATTAGCCACTCTCAACTGTTGGCTTCACCCCACGCTCTTCCTCCCAAATAGCAGCGAGGCTACAACCACAAGGCTTCGCAAGTCACTCTGAGTCCACACATGGTGCCCAAGTCACCATCTTGTATTATATAAGGCAAGTACCAACATTAAATTATCTACGAGCACATGCAGCAGCCATGAATAACATCTTGGTCTAATCAGCTCCAGACATGCTGGCTTCTCTGGCTCAATCTGCTAAATAATTATTTTACAGCAGGATGCATTATTGACCCTGTCAATACGTGCTGGCTGTTTCTTCCAGCTAAGAAATCTTCTAGACAAGAACAATGCATACTCTCACCTATGTGCTGCTTCAAAAGATGCTAAGGGCCCACTTCAAGTACCTTATAAATCTTGACTTTGAGTGCTTTCGTTTCAACAAAGCCAAGCAAGGTCCAATTTCCATGATGGAGCACTTTCCATATCTGACTTAGACACCAACCACGTCATCTAATCTCAATAATGAGGACATCATGGTGAAAGCCAAGATTATCCAGGGATGCCAATAACAGAACTACATAACCACATCCTCATCAACCCTGGCATGACATCACCATGAATAATGGAAACCCAACAATCATGCATCCAGGGTCACTTGAATCACATAAAAAGCAAATGCCACAGTTAGGTGGGTATCCACATACCCACGCTCACCCTATGGGTCAACAGCCCGCTATTACAAGTTCAAATATATTCCCTATCAATCACCACCCATTACCATCCCCCATAATCATATCACTGAGTTTCTCTGCAAAGTGCAATCACTGCAGAAGTTCCCACCCTTAGAGCGGGCCATGCTCTGTAATGAATGTGTAGTGCATGACCTGTGGCAAGCTGAACTAATATACAGTAGAATTGTAGTTGGTACTATGCTAACTCCATTACACCCATAGACAGCCATTAATGATGATGGGTAATTATATTTTAAATAAAACATAGGCCATTAAGGCCAATATCATATCAGCACCTAGACAACACTGTCCTTGTGTTCCTGATATCAGATCCACCTCCCAGCCTATGCCAGGCAGATGGGTATGAAACCTACAAGCAAGAAGACGTACACGCATAAGGGTGTCAAGCTCAATTACTTGTAATAATCAACAATGTGCCCACCTCAGCCCTCAGAGGCCTGGGTTACGAACATTCCTAACAAAGACAAGTTCACATCACTGTTTATGGCCCTGCCAAACGAAAGAACAGATATATTTCCCTACACGTTGACTGCACAGTTGCACAACTGCTCTTCCACAAAGACATAATTTTCCATGTGTGGCAGCTGGAGGAGAGCAAATAGCATATACAGGGAACGCTTAACATCATTGAACGTGGAAAGTGGACAGTGCCATTCTATGATTTTCATTGTTGTTGCCCCAAAACTGAAATGCCCGGAAGAAATTTCCCTCTGCATTGAGATGTGTCTTCGCAAAAAGACTACGCTCCCGACCATCAGGACATTATCGCGGCGTATCACCAAATCGAGCTGCATGCATTGTCTTGCTACATCATAATTTTCACTACCAGAGGCCAGTATCAGTGGCCAGCGGCCCGTGGAGGCTAGGGGCCAGTGACCAGTGCAGGTGCAAATGAGTGTGATGGCTGTGGAGTCTCCTCCTCAGATGAGGCCTTTTTCAAATGCAATAAGCTAAACTCATATTTGCCAGCATGGTGACAAAGGCCACATTAAGAGCATCACTGCCCTATTCCAAAAGCTTCAGGACAAGACAAATGTCAGTTTTTAGTCATCTTCATATTGTTCTCCCTATATTTCTTCTGAACAGATGTATCAACTGGTCCAAGCAAAGCCACTTAATCATGAACTCTTTTTCCTCAATGTCAATCACTGAAGTACATAGTTGCCTCAACCTTGCTAACTACAGTGCCAGATTCATCTTAGGTTTGGCAAATGTGACTCAATCCGTCCTATAAATAAACAGCCAGCTTCCACTGGCATTGTAATTCAGTACACCAATGTGCATTTAATGGAGTCAAGGCTACTTTGGTAGTGCTCAGTATATTGGCCATTTTATCTGCACGCTATAACCAAGCTTGGAGTTGAAGTCAGCCCAGTAGACACACAAGCAGGGTTTGTACAAACTGTCATCACTGACACCAAAATCACTGTAGTGTATGCTAGCCATGCCCGCACAACAATTTAACAGTCAAGCTCACAGATGAAAAGTCAGGCCCTGGCCAACAAATTTGGATGAAAACACTTTTTTTTGTTTTTGTTTTTTATAATTTTTATTGAGTTTTAGAGAAAAGAACATTAACAATAATATCAATATATTAACAATATTAAATAACAACCAGTGTAGAGAAATAACATATAGTCAAAGAATTTAGGGAAAAAAAAACACGATATCGGTCGATAAATAAATATCATATGTTGTAAAACTATGAAGTATGAAAGATGAAGAAGGAAAGAAGAAGAGAAAAAGGAAGAGAAAAGAGAGAAAGAAAGAAAAAAATAAGAGAAAAAAAAAAATAAGCAAATAAATAAATAAATAATATAGTAGTTAAGATGTAGGTATGTGCACAGAGAGATATGAAGTGAAAGGTAGCCGCAATAGATCAGATTTAATTTTCTGGGATAATGAGAGAGAAGAAACATTAGCAATTCTGTGTAAATCACATATAAAATTCCACCATATTAATGTTGATAATTTAGAGGTATCTTTCCAACAGGACAGGATCACTTTAAATGAAATAGCAATGAAAAGATCAAATAACATAGGTTTAGGGGAAATATTGTCAAAATCTGGCGAAGCAGTCCCAAGGAAAACATTTTGCACTGATAATGGAATATTACATTGAAATATTTCCAGACACTTTGCCCAAGTAGATTCAAAACATTTTAACACATAAGAACACTCATATAATTGGTGAATTAAATTCCATGTAAAAGAAGAGGAAGACCAGCATAAGGGAGAGGAGGTAGGAGAGAACGTGGATATACACTCAGGAGTAATAAGAGCTCTGTTATAAATGAAATATAAGGATGGAGTAATACGAGCTGCTCTAGATGTTTTGAAAAACTTAAGCCAGAATTTATCCGAAGTAGGGATATGAAATGAAATGGATAAGTCAGCTTCCCGGAGTAACTCGTTAGGTGTTTTGAATCTTTCAGTAATAGGTGACAGCAATATCTTATGGATAAATGCAGCCTTGGGTATAAAGTCATGAGAAATGTTGTATAATGGTGTAGTGTGAATGAGTGAGGGAAACGTTGGGGAAAAGTTATTAGTTGTTAAGTAAGACTGCAAAGAAGACAATATTAAAAGGTACTCATGGAGAAATGAATTTGGTAAGTTATATTGTAATTGCAATTGGGAGAAGGGAATAACAGAATTATGTTGGACTAGCTCATAAATGTACATAATACCCTTCTCCTTCCAGTGTTTGTAGTAAAACGATTTACTGGAAACTATACACAAAATCCTTGGGTCTACTATAGATAGAATGTTGAATAATACAGAAAAAGGTCTTATTTTTAAAAAAAGGATTTTTTTAAACACATTTGTTTTATAAAAAACCACAGCCTATAACACACAGACCTAACTGTGGGAAATTCCCTTCTTAGGACGAAATCCCTCACTCACCAAAGGTGACATGCTTCATCATATGGGATTCTCCTCTCAAGAGAAAAACCTAGTTCTCTTGAGGGCTACAACCCCCTCTCTGAGAGGGAGGAGCTCAGGGATGTTTTGAATTTCTAATTTATTTCGGATATTCTTAATCCACATGTGATGAGCGGAGTAGTGTGAGTGAGGGTGCAGCGCAAAAAAAGTAAACAATGTGCAAAAAGGTGAGAATAAAACTAGCTAGGGGCGCAAAAAATGTGTTTTATTCAGGAGCACCCTCTGCCAGGATTAAAAACAGTGCACCAGCGACATGGATCTAAGTCGCAGTGGTATGGTGGACAATAGTGGTCAACATGTTTCAGCCAAAAATGCCCCTAAGTAAGGCGAGGCTTTCTTCAGGACCTATAAAGATGCTGCTGCTCCAGTGCTCAAGTGAATAAACAAAAAGGATATAAGAACCAGATGCGTTCATGTTACGTCTGCTCCGGAAGGTGAGTTTACCTATTAGAAACAAAATCATTCATTCAGAACTGTGTCACCTATGTGAAGGTGATGCAACTGTTGGTTTAAATAGAAAAAGAAGAGGAAGGGGGAAAAAAACCCTTACCCGCTCTTGCTAGGCAAAGAACTCCACCTCAACCTGGCAACAGCTCAGGATGGGGGCACCGCTCTGTAAAGAAGAAAGTGGTGCAACTGTCAAGAGATTACATGATATACTATTATGAATCATGTGACAGTATGACTGGACTAAAGTAATCAAAAGATGCTAAGAGCATAGAATGTAGGAAAACCTGATGGAGTCAAGGGACTGAACCAGGTATCTAGCTTAAATTATGTCTCAGTAATTAAATGATCATGCATGCACACGGCCGAAACACACATGTGACATGTAGGATAAACAACACCTCTTAGTTAGCACTACTCTAAAGAGAACTAGCGATAGCCGTCTCTCTAATACACATAGTAAATGACACCGCTCTTTGAGCACTATGCAAAAGCAGATTAGCGTACATCATCCCTCAATCATTTAATTCTTAAACATAAGGAATAAGGATCATCTCATCTTAACAACTTCAACTGGGCCCACTAATCAAAGCTTCATAGTGAGATCCTATCATTAACTCTCCAACGCTTCCTGATAGAGTGCGTGCACAACCTAGGATAAACATTTTAACCCTTCGAGACAAACACAACCAAAGACCCAAAGGGCCGAGCCCCGCCACGACACTCACCTCTCCGTCGATACCCCGAGCTCTAAATGAGCCTGCAGCCGGAGGTGAGCGTCTGTGGCCAGGGTGCTTGTTTATATACTAGCCTGTTCACAATCTTCTACAGCTGTGGAGACCGCAATACCCTACACTAAAGCGCAGGCGCTAGTAAACTGATGCTAGCTTTCCGCGCATGCGCAGTTTTAATCCTCATAAACGGGGAGTCATACGTTAAAACCCAAGAGTGATTGATCAACATTAACTGTTATAAACTACAAGGATCGCTAAAATAAAACCGCGGTAAACACCAAGCGATTCTGATGTATCAAACGACACCACAAAGCGCGAAAATACTACGCGCATGCGCTCCACATTTCATGCAGGCTGGGATATGTAGTTTCAATGACCTGAAACTACACAATCTTTATCTGGGGAATACAAAGGACTGCCCCAGCATTACTCTCATGATTTCGCTCGTATGATTATATCATGTTACATAATACCTTAGATGTTAAAAACCAAACTAGGATACGTTGAGCTTTGAAACCACTACTTATGCCTCTCATTCATTCGGCACGTTGCGATCTATGGATTGACACATAGACCCCCTCTGTAGACTAACACCAATTTAGAATATTCGTACGTCTCATCGGTGTTTATACCGGAGACTCTAGAGACATATATCCTGAGTTACAACTATGTCTGTGCAGCGCGTACTCAAAGTCAGTAAACTCATCAAACTTGAAGACATATAATATATCACCAGTCGTTATCACTATACCCCATGTCGCATATTATATATTATAGTTAGCAGGTTCTGTATGCGAATGGACTGGGTGTGATGTCTACAGTGCGCCACGAATATATTCTTAAATGATAAAAATATGATAAAAATAAACCAAAGAGAGTCCCTCACAGAACTAAGTGCGTACATGTTTGTTGTCAAAAGGCACTAAACCCAAGTGGGGCAACATAGTTACTCTTTATACTATGTATATAAGTGTTAGTGGTCCAAAGTATTGAACCAGAGTAGCATAGTTACTCTCTATAACGATACCCAAGGAATATCGTCATTCAACCCTATGCTGTCACTGTTCAATCTGTGCACCCATCGTTGCTCTCGTCTGAATAGATAGGTATAGATGTCGGTGACATGATTTGGAATGGATGGTTTCTCAAGAACCGTCCATCTTAGATCTTGAGGGGAAAGATTAGCTTCAAGAAAGTGGTTGGTTAATTTTGTCGAGGATTTCCTGCACCGGATCGTACTCATGTGTTCTAAGATACGGGTTTTGACTTTACGTGTAGTCATCCCCACGTATCTTAATTTACAAGGACAAGTAATCAAATAAATTAGTTGTTCGCTATTATAATTCGTGTGGTTGAGTAATACCCAGGGTCTGGGTGACCCAATGTCTATCTCTGTGGTGTGAATAGTTTGAGGACAAGCTGCACACGAACCGCAAGGGAAATGTCCTTTCACTGGCGGCATACCCCAAAGCAAATCCTGTTGACCCTTTTTCTTGCATCTAGGTCTTGTGTGTACTAACCGATCTTTAATGTTCGTACTGCGTTTAAATACAAAGAGTGGGCGTGGCAATGGCATAGTGCCAATGTTCAATATTTTCCAGTTGGAAAGAATGCTCTTTTTGATTTTGTTGGAAAAGTTACAAAACGTATTCACACAGGTCAGTCTATTATTCGCTTCTTTGGGTTCTCCAGGTTCTATAAGTGCTGCTCTGTTGTTGTTCGCAGCCCGTTTTAGAGATCTCTTCACAAGTTTCTTCGGATAGTGCCTCGCTTGTAGTTGGACTGCCAAGTTCTGTGCATGTTCTTGATATTTGATGGTTGACGAGCAATTCCTTCTAATGCGTAAGAATTGCCCAAACGGCAAGTTCTCACGCAGAGCTTTAGGATGGAAACTCTTGTATGACAGTAATGAGTTCCTTGACATCGGTTTCTTATAAAGCTCAGTGCTAAGGCCACCATCCACAGGGAAAATTCTGATATCCAGGAAGGGTAGGCCGGTGTTACTATACTCACAAGTAAAGTTTAGGTAATCATTCCTGCCGTTTAGCCAAACCTGAAATTCTGCAATAGATGATGGTGCCCCTCTCCAAATCACTAACACATCATCGATGTATCGTTTCCATAGACGTATATGATCTTTATACGGATTCTCACTGCTGAAAATATGATCCTGTTCGAACACATGAAAAATAGAGGTTTGCCAAACTGGGGGCACAAACACTCCCCATGGAGGTGCCCGAGATTTGGAGGAAGAGTTGGTCCTCAAATTTAAAGAAGTTCTCCTTCATAACCAGCCGGGCACAAGCGGTGATAAAAGGTACCGGAGTGATGGTATCTGGAGCTTTATTCATTAGGAGAGTCTCAATGGTGGATAGGGTTTCATCTTGAGGAATGCACGTGTACAAAGATTCCACATCGAAGGTCACGAGGAAATCACACTCAATGTCAAATTGTATGTCTTCTACCAAGCGCAAAACATCCTTTGTGTCTTTCAAGTATGTTGGCATTTCGCTTACCAGCGGCCTCAAAAAATGATCCACAAAGGTGGAAAGAGGTTCAAGCAGGGAGCCTAGCCCTGAAATAATGGGACGACCTGGAGGTGGTCTACGATTCTTGTGCACTTTAGGTAGTGCATAGAAATATGGAATGACCGGATGGACTTTGGTCAGGAAGAGAGCTTCTTGTGTAGTAATCCATCCATTCGTGCTTGCTTCTTCCACTAGAGTTTTAATTTCAATCTCCAGTCTCTTAGTCGGATCCTCTCTTAATGGTTTATAGAAGCGGGTATCTTCCAATTGTCTGAGACACTCTGCCCGGTAGGAGGAGGTATCCATTATAACAATGGCTCCCCCTTTATCTGCGGGCCTGATAGTTATGGTATCATCATTAGTCAAAGTCTGTACTGCTTTATGTTCTTTGTACCTCAAATTTTGATACTGCCTATCCTTGCTGGCACAGATGTTTGTAACTTGAGTCATTACCGTTTTTTCAAAAGTCAAAACCTGTGACGGTACTTGATGTGCAAGAGGGTTACATGTTGATCTAATCTTCAGGCCTGTGTTGGTATCGACCTCATCATCCATATTTTGCACCCTGTCTCTAAAGAAGAACTTGAGACGAATCTTGCGAAAGAAACGGGCAAGTTCCTGTTTTATCACAAATGTATCACCTCGATATGAGGGAACAAAGCCTGGTGATATATTATATGTCTTCAAGTTTGATGAGTTTACTGACTTTGAGTACGCGCTGCACAGACATAGTTGTAACTCAGGATATATGTCTCTAGAGTCTCCGGTATAAACACCGATGAGACGTAGGAATATTCTAAATTGGTGTTAGTCTACAGAGGGGGTCTATGTGTCCATCCATAGATCGCAACGTGCCGAATGAATGAGAGGCATTAGTAGTGGTTTCAAAGCTCAACGTATCCTAGTTTGGTTTTTAACATCTAAGGTATTATGTAACATGATATAATCATACGAGCGAAATCATGAGAGTAACGCTGGGGCAGTCCTTTGTATTCCCCAGATAAAGATTGTGTAGTTTCAGGTCTTTGAAACTACATATCCCAACCTGCATGAAATGTGGAGCGCATGCACGTAGTATTTTCGCGCTTTGTGGTGTCGTTTGATACATCAGAATCACTTGGTGTTTACCACGGTTTTATTTTAGCGATCCTTGTAGTTTATAACAGTTAATGTTGATCAATCACTCTTGAGTTTTAACGTATGACTCCCCTTTTATGAGGATTAAAACTGCGCATGCACGGAAAGCTAGCATCAGTTTACTAGCACCTGCGCTTTAGTGTAGGGTACTGCGGTCTCCACAGCTGTAGAAGATTGTGAACAGGCTAGTATATAAACAAGCACCCTGGCCACAGACGCTCACCTCCGGCTGCAGGCTCATTTAGAGCTCGGGGTATCAACGGAGAGGTGAGTGTCGTGGCGGGGCTCGGCCCTTTGGGTCTTTGGTTGTGTTTGTCTCGAAGGGTTAACATGTTTATCCTAGGTTGTGCACGCACTCTATCAGGAAGCGTTGCAGAGTTAATGATAGGATCTCACTATGAAGCTTTGATTAGTGGGCCCAGTTGAAGTTGTTAAGATGAGATGATCCTTATTCCTTTCGTTTAAGAATTAAATGATTGAGGGATGATGTACGCTAATCTGCTTTTGCATAGTGCTCAAAGAGCGGTGTCATTTACTATGTGTATTAGAGAGACGGCTATCACTAGTTCTCTTTAGAGTAGTGCTAACTAAGAGGTGTTGTTTATCCTACATGTCACATGTGTGTTTCGGCCGTGTGCATGCATGATCATTTAATTACTGAGACATAATTTAAGCTAGATACCTGGTTCAGTCCCTTGACTCCATCAGGTTTTCCTACATTCTATGCTCTTAGCATCTTTTGATTACTTTAGTCCAGTCATACTGTCACATGATTCATAATAGTATATTATGTAATCTCTTGACAGTTGCACCACTTTCTTCTTTACAGAGCGGTGCCCCCATCCTGAGCTGTTGCCAGATTGAGGTGGAGTTCTTTGCCTAGCAAGAGCGGGTAAGGGATTTTTTCCCCCTTCCTCTTCTTTTTCTATTTAAACCAACAGTTGCATCACCTTCACATAGGTGACACAGTTCTGAATGAATGATTTTGTTTCTAATAGGTAAACTCACCTTCCGGAGCAGACGTAACATGAACGCATCTGGTTCTTATATCCTTTTTTGTTTATTCACTTGAGCACTGGAGCAGCAGCATCTTTATAGGTCCTGAAGAAAGCCTCGCCTTACTTAGGGGCATTTTTTGGCTGAAACATGTTGACCACTATTGTCCACCATACCACTGCGACTTAGATCCATGTCGCTGGCGCACTGTTTTTAATCCTGGCAGAGGGTGCTCCTGAATAAAACACATTTTTTTGCGCCCCCTAGCTAGTTTTATTCTCACCTTTTTGCACATTGTTTATTTTTTTTGCGCTGCGCCCTCACTCACACTACTCCGCTCATCACATGTGGATTAAGAATATCCGAAATAAATTAGAAATTCAAAACATCCCTGAGCTCCTCCCTCTCAGAGAGGGGGTTGTAGCCCTCAAGAGAACTAGGTTTTTCTCTTGAGAGGAGAATCCCATATGATGAAGCATGTCACCTTTGGTGAGTGAGGGATTTCGTCCTAAAAGGGAATTTCCCATAGTTAGGTCTGCGTGTTATAGGCTGTGGTTTTTATAAAAAATTGTTTTAAAAAAATCCTTTTTTAAAAATAAGACCTTTTTCTGTATTATTCAAGATTCTATCTATAGTAGACCCAAGGATTTTGTGTATAGTTTCCAGTTCGTTATTTGGGGATATAATCCTGTGCAGGTCTTTAAACTTCCCTAGGACCCTCCTGCTTGAATTAGTTGGTGTGTAAGTAAAACGATTTACGCCTAAATTTAATAAATTTATTATACCAAATAGAGGAAGTCAAAAAACATTGATGAGGGTCAAAACCTGTAGACAATATATTATGTAACAATTGTTGGGAGTATTTCAGTATAGGGTTATTTGATATAAAAGTGCAATTATACATATAGGGGCCATATGTATCAAGCAATTTTCCGTTCGCAAACACTGTGAATCGCAAAAATCCAGTGTTTGCGATCGCAAAATTGCGTAATGCGATGTATGAAAGGAAATCGCTGTGCAAATTTGCCAATCGCAAAAATAGCAATTCGCAGAACTCTGCGAGCCAGAAACTGCGAATAATTTTGCAAAATTGCATTTGGCGGTACTTCATTTGCGAATATCGCAAATAAAGTATTAGCAAATAGAGATTCGCAAACGTAATGTATAAAAAAATCACAAATTGCGATTTTACGAAATTCGCAATTTTGCACCTCGCAATTACCACCAACTCTGAGCAGGTGGTAACCAGGTGCAACCTATATAAACTGACCCAGAATGCTACAGGGCCATTCACAATGGCTGCGCTGTACATCATCGCTAGGAGACTGAGGATCAGAGCTGCTGCCCAGGGAAGGAGACGCCAGGAGAGGATATTCAGGGCACGCATCACCATGTTCCAGCAAACAGAGGAGGAGGTCCGTGAAAAGAACAGGCTGCACCCAGACAGCATCCTAGAACTCATTGAGGAGCTAAATCCCATGCTGGAGCACCCCACACGCAGGACACGCACCATCCCCACCCATGTGCAGGTCCTGTGCTCACTGCACCTGCTGGCGTCTGGGAGTTTTCAGGGGGTGATAGCAGCAGCAGGAGGCGTGACACAGAGTAGCCTGTCGCGCCTCTTTCACAGTTTCCTGGATGTCATGATGCAGAGGATGCATCACCACATCCATTTTCCTAACACGCAGCAGGCACTCGACCAAACCAAGCAGGGGTTCTATCAGATAGCCCAATTCCCCCATGTAATTGGCTGCATTGATGGGACCCATGTCGCCCTCTCCCCCGAATCCCAGACAGAATATGTGTACAGGAACAGGAAGTCCTATCATTCCCTGAATATCCAGGTAGTCTGTGATGCCACCCATGTCATCACGGACATAGTGGCAAAATATCCTGGTAGCACCCATGATTCATTCATATTCCGCCACAGTGGGCTTAACCGTCGCCTCTTGGCTGGGGAGTTTGGCGAGGGCTACTTGCTAGGTAACTACATGGCTCACATTCACACATTCAGTAAAGCTCTTGGTTGGGATGACAGTGTGTAACCCATTTCTTTTGCACCCTGCAGGGGACAGCGCATATGCAGTGCGTGATTTCATCATGACGCCCTACCTGAATCCAGCCACTGCTGCGGAACGCCGCTACAACAATGCCCACAAGTCGACCCGCAGTGTGATAGAAAGGACTTTTGGCATTCTAAAGAGCCGATTTAGGTGCCTACACAAGAGCGGAGGTGCCCTCCAGTACAGCCCACAGACCTGCTGCAAGGTAGTGGTCGCATGTGCAATGCTCCACAACATAGCAACCAGGAAGGGCACCCCAGTGGAGCTGAGCGGCTCAGAGTCCTCTGATGATGAGGGACCAGCTCCTCGTGCAGGACCAGCATGTGGTGTTGGGGCGGCTGCCGGACGCCAGAGGCGCCAGGAGATCACGTGCAACTATTTCTAGGTGACACAATGCGATGTATTGGTACACAACTGTGTTTTTATTCCTTGAATAGCAGGAATATATCTGGCACACAGCCTGATGCACACCTAATGTGTGCCACTCATATTTTCAAATGTTGAAGTCACAGAGCAAAGATGTCCGACACACTCCAGTCCCCAGCAATGGGTTACCTGACTCATTGCCATGCTTCCCTGATGCCACCTCATCTCCTGTGGGCACGGCCTGTTGCACCGCGCTGTGGGTGCCCACTGCTCTCCCCCGGCTCATCGTGTGTTCTCCCCTGCCTCCCGCTCCTCCGTCTGGTCTCAGGGAGTGGTGGGGTCATGCTGCTCCTGCTTGACTGGTCCTCACTCTCCCCAGTGGTCCTGTCCCACCTCTGCCAGCCGCCTGCATCAGTTCCACGGCATGTGTCACCTGCACCAAGATCTTGGCCACATCCTGGCTGTTATGTGCCATTTCAACCTGCATGCCCACACACCGACATGACAGCAGGGACGTGACGGTGCACAGGCGGTTGACCGCCTTGCTGTATGTGTCCATGCGGGCGTTGGCTCTCCTCTGCACGGCACACAGTTCGCGTATTGCTCCGGTCATTTCCCTGAACCCATCCCTCATGTCGCTCATGTGATGGTTTAAAGAGGCAAATTGACGCTGCATTGATCTCATTGATTTTGCTTGCAGGCGCTGCACCCTCAGCATGGTGCCCTCCAGCCCTGCGAACATGGACTGCTGATCCTCAGCACCAGCACTGGTGGATGCCCTTGACCTGCGCCTGTTCCCCCCTCCTTCCCTCTGGGGTCAGGGGACTGTTGCCTGCGACAGACCCCGGTGGGCTGGGACTGGCTGGGAATCTTCTCCGCTATCGTCTTGGTCTGCCTCCAACTGTGGTAGTGGTGGCACGATGTTGCGCTTTCTGCGTACTACAGGGATCTCAGGGATCTGTACCTCCTGCTCCTCATCCCCTGCCTGCTCATCGTTGTCATCTGCCTCCTTGGCCCCTGCACTGCCCTCCTGCCTCACCGGTGGTGCTGTGGAGACAGAAGCACAGACATTTGTTTTAGTGTCCTGCAACTCCTTTTGTGAGAGAATAAATCTACTTCTTATTTGCATCACCTACGTGCCTGATTTTACCCTTCCCTAACTCACTGGCATTGTTACTACCTTGCTGTGTTTCATTGCAACACTGTTTGGTGCACGTGACTACATCTCCCATGATGCATTTCAGGGTGTACACAACAACATGTACTGGAGTTGCACAACTGATTTGCTACTGGGGGGTCCTAACTGTGTGGGTGCTATTGATGGAGTGGCAGGGGACAGATGGCATGCATCTTACCTTGTCTGGTGGGTGGTGGGTCGGAGCTGTCCAGGTCAGCCACTCCACTGTCGCTCTCGGGTTGCAAGGTGGACTCCACCAACTCCTCATGGGGCGTGGAGTCTGTTGCAGTGGATGTTCCGCCACCGGTCTTATTCGACTCAGCCAGTCTGGTTGCCACCTTTTCTTTGGATCTTTGGCGCATATCATACCACCGCTTGCGCAGATCCTCCACGGTTACGCCAATGGCATTCACCTTTTCCTGTATGGAATCCCAGATTTTCCGCTTCCTTGCCTCCGGCACGTGCAGGGATTTTTTGCCAAAGAGGAGTTCATGGCTGACTACCATCTCCTCTATGAGAACTTCCTGCTCCCTCTCACTGAACTTTGGTTTTCTCTTCCTTCCTGCATCCTCCTTCTCCTGTGGATTTATTTTGCCTCCCTGGATGGCAGTGCTGTGCTCCTTCACTCTCCTCCCAGCCTCTGACTGAGCTTCTGGCAATCAGGTGCAGCTGTGCAGTCACACTTTCTGGTTGTGATGTCATCAAGCTCCACCTGAATGGCAGACTCCCGATTTTGCGATTCCTTAATTGCGAATTCGCAATTAAGGAATCGCAATGTGGGCTTTCGCAGATAATTCTGCGAATTCTTGCGATTCGCTAGGAATTGCGATTTGTTTCATACATCCGATTTTGTGATTCTCAAATAGTGATTCCCCAAAAATCGCTATTTGAGAATTGCAAAAACTAGGATTGATACATATGGCCCTCAGGTTATATTTTCAAATGAAAAATCTTTCAATAAGGAACGTTCAAATATAATCCATCGTGGCATAGGAGTCTCACCAAATTCATGAGTTAAGGCAAAAAATTGTCTAATTAAAATGCAAAATGGTATAATTTAAAATCGGGAAAACGAACACCACCCTCGTTCTTGGGACGTTTGAGTTTCACTAGGGCAATACGGGGATGTTTATTATTCCATAAAAATTTGGTGCAGATTGAATTAATTTGGGGAAAATAAGAAACAGGAATCCTAAAATGTAACTGTTAGAACTGGGGGCCTCTAGTTGGCTGAGGTAGGTACCGTAGGCCAAATAGGGACCCTTGCTTCTAAGTCAGGGAAAGGAAGGACACCTTCTCAGATAGCCCCTGCTCACCCCCTCGGTAGCTTGGCATGAGCAGCCAGGCTTATCTCCAAGGCAAATGTGTAAAGTATTTGCTACCACGCTCTCAGTGACACAGTGATAACACCACAAATGGACTCCACACGCGTTTCATAAAAAACAATTATATGTTTATAAGCAAAAAGATATACGATGAGACCACACGATAAAAATCCAACATATGCGTATTAGTAATATTTCACCTTGCCGGTTATTAGGCCAGCAAGCACTGGTAGGTTCTTGCAGTATTAATGAGCAATTCTCAATGATCTAATGCAGTCCTAATGCAATGCTATGCAGTTCGTAATGCAAGAATCAGGCAATTCGTAATGCACCAATCAGGCAGTTCGTAATGCGAAAATAATGCAATTCGTAATGCAACAATCAGGCAGTTCGTAATGCAAAAAACAAGGCACTTCGTAAGGCAACAATCAGGCAGTTCGTAATGCAAAAATAGGGAACTTCGTAATGCAACGATCAGGCAGTTCGTAATGCAAAAATAGGATACTTCAGCACCGATCGCGGTGCTCTGGACGGTCTCTATGCCACTCTTACTGACTCGCGGTCAGCTACTGCCAAAATATGCCCCCAACACTGTTATGATGGAAAACAAAGTGCAGCTCCACACTCCGGCCCCGGTACTGCCACTCCTCGGCAAGTACGGGCTTGAGCGGAGGCTCGCGCTGCAAAGATGGGAAAGGCCAAGAGCGTTTCTCTCGGAGCCCGCACCCCGCCCCAGGCGGCGACACACGCACGCTTGCTGAGCCTTACCTGGGGGGTTCGATCTCACTCTCCTCTCCGCTCCTCGCGACTTGGGCCTCTGGTGAGACTTAGTTGATCTTTGGGCAGTGGAACTCCGGCCCCCCCGACGGGGATGGTTCGAGGTCCCTCCTTGGCAAAGGCAGGCTCAGGCCGGCGGCACAGCTCCTCTGAGGATGCCGGTCCGGGCCGATGGCAATGACGATCGCAGAAGCACTGGTCACGCTGCTCGATCGACGCAGAGAACAAGACTGCTCCAGGACACACAGTCACGGGGCAATTCTCACGAAGGTCTCAGGCTGCAACAGGGCACACACACACAGCGTCGCTGAGACTCACTTGAGCTCCGGGTGTACACGATCACAGGGCAATCCTCACGAAGGTCTCAGGCTGGACGAAGCACACGCACACAGCGTCGCTGAGACTCACTTGAGCTCCGGGTGTACACAATCAAAGGGCAATCCTCACGAAGGTCTCAGGCTGCACGAAGCACATGAACACAGCGTCGCTGAGATTCACTTGGACTCCGGGTGCACACGATCACAGGGCAATCCTCACGAAGGTCTCAGGCTGCACGAAGCACACGCACACAGCGTCGCTGAGACTCACTTGAGCTCCGGGTGTACATGATCACAGGGCAATCCTCACGAAGGTTTCAGGCTGCATGAAGCCAAGCACACAGCATCACTGAGATTCACTTGGACTCCGGGTGCACACGATCACAGGACAATCCTCACGAAGGTCTCAGGCTGCACGAAGCACACGCACACAGCGTCGCTGAGACTCCCTTGGACTCCGGGTGCACACGATCACGGGGCAATCCTCACGAAGGTCTCAGGCTGCACGAAGCACACGCACACAGCGTCACTGAGACTCCCTTGGACTCCGGGTGCACATGATCACGGGGCAGTTCTTATGCAGGTCTCAGGCTGCAAAAAGCACACGCACACAGCGTCGCTGAGACCCACCTGGAAACTTTTATGTTCCTGAGTTTCCACAACAGGGAGCCAGCTCTCCTCGGGCCCTTGGGGACAAGTTACTTCAGGACACAGCACACAGCAAAGCCCTCTCAAGCAGGGGGACACAGCACACAGCAAAGTCCCTTAGCCTCTCCTTGGTTAAATCAGCAAACTGCAGGCCAGCCCCAGAACACACAGCAAGGGTCAGTCCTTTCCTTCAGTCTCCTCAGCTGTTTCTTCCTTGGCAGAGGTTCCTCTTGACCACGAAGTAGTTTCAATCCTTTTCAGTCTTGATCAGTCCAACGTTCAGGGGTTTCAGCTCTCATAGTTATACCCCTAAATGTCTTTGAAGTCTTTGTGTTCAGGGGGCACTGACCCCTGTCTAAACCAGTTCTGGGTGTCTCCCTGCCCGTGACACCTTTTTCCTTTGAAAGTGGGGGTCTGGGTCTTCAATCACTCAGCAGGAGATGGAGCCATTGTTTTATGGCGGCAGCCCAGGCCTCTTCACCTCCAGGGGCTACTCCTCCCCCCTTCACTCCAGATGCAGGTCAGCCTGTTGCTGTCTCACCTCCTCCCCTGGGTCAGGACATTTCCCAGATCCTATCACATTCAAATCCAGACAGTCAATCCACAACCAAGCAGAGACACACAGAATTGTTAGAAAAAAAAAAACAGCCACTTCTAAAAGTGTGGTTTCCAAACACACAATGCAAAAACCACCTTCAGAAAAAGATGTGTTATTAAATTGTGAATTCAGGCACACTAAACTTCACCTCTTCATCTTAAGCCTATGGGAAGATAGGCTGGAAACATATTACACATCCTCCCCCATTCTGTCCTATGGGCAAGATGGCCTTGCAACAGTGAAAAACGAAATGGAGAGTATTTCACTGTCAGAACATGGTACACACCTTAGTACATGTCCTACATTTCACATACAGTGCACCCTGCCCAGGGGGTACCTTGGACCTACCATAGGGGTGTCTGATGTGCATAAAAAGGGAAGGGTAAGGCCTGGCAAGTGGGTGCACTTGTCAGGACAACAAGGCAGTTTAACAAACTGCGCGCAGGCACTGCAGTGGCAGGCCTGAGATCTCTCTTTAAGGCTACTGGTGTGGGTGGCACAATTAGTGCTGCAGGCCCACTGGTAGCATTTGTATTACCAGCCCTGGCACACATAGTGCACTTTACTAGAGACTTTACTAGTAAGACAAATATACCAATTATGGACAACCAATTACCATTACTCTTTATACAGGGAGCACTTGCACTTTGACACTGATCAGCAGTGGCAAAGTGCCCAAAGCATCTAAGTTGACAACACCATGTCAGAAAAAATGTCTAGGGGGAAGGCAAAAAGTTTAGGGAACTTTAGCCAAAAAGGGCCAAGTCCAACAGTAAGATGGAGAGTGTATAAAGGACATGGGGAACAATCATCATCTTGATAGTATCCAGTCTACCCCACCATGATAAGTGGAGAGGCGACCAAGCGAGAAGTAATCTCTGGAGTGTGGTTGTTAAGGCAGTAAACGAACAACTAATTGTGTTTGAAACAGTGGAGGAGAACCATATTCCAAGATATTTTATTTTGGTAGGACACCAAGTGAAATTGATGTTAACGAACATATATTGGTAACATAAGGAGTTTAAGGGTAATACTTCTGTTTTGGAAAAATTCTATTTATATCCAGAGATGCTAGGGTATAATTGAATTTTGTGTAAAAAGGGAGAAAGGGAGGAGAGGGGGTTAGACATATAAACCAAAATATCATCAGCGTAGGCTGACAATTTAGTTTCAGTAGAGTTATGTACAAAACCTGAGATAAGTGAGTTAACACGGATGCCTTCAAGGAAAAGTTCTAAACACAAAACAAATAACGAGGGTGAAAGAGGATATCCTTGCCGGGTACTTCAATGCAGCTGAAAATATTTGGAAAAGTGGTTATTAACAAAAATACTGGCACGTGGGGCAGAATATAATAATTTTACAAATGAGATGAAATTTGGTCCGAAACCATACCATTAAAGAGTAGTAAACATGAATTGCCAATTAATACGATCGAAGGCCTTTTCAGCATCGAGAGACACTGCAGCTAGAGGAGATTGATATTTTTTACCAAAAGCGATGACATTAGATAACATTCTATCATTATCAGCAGCCAGTCTGCCCTTAACAAAATCAGACTGGTGTTGACCAGTAATGGAACAATAGTCTCAAGACAAGAGGCAAGGATCTTGGCAAATATCTTGCAATCATAATTAATTCATGAAATAGGACGATAGTTTTTACAAAGGGAGTGATCTTTATCGGGTTTGGGAATAAGGACAATTAGGGCTTCCAAAAAGGTACCAGTGGCCTCGGAGTCTGCGAGGAAGGAGTTAAAAAGTTTGAGATGTTTAGGGGCAAAAATGGAAGAAAAAGCGGAAAGAAGTTCCACTGAAAGGCCATCAGAACCAGGGGCCTTAGATTTTTTTAAGGATCTGATGGCATCTGTTATTTATTGGAGAGTTATCTCAGCTTCCAATAAATCAAATCTTTCAGATAAAGATGGGGGGTTAGGTAGACCATTAAAAAAGGCGTGCACATTTTGATCTGAGGGGTTCGTGTCATGAACGTACAATAACTGATATTGAAAAGTGGTAGAAATGTCTGTATCAGACGGCACCATTTTATTGGTATGCTCATTTAGAATAAGACCAATATTTTTATGTTCAGATTTGATTTTTAAAAAATTGGCCAGCATCTTGCCCGCTTTATTTTGACCTCCGTGATATTTAGATTTAACTTTAAGAAGAATATTGCAGGCATCAACGGTGGCGAGTTTGTTAAGAGCAGACTTGACTTTAATTAACTCATTTAGTACCATGGAGGATTTAGATGAAAAGTAAGTATGTTCCAGTGTTTTGAGTTGTTGTAGTAGAGTTGTATATTTGGCCTGGTTGTTTTTTTTCTTTCTTGCTCTATAAGCTATAGTGAAGGCACCGAAGGAGGCTTTAAAGGCATCCCAAGTATTAGGGAAAGATGTATCCGAAGGTTGGTTGATTTTAAAAAATTTGTTGATAAAAGTAGTAGCTGCAGATATGAAATTTTTATCGGATAAGAGAAAATTATTAAATTTCCATCGGCCAGTTTTAGGATTGTTCAAGGAGAGGTCAAATGAAGAGAAGACAGGGGCATGGTCAGAAATAAAAATAGAACCAATCTCGGTAGATTGGATGGAGGGAAGTAAAGGTTTACTGACCAAAATATAATCAATTCTAGAATGAGTATGGTGGACATTGGAGAAAAATGTGAATTCAAAAGAGTCAGGATTACAGGTTTTCCATACGTCGAATAATGGACGGGTGGCAATGGCAGATTGAAATGCTCTGTGAGATCTGTCGAGATTGAATTTACATTTAGATTGTCTGTCTGTAAATGGGTCTAACCACTGATTGAAATCACCTGCAGCAATGATGTTAGGGTTATCAATGGAAGTTAATAAAATCTTAATGTTATTCCAAAAATCAGGATCCGGTTTAACAGGACCATAAATATTAAATAAAACGATTTCCCTGTTATGAATTACAACCTTAGCCATTACCTAACGTCCATCACTATCACATTGAGTTGACAAAATTTGTACATGCAACGATTTATGAAAAAGGATAGCAACACCACCTTTACGATTGGACGCAGGGGAATAAACAACTTGGCCTACCCACTGTCGTTTTAATTTAGGACATTCTACATCACTACAATGAGTTTCCTGCAAAAAAGAAAAATGTGAGTTCAATCTGGATAAATGAGAGAGTACCTTTTGTCTTTTAACAGGATGTCCCAGACCACGAACATTCCACGAGACAACGTTACACATATTGGGAGGTGGGATGAGGAATACATGGATACAGGTGATACACTGCATAAACACTGCTGAAAACAGAAAGACACCATTTATTAAACACAATATGAACAACAACAAGTAAAAAAGAAGGGAACATTCATCATACAGAAGAGAAAAAAAAACGAACAATCAATAACATAAAAAGAAAAAGTGATAGTAGGAAAAAGAGATAGATCAAGGAAAGAGATCCAGATCTAAGACGAAGAGTAGAAGAAATAAGCATGGGACGTAACAGCACAGAGAACAAGAAGAGCAACAGAAGGAAAGAAACTAAGATATACATGCGATAACAGCCATATAGAACATTATAGAAAAAAGGAAGAAAGAATGTAAATGTAACAGAACTTAGTTAAAATAAGTTAGGAGCGCTGGGTAGAAGTATCCACAGAATTTGGAGAGAGACTGTGTTGAAAGGACTTTAGTTTGACAGGATCATCAAAAGAACGTGTAGTGCCCTCATGAGTAATTTTACATAGACATGGATGCAAAATGCCATAACGAATATGCAACTGTCTCATCAGTGGGTGAAGAGCAAGAAATTCCTGCCTTCTGGCATTGGTGGCATTAGAGAGATCCTGAGAGAGATAAATAGTGTGGCCAGACCATATAAGACGATGTTTCACTTTTGCTGCCTTCAGCACACGGATGAGGTCTGTGAATTCCAAAAATAACATTATAACACCTCTAGGTCTAGTAGAATGAGGTTGAAACCGACCAAGATGGTGTGCACGTTGAATGTTCAGTGGAGTCTCAAATGGAAGGTCTAGGAGCTCAGGCAGGAACATCTTCAGGAAAAGGAGATGGTCCGGGCCCTTCAAAGTTTCTGGTAAGCCATATAGACAGAGGTTATTACGTCTATTACGATTTTCAAGATCCTCAGTGTGCAACTTGAGTCGTTGCATCTCATGCTCCATGATAGGAATCTTGGTGGTAGCATCATGCAGGTCACTTATACGTTGTTCCATATCGAACACCTTCGCTTCCATATTAATCCATCTGTCCTCGATTTGTTGAAGTTTCTCATTAGTAGTGGACATAAAAGACTTTAAACCCCTCACCTCATCAAGGATAGTGTCAAGAACAGAATTGTGATATGACAAAATGGGTAAGGGGGGTCATTTTTCACCCTCTTAGGTTTTGTGCCAGAAGACGAGGGCTTGACGGAGGTTAAGATATCACTGGCCATAGTAGCGTGACGAAGAGGCCGATGTATCAATTTCAGTGATGGTCTGAGCCTGCCCATATGCTGTAAAAGGAATGCGTAGAGGAATGCAGACGTGAAGGAAAAATATTTATAGGCTCATGTGACCAGTATCCAGAGTGAAGGAAAAATTAGAAAGGAGTAAAATATGCAATGACCCAGCATGTGGCAAACAAGGCAATGTCAATTTAAAAAATGCTGTGTGAAAACAGCATAAGAAAAAAGAGGAAAAAAGGAGCCTTTATATGGCAGGAAAAAGAAACACATTTTGATGAAGTGCCATAATAAGCACAGCAAATATGATGAAATGAGAGTGATTGCTGTGAAGGAAGAGGAAAGAAAAACGTTGCTGGGCGTTAAAAGTGAGACGCCGGTATATTGCTCACCAGGAGGTCATGGAGCGCTAGCGGCAGGCTTGTAAATGGCGGCCGCTCGCATCTGAAGAGGAAATCTCACCGTCGCGGCTCCGGGTCGACAAGGCTAGCAAGCAGGGTCGGAGCAGCTCAAAATGCCACTCCGACCTCCAAGAACGACATAGAGGGCTGCAGCCACACCAAAACATGGCGAAAACAGGCTGTAAATAGGAAAAAGATCTCGCCTCTCAAGTGGAGCTCAGCCGAGTGCTGCCATCTTCGTCCGGTGCGAGACCACGCCCTCCTGGATGAAAACACTTAACCTTGTACATCACTAGACACCTGTTAATGGTGGCCACAGATCACAATAGGTTGCATTGATAATCTATTGTCCAGCCCACATACGTGAATAGAGTTCCAGTTTGAACACCATCAGCTTTCACATGACTTATTATCCAGGATTAGAGAATCTAGCTGACTACGTCTCCTTTCACCCCCTCTCACCAACTCAGCCATTAAACAACACATCAGCAGTGGAGGAGGAAAATGTCATCTCAACTGTACAGTAGACTGGCCCCAGACCTATCGCTCTGGAATACTTGATTGACAAGTGTTCCAACCATGAATGTTTGCATTTGAATTTCCTGTCTTTAAAAATGATCTGTTTAATGTGACTATATTCACAGCCACTTTTTCTTCCTATTTGCATTGTGCAATGGCACCCAGTTGCTAATAGTGATACTGCAGGTTTACAGCTGCATTTAACATATAGGAAGACATATACCATGTAAGAGTGGAACTGTAGTAATCTTTCCTCTCTTTAAAATCTCTATGAGGGCATCTAGTTGCTGGGTCTGGCTTTAGAACTGCTTTTAAGAAATGTGTTTCGGATTATGAGTTGGTTGTCAGTGGTATTGCAGCTTTTCTTCTCATGTTTACCTGACCCATGATAGAGTGAATTTCCTCATTTTGTCAAATAAACGCATTTAACTGAAAAATGTTCATTTAAATTCTGCATAAAAACAAACACATGATAAACACAAATCTTTGCAGTAGGTAATCATGTTTGGGCATTATTAGCAAACACATGAATTAACATATTGTATTGATATAACTTAGCCTAACTGCTGATGGGTTAAGAGGCCTGTTTTCGCTTTTAAACTGTTGCTTTGCACAAGATATTTTTCTCTTTCCACTGCAGATGCTATAATTTTCCAGAAGTCTTCTGTTAGCTAGTGAATAGGCAATTATAATGTATTAGACAACTGACACTGAGGTCCTCACCTGGAGAAGAGGAGATAGCAGGAAACGCAACATGTGGGAAGAACTGTCTAAACCTCAAGATCTGTTCACAGTAACAAACTAAGGACATAGTTGCATAGCCCTTTGTGAAGATGTGAGAAAGTGGGAAGTTAACCTGATCCCAGCATTTGCTGAAGACTGATTGGTTCATGAGAGTTGGGAATGAGAAAATGTTTGCCATAAATGATTTGTTTGAATTATATTAATGTGCGTTCCTTAGACTAGGGGAGAAAGAGAGACCTTCAGAGAGCTTGCTGCAGAACTTTGAAGGCAGACACTAGAGATGCCTGCTTTGAGCTGAGAATATCCTTCCAGCCTCTACAATCTCCACTGCTTGAATGCTAAGGATTCATGCCTAAGCATTCTTAATCTCTCATCAGATCCTTTCATTCAGGTTTCTGAAACTGACACCTTACCTTGCTTGCTGAAATTAAATGCCTTTTAAGCCCAATCTTCATTCATTTAGAATTAGAGAGATTTTCCTTAATAGAACACACTTGCTGCATTTTCTCTATCTCATTTTGAAATTCTCACCAATGTGGTATTTTATCTTGTCTTGAAATATCAATTTATAGATTATTTGTATCTATAATAATGATGACTAAAGTTTGATACTTACTGAATTAATAATTGAGTCTGAATTAATTATGTAATAAATCCTTTAAACTTACACTAAATCTCATTGTTGATTCCTTTGAAGCCCCAACTGGACTTCACTGTTCACAGTAATTTATGTAAATGACAGTCCCTTATCATCTCTCCTTGTTGATTAGCAAGGGTCCATACGACCAATAGTAGGTTATTTGATGATTATACTCAACGATTGAGATGTAAGAATCCCTGCTCCGACAAGTGATAATAGAGTGACCTTTTTTTGCTTCAGGAGAAAAGGAGCAAAATAAATAATTTGCCTCTGTATAGAATTGCCCATGTCCCTAAAATCCTTGACCCAACCTTGAAGAATGAAGGAATTTGGAGGTTCTGAAGGTGTTTATAATGGTGGAGGTTTCAGTATGGATAGGGTTATGCTTTGCAACTGTCTATGTTGGGTTTATGTTATTGTGTTGAAGTTGTATGTCTCACATTCTGTTAATGTCTACGGTTTAATTGTTTAAATGTGCATACGCATTTGTTGTTGAGCAGTTGAAGTTGTTATCGGACTCGGGGCAGTTCAAGATCCCGGATTAGATAAGAAATATTTTGGTTACTTCTCTGCTAAGGTTTTGTGGTGTTGGTTTGTGAGGTGTCATCAATAGCACAATTGAGATAGGGACCACAAGAGATTGTTGTGATTGTGCTAAAAGTGATTGATGTTAGTAGAACCTATTGCGCAAAGGGGAAACTACATCAGTCAGGGTGATTTCCGCTGGTTGAGATTTCATCTCTGTTTGTGTTGACGTTGGAAAGTGCTATTTCTGGCTGAAACTTGTATGAATGAACTACTTTGAATTCTTCAGTCGAGTGCTCAAAGTTGTGCAATTTTGTGTACAAGAAAATTATAAAGAATGATGAGTCACTACGGGGAGTGAGAGTTGCGTCAGAGAGTACCGCACTGGGATAGGTCAACTGGTGCAAAGGGCCATGCTGGGATTGGCTGGTGAGTCATCAGGTGGTTCACGAAGGAAAGGATTGCGCTAAGATTGGGTGTGAATATCAGTCCATATTGAATTGTGATTTGGGCAAAACATTGAATATTTGAATTGAAATTGTTTGATGGTTATTCTTCTGTCTGCCTGGAGACAGTGGAGTTCGCAGAGGTGTTGAGTGATGTGGCTGTGCCGGGGGAGGTCCAGGACCAGTCTGGCTGTGGTGTTATGGACATTCTGGAGCTTGCAGAGGTTTTTCTGGGTAACGCCCGTGTAGAGTGCGTTGAAGTAGTTGAGTTTGCTGCTGATGAGCGCGTGAGTGACGGTCTTTCTGGATTCAGGGCAGATCCCTCTGAGGGTCTTTCACAGCAGGTGGAGGGTATTGAAACAGGCCGAGGATACTGAGTTGATCTGGCAGTCCATAGCGAGCAATGCATCTAGTATGATGCAGCGGTATCGTGCACGGTCCGTCGGGGTTGGGAGTTCCTAGCACAGGGGGACACCAGGTATCGTTCCATGCGGAGGGGGTGGATCCCAGAATGAGGACTTCTGTCTTGTCTGAGTTGAGCTTAAGGCAGCTGTTCTTCATCCAGGTGGCAATGGCTTTCATCCCTTCTTGGAAGTTGTGCCTGGTGACATTGAGTTTGTTGGTGAGGGAGAGGATCAGCTGTGTGTTGTCAGTGTAGGAGACGATGGTGAGTCTGTGGTTCCTGGCGATGGTTGCGAGGGGGCCATGTAGATGTTGAAGAGGGTGGGGCTGAGAGAGGAGCCCTGGGGGACTCCGCAGTTGGTCTCTGTTGGTTCCAAGAGGTATGGCGGAAGTCTGACCTGTTGTGTTCTGCCTGTAAGGAAGGATCGGATCCAGTTGAGGGCCTTGTTGCGGATGCCAGCGTCGTGGAGTCTAGTGGTTAGGGTGCGGTGGGAGAAGGAGTCAAATGCTGCCGAGAGATCCAGGAGGATGAGGGTCGCGGTTTCGCCCTGGTCGAGGAGGGAGCGGATGTCGTCGGTGGCGGCGAGGAGGGCGGTCCCTGCTTACTCGATTGCATGGAGACTGTCAAAGACCAGTGACATATTTTTCAACTTTCCTTGACTCTGTTGCCACAGGACTGCCTGGCTGCCTTAAAGTGGTTGTGGCTGTTGGTATCAGTGTTGAGAGAAGCAAGAGTGTATTCATGGGACATCCTCTTACAGCAATGGTCCATCATTAAGTGGACATCTTGCTCACACAAACCTAAACACTGTATATGACAATCAGCAGACTTACAAAATATGAACAATTGATTCTTGCAGCAGAGATTATCACTTTGAAACAAAGTCTAACTCTTAATCCAGATACATTGTTACCATTGCCTGAAAATGAAATTGATGGGGAAGAGGTTTAGCATGACTGTCTCGACATCACAGATTTATGCAGATGGCTAAGACCTGACATCAAGGATGAACAACTGGATGAGCCCGACTATGTAATATTTGTTGACGGCTCATGTCTAAGAGATAATGAGGTGCATTGGAGATCAGCTTATGCTGTCTGCACAATTCAGGAAGTGGGAGAAGCCTTCTGGCTTCGAGGCGTTACCTCTGCTCAAGTGGCAGAACTGGTTGCTCTTTCCTGAGCATATTATCTTTCAGAGCAATTGGGGGTGACAATATATACTGAGAGTGAATATGGCTTTGGTGTGGGCCATGATTTTGGACAGTTATGGTCAAGGAGTAAATTCATTACTTTGTCTGGATCTTCTATCTGGAATGGAGAATATATGATGAGACTATTGGAAGCACTACAATTGCGACGAGAAATAGCAATTGTTAAATGCTTAGTCCACAGGAGCAGAAATTATTATTTGACAGCTAGAAACAGATATGCCAATTAAGGGGCATATTATCTAGGGTTGGCGATAATTATCGCCGAGCGCGCTTAGCGCGCTTTTCTTTATCGTCGGCTATCGCTGGAATATCTCGCCAAGCTAGCTCTGTATTACCAACGCTCAGCGCTATGGCGATAAATATTCCAGCGATAGCGGGCAAATGGCCAAACATCGCCTAAAAAACAGCAATGTCCCTCCCAAAACGGCGATGAACTTGGTGATAAGGGCCTGTGGCCTTAACCCCATAATCCACCTCCCATGTTAGGTATGCCTAACACAGGAATTTAGCAGACATTAAATTCCTGCGTTATACCAGAGGTAGCGCGATTATTATCATCGCTACCCCTCCTTGCTAATATCGCGAAGCTGCCTATGCGATATTTTCCCATGTTGTTTCTGTCAGCCACGCCTACTTTGCATCTCATTATCCATGCGTAGCGAGTGGTGACAGAAACGGGAGTTAAATCAAGGATACACGCGCTAGTGTGTCCTTGTTAATAATGCGTTAGAATTATCGCCGCTTTTCGGGCGAAAACGGCCGCTAAAGCGACGATAATTCTCTTGATAATATGCCCCACAGTTACTTGTTATTGTGCAATTGTGGCATGCACATTTAATGGCGAATATGCACCTGAATCTGAGGAGTACACCAACTTTTCAATGTTGTTGACAGTATCTGATATTTGGGAGGAAATCAAAAGTTTGCAGGAAGAAGTGTTAGAGGCAGAGCAACAGGATTGGCCAGAGCAGGATGTGTTAAAAACCCAAATGATATTTGGATTTTAGCTGATAGAAGAGCTGTGTTGCCTGATTACTTGTTTTTCCCCATGACAAGGCTTTTTCATTGCCCTGAGCACACATTGGAGGGATGCCATGGTGAGACTGTTTAGGCAAAGTTGGTCTAATCCCTGATTTAGAGTTCTAGCTGAGGATCTGTGCCACAGATGTGTGGTTTGTCAGCAAATGAATGTAGGGAGAAGAACCCCTGTAACCATGAGCCACATAGGTAGATCAGGAGGACCCTTTAAAAGAATGCAGTTGGATTTTATTGAAATGCCTGTTTGTAATGGGCTAAGATATGCCTTGGCCATAGTGTCCATTTTCTCCCGATGGGGGGAAGCCTATCCACATGGAGAAATGACAGTCTCACTGTAGCCAACATGCTGTTGTGAGAACTCATACCAAGGTTCGAATTTCTTGATTCTCTGGAGTCAGACCAAGGGACTCATTTTAATAATGGGATGCTTATAATGCTATGTGCGGCATTACAAATGAAACAGATATTGCATTGTAGTTTCCAACCAGAAGCTTCAGGAATATTTGAGCAACTTAATGGCACACTGAAATATGGTTTGGCCAAAGTATGGGCATTCACTTCTCTGAAATGGCCAAATGCCTTGTCCTTAGTATTGATGAGTCTCCAAAGAACTCCTGACAGAAAAACAGGATTGTCACCACACAAAATACTCATGGAATGTGCCATGTGACTGCCTGTTGTGCCTGCAAATGCACTTGCAAATAACACAGATGACATGATTCTCGACTACTGCAAGGGATTGGATGATGTGGTATGTTCTGTCTCACACAAGGTTGGGGCTGCTACTGCCATCCCAAGTCATGTGCAATGCCAGGTGATCCTGATTACCAACACAGCAGTGAAGTGTGGTTGTATACTCAACTGGATTCATGCCTCATATACCCAGAGGTTGAGGTGCCCACTTGATGAAGTGGTGGCATTTGAACCAGGTCTGCGACCTTCTATATCCTTACGTCCTGAAGGACCAGAGTGGGGTGCAACCATCAGAGTTTATCACTATCCAGGTTCCTGAAATCTCACAGAGTGGTGTGGAAGCATTCTCTGAAAACGAAGAACTGAGATCTGAAAGAGGGGACACTGCAGAAACATCACAAGTGCAACTGAATGATTCCTTTGAAGGAACAAGTGTGAGAAGTGAGAGACTTCAAAGGAAAGAGGAATGGCCAAAGAACAGAAAGGTATTCAAATCTAGTGTGTCAGTTGAACACATACCACAAACCATTGTTGAATAAATAGAATCTAGTGGTATAAGTGATATTGAAGAAGATCAACAGATACCCAGGAGATCTAAGGGAGGAAGAGTACTTTGTTGCAGGTATTCAGCACCTGAATGGACTTATTATACAGACACCATGCCTAATTCAACAGCCTATGATCCGAAGAAACTGAGAGAAGAACCCCTTAAAACTCGATGAAATGCCGCATTATCAAAGCACATGATTCATACTATTATAACAAATTCATAATTAAACTCACCTCATTTGATATCTGATTGATTCAATTCAACAATAATCGATTCTTTGAACTATGAACTATGTCTAAACTAAACTATTGAATAGACTGTGAAATTTGATAAATGAACATAACAATGATTGCTTAGGAAAATTAAATAAATACATTTCAAAAGAATGTCTTAGGGCCAAGGCTGCAGTAGAATAGTAGGGTTTACTTTCTTAAAAGGAGAAGGGCTAGGTATGCCTCATGAAGACTGCTGTATATACGCTGAATGAAATAACTACAAAATACCCATTAAAGGTTTTGCTCATTTTACACAACTAGAAACAAACACAGACTATTGAGTCAGCCTGCTGCTATGTTCTACTGAAGATCTGACGTAGACAAACATGTGTTTACTAACCATGGCTAGAATCATGATTGCTGTAACCTTAACAATTGTTGCTTTAGTATTCATAGTCCTCTTAGTTGGAATGAGTATTACCCCTGAGATAGAAATACTTAGATGCACTCCTGCACCTTCATCACCTGCACATTCAATAGACAAGAGAAAATGAAAGGTAAGATTTATTGAAGTTTCAAAGGGGGGTTTCACATCAAACGTTTATTCCAGATTAGTTCAAGAGTATACACATGCTTTAGATGCTAAGCATTACAGAGTAGGTGACCTACCAACGTATTCACCTTTCATATGCAGTTACATGTAGTATGTTGCTTAGTGTATTCTATTGGCAAAATATTTTGCAGATTCTTTTTCCATTTATGACTTTATCCTTTCTGAAGTCCTTCTTCACAAAATAATGAATCCTCAACCACAGGCTAAGGAGATAGAAACAGCTTGGTTTTTCTTTAGGTCCCCTACAAAGATCTACATTGTTAAGGCAAATTAACAACATTTGATATGCTCAATGAGTCCACTGGAAAAGAACTGTATCCAAGATTTTGAAGAAAGGATAGCTCACATGTTTCATAAGGCAACAAAACAAGAAGATGTTGTAAAGAATGTGTGGAAAGAGGGGGTAGGTGAGTATAAAAAGAAAATGGTATATCCCAGGTTGAAATTAGACAGATGGCAGAAGGAATATTATGCCTTTACAAGAGAAGACATCACATCAGACCTAGGCACATGGGAAAAAGTAGCTGTGAACATACATTTGAGATTCTTGGGAGGCTTGTTTAAATGTTTACTGGGGAAGAACCAGCTATCCCTGCAGTATATTATATATGGGGACAAGATGCATTTGTCTAATTGCTCAGTGATTGGGAAGGTGTTAGTTATTTAGTTTTATTGTTTCTAAAAATGTATCATCTGAATAGCATAGCAACTTTAACAATGGATCTATCCCACAGACATAGATTAGGGCCAATGATGGGACACAATTAGTGGGAGATTTGTTTGGTACAATTATTCCTCCAGTAGCAGTAGTCCTAAATGACCAGAAAATCAGAAAGCTTTCTAGAGTAGTGGATAAATTAGCCACTAGTACATCCGGTGATTTGTTAGCAGTAAATATAGAATTAGTAGAAATTAGACCAATGGTTTTACAAGATCAATTAGCTTTGGACATATTGTTGGCAGAAAAAGCAGAGTCTGTAAGATGTTGGAGGCACAACATTGCTATTCGTACATACCAGACAAAAGTAAGATGGTAAAATAATCTGCAAAGAACATTCTTGACTTAAAACCTGAATTAGAAAACTTAGAAGCAACTAATGTTTTAGGAACCTTAGGTAAGGGAGCTCCTGCTATAAATTTGGAGTGGAAATATTGGTAGCAAATGTTTAGGGGGTATATTAAAGAGGTTATATAAAAGCCCATATTTATTGCTTAATTTGCTTATTTGCTGTACATATGGGGTTTAAGCTTTATTTAATAGGAAAGGAAAAGGCAAAGAGAAAAGAAACAGAAATGAAAGAAAGAAAGAGTAAGTTTTACCAGGAAGTGAAGGTGATGCAGATCTTAAGGGGTAAAATAGACAACTCAGCAAAGAAGGGAGGTGCACCTTGAAGACTCATTTGTGTTTTAAGAATGTGATAGCTATTCTAGCTATCGGAGAGAGAAATTGATAGAGCGACTTTCCTCATTTTGCAAATTAAATGCATTTAACTGAAAAGTGCTAATTTCAATTTTGAATTAAAAAAACCTTATGATAAATGCAAAGATTTCTAAACGGTAATCGTATTTAGGAATTAGACAAACAAATGAATTAACTTAATGTATTGGTTCAAGTTAGCCTAACTACTGATGTCAATTTAAATGTTGACATAACACGTTAGGGTTAAGAAGCCTGTTTTGGGGTTTAAACTGTGGTTTTGCACAAGATGTTTTTCTCTTTCCACTGCAGATGCTGTCATTTTCTAGAAGCCTTCTGTTAATTAGTGAATAGGCATTTTGTATGTATTAGGAAACTTATAGTGAGGTTCTCACTGGGAGGAGAAGAGATAGCAGGAAACGTAACTCATGGAAAGAACTGCCTGAACCACAAAATCTGTTTGAAGTAACAAATTAAGGACGTAGTTGCATAGCCCATTGTGAAGACCTGAGAAACTGGGGAGATTACCTGCTCCCAGAGTTAGATGAGGACTGGTTGGTTTACAAGAGTGGGGAATGACAAAATTGTTGCCATTAATGAATTTATTAAAGTATATTAATATGTGTTCCTTCGACTAGGGGAGAAAGAGAGACCTTTCAGAGAGCTTGCTGCAGAACGTAGGAGGCAGCGCTTAGAATTGCTTACTTTGAGCTGAGAATATCTGCAACCTTCACTGCTTGAGTGTTAGGGCTTCATGCCTAAGCATTCTTATTCTCGCATCAGATCCCTCCATTTGGGTTTCTGAAACTGACACCTTGCTTTGCTTGCTGAAATTAAATGCCCTTTATACCCAATCTTCATTAATTTAGAATTTGGGATTTTCCTTTATGGAACTCACTTCTCTATCTTATTTGTAATTCTCAACAATGTGTATTTTATCTTGTTTTGAAATATTGACTTATACATTTTTTGAATCTGTAGTAATGATGACTAAATTTTGATACTTACTGAATTAATAATTGATTTTGAATTAATTTGGTAATAAGCCCTTTAAACTCTCATCAACTCTCTTTGTCAATTCCTGTGTACCCTCAATTTGACTGCACTGTTCATAGTAGTTGATTTAAATGGTAGCTCCTTATCATCTCTACTTGTTGACTAGCAAATGTCCATACAATTAATGGCAGGGGTTATTTGATGATTACACTCAAAGATTAAGATATAAGAATTCCCACTACGGCAACTAAGGGTCTTGACCATTGGCAATGTCATATGTAATATAAATAATGTTCTTGAGCAGTTCATGTGGTTCATGAATCCCCCTAAAAAGATTTTAAAATCCTCATATATTTATCCAAAACACACTCCTTACTGTCCATTATGTAGAAAAAAGACTAAACAACTAAGGCAAGCAAGGAGTATGTCCCGTACAGAACAACAAGTAGGGTATGGAAAATGCCAGTGGGTACTGGTGTAAGGGATGTTGGGCACAGGATGCTGCAGAAGGATGTACTTTGTGCCCAGTATTTGCTGGGGATAGTCACAGATCATGAGCTCATTCTGTAGGGGAAAGAAAACTGGGCACTGCTGAATCTAATGCTCTAAGCCCAACAAAGGTTAGACCTAGCCAAAGACCATGCCATGTAGACTCTGGAGGAGGCGTGCCTGGGCACGGAAAAATAGGCAAATTCCTCAACCAGTGCCTAAAGCCCAGTTAGCACAGATAAAGGGTAGTATACAAAAAACACTTAATGGCTGAATGCCACATTCTCACACACAGCCTACAGGACAAATTCTCTACAGAGTTTAGTGGATGCACTACTCAGTGTATGGGTAGTCAAAAGCCAGTATCAATAATAATACTTGTGTATAACATTTCAGTGGAAAATCATTTGATAGAGCGCAACGTTGCTCTTTATTTTGTAGGGGTGCATTCTAATCATGGTTAGTCCGCATCCACATATAATCAATCGTTGTATTAACATTAAGGTATTAGAACGTGAATTGTAATAACATGGAAGTGAAGTGCTAGATATTTTCTTCATGTAATCAAAGAATTAAAGTAGTAAATGTAATGTACATGGTTAGGTGAATTATATACATGTGAAGTGTATTCATGACTAAGAAATTTTTCATATAAAGGCTCTTATAATGTGTGCATATTAATGATTGATATATGTTTGTATTTTAAAAGTGGGCACTGTTCTTATGTTAGCTGAACTTGATAGGCCTAACTTTCGTTTCTCCTTGTTTGCTCTAAGTGAAACTGTTAATTAGAGTTTATGTGTCTGTGGAATATTGTTTTCTTTTCACGTCTCTGTTGCAGGTGCAAGAATTCGTCCTTGTTAGTTAGAATAACATCTTTGTTTCAGGAGTTAGGCACACATAGGGAGGAGAGGATGCCTTCGAACAAGGGGAGCTGATAACAAGGGAGGGTGTCTTTCGTGTCTGGAAAGGCCTGGGAACCAAGGTCGTCAAGCAAGAACCTGGACGTACCTTGCTTCATGGAAAGTTACCTACAAGACGGTGTTCAACAGGACAAAATAGTCATGTGATGCATTTCTGGGTGTGATTTTCGCCTTTTGTATTAAGGATAAGGACATTGCCCAAGGGACTTCTGCCTTACCTGGAGAGGGGAGAGCATCTTAGATTGAGCTCTGTATCTTTAAGCTACTCGACCCATATAACGTGAGTGTGCTTCTTAGGAAGTCTTCATGTGTTGACACCTTTCTGGGGCTTGCCTGGGAAATGCTAAGTAGGGATGCCACGATAGAGGTAGTGTAGGGACAGATAGTGTTGTGTCTACTTATACATTAATGAAGAATATCCTGGATGTGGTTTCTATTATCATTTGCGTCTCAGTTTTGGAATTGGCTATTCTGTGCATGTTGCAACACTTAAATAATATTCATAGATTCAGATTTGTGCTAGTGCCAATATATTTTTACACTCTTGTTTTGAGGTGTTTACATGTCCAACTATTTTTGGCTTTATAATATTATGATATAATTTGGATTAGGAGTCTGTGGTCCTTTGGGTTCATGAGAAATGGTAAAGTAATTGGCTACTTTTATGCATGAGGGCTTATAACTGACAGCAGTTATAACTGTTAAATGTTAGTATACAGTAACAGTTAAATTGTCACAAGCCACAGTATTTACCTCCTCATTTAAAGTGTGGTGGATAGCCTGTTCTTTTTGCATTTGTCGCCTTAGGTGGGAAGGGTATGCCCAGACGTGGGTCCCGTGCTCGCTACGCCACCAGATTCAAGCTAGCCTGGCTGATGAGGGGTGTTACCCCGAAACTGGTCCCAAGATGCTTGTTTCTTATCCAGGGAGGACCTGGCCTGGCAAGGAACAGGGTCAAGAATGATTTCCATATGGCTGGGTCTAAACTGGAATGGCGTGGCATGCAAAAAACAATGGATTTAACCCAGATCTGTGACTGGGGGTGAATTTTTGATTATTTCAGCATTCTTTCCATTATCTGTTCTTTTTGCGGATATCCTATCCACCATACTTCTCTACTTAGAGTCAGGTAGAATGTCAGGTTTCTGCTGGAGGTACCCCCACTGGCTCTGCCAGCAGGAATTTTACAACGACAGCTCGATGGACTTGAGGCCATCAGTGTAAGTACATCAGTTTGTACGTCCTAGTTAAGACAAATGTTCTAATCTATTTATTTTGTTCAGGATCTCCAGAAAAAGAATGTTGGTCCCAAACAGAAGAAAAAAATGAACCCAAACGTCCTGGAGGAAAACTTCCAGGGTGTCAGGGTCATTAGATTTTTGTTCTACAAAAACATACTCCTAATTTGGGTGTTTCTTTTTGAAAAATAAAAAAAATTTGATGAGCAGTCACTTGAAACATGGCAGCCACTCTGCAAACTTACAATGCATTCAGAGAAGCTGCTGCTGTGGCGGTTCCACTGAAGGCATACAGATCTCCTCCAATCAGGTGAAGAACTCTACATATGATGGACCGCGGATCGCCTGCCAATCTCTAAATGAGGCCTTTAGTCTTTATAAGTCATTCACTCAAGATAACGTCACTGATGTAAACCATCACATTTGGTTTTCTTATTCTGTTTTTTTCATCAATAATATATGTCATACTATTTAGGTAATGTATTTATGTTGCTTACATTATATTTTCTGCCTGCTTTTGGATATTTTCTTTATATATATAAACGTTTGAACTGTGCACATTGAAACATTCACTGTTCTTTTGTGTTATGGTGTAAATATTTAAGTTTCCATGGTAATCAGTGTACTTTCACATTATGATGTGTTTTGGGTTACCTAAATAGCTGGATGAAATACATCATTTTTAAAGGTTACTTTACTTTCGCGTCGCAGAAACATGGAGAAAGATGCTACGCCCTCTTCCCCTTCCCATGATTCATTTCTTTATTTAGCTGCTTTCATTTATAGAAATGATAACTTAACATATACAGTTCAATTCCTCCTGCAAGCACAACATGTTCTAGAAGCAAAACACCTCCAGAGTCCATCATTTTCCTGGCAGCACTGCAGCCACTAACAATGTCTGTTGTCCCCAAACAATTATAATGCTCCTGTTAAATTCAAGCCAAAATGAAATGAACCCCGTCACGGAGTTAACACCGACATTATTTCAGCCTTGCGTTTTTTATGCATTAGAAAATAAAATGTTATCTTGATTTCTGTCATGTGCCAGGAACGTGAGCCATGTTCTAAATCATTTACACAAACTTAAATTACCTAAAAACACACATGATAATGATTAGGAGTAGCCAGCAGTCGGCTCCTCCACTAAGGCGGAGGCGTGTCGCCCCACTGCTTCTCAGCAATGCAACAAAGGAAAAATAAAATGATAATAACAGGGAGGATCCCTTGCTAGATGCCCCATAAAGTTCAGGCTCATATCCATGGTCGAGGTGGGATGGTACGTCCTCGGAGCTCCAAGTCCGCCATGTTGGAGTCAGGCAATGGCAACTGAGGGCTTCCCACCGCCTTGTAGTTGTCCTATGAGACCCCCCCTAGCTTCCAGGTGCCTCCCGCGGGAGGTTCGGGCTTGCAATCTGCCATGGGCTCCTGCCTGTGGGGATGAGATCTGCCACTTCTCAAGGTTTCCACATGTGATATTATGTTTAGGGCGCTCTGTCTAGGTCTGCTCTGTAGGGTGCGCCAGCCGCAGACTGGTTCAGTGTGCCCTGTAATAGTTAATGCGCTTCCCCCCTTGCAGCTTTTAACTTGTTAATGCCCTATTATGCATTAATGAAAGGTTGACCGTATGCTAGAAGCAGCCAGTCCTTCTTTCACAGAGCTGAGTTCTTCATTCACACATCAGATGGAAAATTGTCCTGCTTTGAAAAAAAGCAGAGATCCACATGCAAGCAGGTGCAGTGAGTGACTTCAGGGGATGTCTGGGGAATCTTTGGAACCAACTTTCCCCCTTTCAAGAACTGTGCTCAGGGAGCTCATTTACTGTGCAGCACCTCTCTGTGTTGCACAGTTAGTTACCTCATGACAGCTCCCTTGCCTCTGCACCCTTACTGTATTATATAAAGGCAAAGTTCTTCCTTACTTGCATGAGGACAAGGCACCATTTAAATGAGGGAACGTCCCCTTAGGATCATACTAATGTTACATTTGCACTGGCGAAATCTGCATTATAGAACGTTCTCCACAAGGGTCTGTGGCTCCTTCTGAAATACCGGAGGGCCCCAGGTATGCAGAAAGTGGGTGCACAGTACTGTTTCTCCCTCAGGACACCTTGTGTAATAGGTCCAGGTATGCAAACTCATCCATTCTTTTTCATGGTTAAAGGTACAATGCTCATGTACTGAGAGATGGCTTGTTCCTTGGTGTTAGTGCTTACTTTGTGATTGTAGGAGAATCAAAATCATAGTATCTCCCTTTTCTCACATTTTAAATATGTCTATCTGTGTTAGGTAAAAATATGTAATTTATGAATGCGGAAAACAACTATACAGCACGCTAAATAGTATTGTCCCGGTTGAATGATAGCAATCCCTTTCCAGTCACATCCTGATATCTGAAATTCATAAAGGTACGCTGCTGTATTCTGCTGCCAAAGCAAGTTAAGAGCAATCACATTTTCCTGTTAAAAGTGTGCACACCTGCAAGCTGTACATTATTAGCTTTTCCTGGATCCAATATCATTTTTATACCATGTTGGAGGAAATTACTCTCATTCCTATGGTGAAATATTGCATTCTCTTTGTGTGAACAAAGCTCAGTCCCTCTCACCTGTCACATTTAACTGTATTGTGCCTGGAATTATGGCCCCTCCGTTACCCACTACTACCATCGATGCATCTTCCTATCCTTACTGGTAGTACAATATAACCAGGTTTCAGCCTTACATAGGAAAAACCTGGACTGCATAAACACTCTGGGGCATATTCTCAAGGACTTATCGCCGAGTTAGCGGCACTTTATCGCAGCCAAAGTGGTGATAGAATTATCGCCCTATTCACAAGCTGGTGCTAACAGCCGATATCGCCAGTTTTCCTGCGATAGCAGCCGCAAAAAACATAGCCACGGATGACACCGGCAACAAACGCTAATGAGATGCAGAGTAGACGTTCCTGAGCAAAAAGCCGCGAAAACACCACTTTGCAATATTCTCTACGACCAGCCAAATCGGCGATAAGATCCCAAAACAGGCGATAAGGCGCATTAGCAGCAGGGATTTAACACCTGCTCTTACCTGGTGTTAAGTCGGACGACAACCTGCACCACAAAAGGGAGCCCGGACCAGAGCCACACCTGAAGAACAACAGATGCCATGGAGCTACTGATCATGCAGCTCGGAGCCCCAAGAGGGCCACAACACCCACCGCCACCACACCCAGGCCCGCCACCCCCCCGGACCCCCCTGCCCTCCCCCGGGCTACCACAGAGGCAGCACAGACAAAGACAGCGGACCTTCAGAAAACGCACCAGCCTCACAGACTTACCACCAGAGGATGTCATTGCCCACTACAGGCTTAAAAGGACAACCATCCTCCGCATCCTGACCATCATTGCCCACAGGCTGACGGTACCAACACAGCGGACAACCAACATCCCTCCACAGACAAAGCTGCTGGCTGTGCTGCACCTGTTGGCCTCTGGTACCTTCCAACCAACAACTGCCAAAGTCGGAGGAGTCTCACAGCCAGCCCTATCCAAGTTGCTCACACATGTCTTGGATGCCATCATCAGCTTGGTACCCCAGCACCTTTACTTCCCACACACTGCGCAGGAACAGCTGGAGACCAAGCAAGGCTTCTACGCCATAGCTGGCTTCCCGCACGTGTTGGGGGCAATCGACTGCACACATGTACTCCTCGTGCCCCCTGCCGCCACTGCACACAATTACCGCAACAGGAAGCACACGCATTCCATCAATGTGCAGGCAATAGTGGACCACCTGGTACTCTTCACCAATGTCGTAACCAACTACCCAGGAAGTGTGCATGATTCCTTCATCTTCCGACAGTCCATCATCAACCAGCGCTTTGAGGCTGGCACCTATGGGAATGCATTGCTCGTTGGTAAGTACCAAATGAACACACCACACACCTCAACTCCACAGTCATGCAACTCACGACTCTGGGAATGCCCACGTTACAAACTCACATACAACATGCCAAACAACATGCCCACCTACCAGACACAATAGCACAACTTACTGTGGTAACCTGGGCTAGCCATGTACACAAGCCATCAACGGCATGGCACCCCAGCCACACAATAGCAGAATGTGGGGAGAGGTGGGAACCAGGCATGTGCGAAGGAGGCAAGTGACCCATGAATGAGAATGTACACAATGCCAAGTGTGGCGTGGATGTGCTGGCCAGACTGCAGTATGCAGACCACAGACATGTCCATGTCGACATATACTGCTGGTGTTTGGAGTGTAGTGGACAGTGGACGCAACCATGTCACCCCAGGCAGTGGGGAAGATCGCGGAAATGTAGCTTGTTACGTCCCCCCCCTGTAATCGTGAGCAGAGTGGGCTGGCCCGGCATACGCCAGGCCAGCGTAGGGGTGTGAATAAAAAGCCTGTTGCTCTGGGTGTGGTTCTCTTCCGGAATGGCCAATGTGTCTGCCAGGGTGGCACCTCTCAGCCCGCCACGAGGCCGACGCCGTGTGTGGCGGTGCCTGCGATCCTGTGCGCCTGCTGCACCCCAGGCTGCTGGTCCCCAGACCTGTCTTGGCTGCCCCTGCGCAACCAGGCCTCACTGCTCACGTGCTGACACCGGCGTGTGTCAAAGAGGCCCCACCATGTGCCGGTGCAAGCTCCAAGCCTGAGGCCCGCGACCTTGGCAGCCTCCTCAGACCATCAAGGCCTCCGCTGCACAGGCCCCCAGCACTCCTTTCTCGCTGACGTACTCCACCGCTGCCTCCAGCCTACACTGCGATCCAGTAGGTCACACATTTGGAACTGAGTCTTGATTTCATGATGGCCGAGTTCATATGTTAATGGCAGCATTTATATCACTGTACTCCCTTCGATCATGGTGCCACCAACTCTGTGCATCGCAAGCCAACGGCACGTGTCTGTGGGCCCTTTCTGACTACTGACTTTGGCCTACACTGCAGTCAAGTAGGTCACACATTTGGAACTGAGTCTTGATCTGTTAATGGCAGAGTTCATATCATTGTACGCAAGGAGAGGAGTAAGAGGAAGATGCGGTTCAGTCCGGAGGAAAAAAGGATCATCGTTATGGAGGTGATCTAACACTACCAACAACTGCTCTGGGGCCACTAACTCTGTGCATCGCAAGCCAACGACACGTGGCTGTTGGCCCCTGGTGACCGCTGCCTCCGGCCTACTCTGCGGTCAAGTAGGTCACACATTTGGAACTGAGTCTTGATTTTTTAATGGCAGAGTTTATACCATTGTACAGGCCTCATCGCAGACTGCATCCCCTTTCAGCTCTGGTGCCACTTACTCTGTGCCCCGAAATTCATGGACACTCTCTGGTTGAACTTTGGTGGCATCTGAGTCCATGGCCTGGGGGTTGTCTTCATCATCATGTAGCTGATACTGACTTGGTGTTAAAAATGAGTCTGTAGCATTCATCTCCTCCATATTGCCTGTTTCTGCTTGGTTCTGCCCTCTGCATCATGCCCTGGAAGAACACCTTCCACTGTCCCACGAAACACTCCGCGACATTCACCTTAGACATCGACGAGGACCCGCTCAGCTCTCGTGGCCCTACCTCAGTGCACCGCAAGTCACCGTCCCGTGGCGGTGTGCCTGTGCCGGCCGCAGTGCCTCCGGGGCCACTAACTCTGTGCAGCTCAAGTCATGGACCCTGTCTGATTGAATATTGGATGGCCTCTGAGTCGATGGCCTGGGGGGTCATCAACGCCATGTGTCTGTGGCCCTGCGCTGACCGCTGACCGCTGCCTCCAGCCTCAACTGCGGTCCACCAGGGCTCACACATCAAATCGAGTCCTGACCTGCCCAGATGATGCATCTCCGCTGGCTGCACACGCCACCACCGCCAGGACCACCTCCAACCAACAACTGCCAGAGTCGGAGGAGTCTCACAGCCAGCCTATCTAAGTTGCTCACACCTGTCTTGGATGCCATCATCAGCTTGATACCCTGCTCAGCTCTTCAGGTGCCACTAACTCAGTGCACCACAACTCATGGACCCTTTATGATTGAATCTGTGTGTGTGATCCGATGATCACTGTTCTAGTTGTTGCCAGCACCAACCACTCCCTGAGGGCTGGCTTACACTCACCCCACACCCATCCAGCACAGGCGTCACTGGACATGTGACCCTGGTAATAGAAAGGGGCCGGGCGCACGTGCCCGTAGCCAGTTCCACTATCTATCTAAGTGTGTCCGTGTGGTCATTATGTATGCATGATGGGCCAGGGCCCTACCACATTACATTGTGCTGTGTACAGCGGACGCAACCATGTCACCTCAGGCAGTGGGGAAGACCTTGGACATGTAGCTTTGTCGTCCCCCCCTTTATGCGTAAGAGGAGTGGACTGGGCCGGTGTACGCAAGTACAACGTAGGGGTGTGAATGATTATCCCGGGGCTCTGGGCGTGGTTCAGTACTGGAAATGTGCAAATGCGTGTGTCTCTGTCGCAGTGTTGGTGTCCGTTGGGGAGTGTAAGTGCCCCCTGATGGGAATTAAACACCCATGTATGTAATCTAGTTCGGCTGCCATGAGGTCGAAACCCACCCGCACCTGTTCAGCCACCTCCTTCTGGCAGTCTAACACCTGGCCTTGGAATGCAATGTGTGCTTCGGTGAGGTGCTGGGAGCCAGCCGTGGTGGTGGGTGCTTCCTGCTGTGTGGTCTGTGCAGGGAGTGGGGTCTCCTCGATGCAGCTGGGCTGCTCTGCTCCTGGAGGTGGGTTGCGTAAGATGTCCATGAGCTGTTGTAGGGCGTCGGTGTCGAAGGTGTGGAGGTCCTCTTCATCATCACTGATGAGTTGTCTGGTCTGCTCTGCAGGAGGTATTGATTGTCCCTCTGCAATGTGAAGGGGAGATGCATTTTAACATTGTGTTGACATGTATGTTGACGCATTGTTCTAGTTTACATACAGACTGCATGACAATGTACATTGTGACTGTTTGGGAGGAGCTGACTATTTGATGCGGGACAGTGGACATTTGAACTACATCACGGATGTGAGGTTGTACACGTACATTTTCATCTCACAGTTTCCTGCTATGCCAGATGTGATTGGCCAGTTTCTACGCACAAGCGGAACCAGTTGTGTCCTCTGTTCTGTGGTGAAAGTGTTGCACTTTGTACCACATTGTCGTCAATGTTGATGTTCTGTTATTGCTATGTGTGTGTGCTGCATTGTGGGAGAGTTGCCCCTGCAGCTATCATTTTGCTGCCCCTTATCCCTTTGAGGCGGTGTGCCTTTGACTTCTGTGCTTCTACAGTGCTGAGATGTTGCAGACTTGGCTAATTTTGGCTCTTGTTCGTATTTTGGACTCTTGGGCATGGTTTATCTGCAGATATGTTGTTGATGTCAGGGGTTGTTTGTGCATGTGGATGTGTCAGAGTGTGACCTACACCTTTCCGGATGTGTTCCACACTCAGCCACCCCAGTGTCGTGGCGTGCACCATGTCATGATAATTGGACTGCAGCCATGCTATTCGTCATGCAGTGTCACTTGCATTGTCATGGTGGCTCACAGACACGCAGCTTTGCTGGTTTTGACACGTGTGCATGGGTTGGTTGTGAGATTGGTGCTGTGTGGGGAGGGACCCCTTTGTGCCCATAGTGGATGGGGCCTACTTGCTGTTTGTATGTGCGCTGCAGTGTGCCAAGGGGATCAGGGACATGATCCAGAGTCATTGTGGGTGTGCAGTGTGATCTACTTAATTGTGCATGTGTGCCAATGTGCCCATTTCCCCCGTCCCCCAGTCCCTGTTCGGTACTCACCCTGGTGCTGTTGTGTCAGGTCATGTCGAGCAGTGTCCGGACCCCCAACTCCTGCCACCGTCTCCCCACTGATGACTGTGGCCACCATTTCCTCCATCTCATCCAGCTCCTGGTGTTCCGCTGGACTGCCACCTCCAGTCTGCATTGCTGCCTGATGGTTGTCAGCGAGTTTCTTCTTGGTTTTGCACTTCGCATCATTCCAGCGCCTCTTGACCTCTCCAATTGTCCTCCTCCTCACTCCGACTGCATTCACCTTGTCCAGGATGGACTGCCATATTGCATTTTTATTTGCCAATGACATGTTGGAGGTGACGAACAGTTGGTGGTGGTGTTCTGTCACCTCTGTGATGATGATCCTGTTTTCCTGCGGACTGAACCACGTCTTCCTCGTCTACTTCTCCTTGCCCTTCCGTGACCCCGAGGTCCCAGGCTGGTCCTCCTGGGGGCTTGTGGGGTTCTGGTCGTCCTCTGTACTTGCTCCAGCTTCCTCCATAATGCTACGCAGTTTGAATTATTTTGTTTGTGTTTTTCGGTGCTTTTATAGTGCATTTTCCCGCATGACACGTGGGAATTGCAGGCCTGTCGCTGGTTATCGCGGTTGGCCACATCGCAACTTTTTTCACGTTCGTGTTTCGCATTTTTTCGGTGTCACGTTAATTTTAACGTGGTCATTTGACACGTTATCATGAGACTATCGCATGGTGCCGCCGGGTTGAGAATACAACGTTAACACAGTGTTATTTTCCCGCGATAGACTGCGATGTGCAAAGTTGCGTTAAGCTAATTTTGCGATAATTATCACACGTTCTTGAGAATATCCCCCTCTCTTTCTAGAAGCTTCTTTCTTGATTACATCACTCCTATTTTCAGTTCTATTGAATATGATATAGACTACGGATCTCTGTGCATTAAAACACGTAAAATCCTACTTTATACATAACATATAAAAAGCATGCAGAAGAAATAAAGTACAATGTGACTATGCTTCTGTATTGGTTAGAATGAAGAAAGAAAATGGAGGGAAACAGTGCCTAAGAAATGTAAGGAAGAGAAGAGTCAACTGGGTATAACATCTGGGGTCAATCGTTAATTTCCAAGCAGCATTCACTGTTGCATAGGAAGGATTGGGTCCAAGCTCTGGTTTGGCTCAGCCTTTAAAATAGTTTAATGCCAGCCGCGGTCCGTGCCGGTAACAGCGGTGGGACAGTCAGCCGTGAAAGGGGGGATTTCAAAGGATGATGCCGAGGGAAAATTAATTATTTATTTAATTTTCCCTCGGCATCGTCACTCGAAATCCCCCTTTACTCGGCCCCACTGCCCCACCGCTGTGACCTGCATGGACCGCGGCTGTTTCATGCAATTGGAATAGGCTGGGAATGGGAAAATTCTACTTGGACTGAGCCTGGGAGACACATCAGTACAATCTTTAGGTATATGTTACTAAACCTTAAAAATGTGTTGCAGCATATTCTCTCAGGTAATTTTCCTTTCACACACCCAACAAATTTGCAGGCATAGTCTTGCTCACTTTTAAAGATCCTTACTTTCTTCATACTTGTAGGAGAGTAGGATCTGCCTCTTATGTTGCCCCCACTTTTTTTCTGATGTTTACACTGGTTTCTGGCTATAGTCGGGCTGGGTCCCTGCTAATCAGGGCCCCAGCCTCTCTGTTCTCTCTAAACAACTTGGAGTGCACTCTAGGTGCACTAGTGATTGGATACTGTGGTGCCTTATGAGTCCCTAGTATATGGTACCTTAGGTGTCAAGGGCATAGGTACTTCACAGGCCTACCAGGGGCTGAAGCATGTATTATGCCACCCCTGGGAAACAGACTAAATCTGACACCACAGGTCTGCTACTGCAGCCTGGGTAAGGTGGTGCATGCACCCCTTACTGTGGTATGGGCTACCGATACCACTACATACATACACACATACAAACCTATAAGTCACTCCTATGGCAGGCCTTATCAATCCTGAAGGCAGAGTGCTTGGTTCTTATGTGGGAGGGTGTCCCTGCGTGAGCAGAGTCCCTCTGCAGCGTTCAGAGACCCTTCTCTGATGCTGTTTGTAGTGCAGCCTGACCATATACTCTTAAGCGCATTATAACCTCGCGTTAAATGCTAACTTTGGGATGGCTGCACGGAAACATGTCGTGTTTGGTGTCAAACATCTTGGAATACTACCCCCCCGCCAGTTCTGGCGGTGGGGGTAGCATTCCACCCTTCTAGAGGGAGAGACATGTACACACCGGCCTAACCGGTAACTTCTTTCCACAGCCCTGGCATCACAAGATGGATGCCACCAGTCACAGACACTGGGCTGCCCTCCTGCTGATGACCGAAACTCACAGTGGAGGAAGCCCAACAATAGATATCCTGTCACAAGGGGGTGTGACCACCTCCCAGACAGGGTTTAGTGTATTGGGGCTGGGTGGGTGCACTCTTAGAGTGCTTTGAAGTCCTGCACTGGGGGAGCAGAAGGCTCCTCTGTGCATGCCCCAGTTCAAACCGGCTCAGGGGCTACCTGCCCCTGCTCTGGCGCGAAACTGGACAAAGGGAAGTGGGTGTAGCCACCCACTCCCTGACCCTCCCATAGGTGGGGTCATAGAGCTAGTCCCTCCCTTCTTTTTAGGATAAGAGGGGGAACCTGTGCATTGCAACCCAGATCTCCCTGGACGACGCTCTTACGAAGAATCCTGGACCTTCAACGTTCCACTACCTTTGGAAGACTGAGGAATCTCCCTTGGAGTCAAGGAGTGACTCCCCTGCTTGGCAGGCACCAAAAACTACAACGACGGTCGCAAACTACGCCACTCCCGCCGGAGCCCGAAGTCCCTGCAGCCCAGGAAGAGGATTTCCTGACTTCTCCAAGGCCATCGTGAGTCCCCAGCGAAGCTGAGGCAAGTGGACCCCACGAGCGACGAGGAACCGCAGCCCCTGGGTACCGTGCACTATTGTCGAGTGCAACCCCTTCATGACGTTCTACAAACTTGTGCTTTGGACCACGTATGGTCCCAGCCTCTAGCAGAGATCCCTCCTGAATTCAGAGGCCTACACTGTCCCGAGTGACCGTGGGCCCCTGTTGAGTGGATCCTCCCGAGGTGTCTTTGCAATTCCTTGCCAGCCGGCTTGTGGGTCCCCAGAAGACTTTCCAATGAAACCAAAGGGCTACCCTGGTTTCTCCAGGCCTGCCCTGACCTACCCTTGCTGGGTAAGTCCCCCAGACCTTGCTGGTCTGCACCATTGACTTTTCCTCCTCACCACGAGACTTGCTGCTACTAAGGCTTGCTGGCTCCAATCGAGTAGCCGACACCTCAGTAAGCTGCAGACGTCGTGGGACACACCGAATCCAGCTCCTGGTCATCATCGACGCTGCCTGGACCACGTGGTCAAAGAGTCAAGACACCCGTGAACGACCCGAAGCTGTCGACGACGGTGGGCATTCATCTTCCTTGCCCAGAGTCACTGCCAAGTGACTGTGAACACTGTCCCCTCTGCTTTCAGGTCTTCCTCCTTCCGAATCCAGGCTTGGATTCCAACGGACACTTCTTCTGTCGTCGCAAGCAGCAAGTCTTCATTGGTTCCCATTGAGAACGACGCCGCGACCCGACACCAAAGGACACCTATGCACCCGGCTCCCCTGGGTGAGGTAACTTCAGCACTACGGTGCTCCTGTGGGTGTGGGCCCTAGAACTACTTACCCTGTAAGTGGCTTGCTTGTAGCTACCCTAGAAGTGCCCTAAAACTCCTATTTCCCCGTGCGATTATCGCACTGGCTCGTACAGGGCTCGCGTCTGTGTTAGACACATCGCGTCCAACTCCCTTGTAACTCTATCAGTATCCGCGTCCTTCGACTCGTACTGACCGATCGGTGTGTTCGCCTCAAACACGCCAGGGACCTGTAACATTGATAACTCAATCGCGTTCTTTTGCATAGACTCGTACAGGACTCGCACCAGTGTCTGAACACCGCGTCCGTCCCCTGTGGGTCTCCTACAACTACCTGGGGTGGTTCTTTGGGGTCCCTCGATTCTAAATGCTCTAGACCACGGTCTAGCCAAGATAAGATTGTGATATTTACTTGTGCTAACTTATTTTGATAAAACATTGACTTGTACATATGTTCCTGGCTTCTAATCTCATAAAGAAATTAGTAGAGAGTTGTTTATTAATAAATACATATATATTTGATATATATACCTGTGTGGTGTCTTTTCATTTGGTGATTCAAGAGATTGTGTGGTAAAACAAGCTGCTTTACATTCCTCCAAGATTTAGCCTGAAGGCTGCTCTCCACAGCTACCACTAGGATAGCTTTCTATAAAGGTTGTCTTAAACCTACCTACCATAAGAGTCGAATTGGACTGGTGCAAGGTGTCCACTTTAATTAGTGAACAGCATATACCAGGCCAACTTCTCACAATACTCTTGGCAGACTGATGGATATTGGACTCACAAAGCAACATGGGTGTTGCAAGGTCAAAAGTGTATAAAGCAGATAGTGAGTGGCTGGTGGGGAGGAGAGAACAGACTGGTCTCACCACGACCATATGTTTCAGAAACTTTGAGAGGCTTTCATCCATTCCATTCTCCTAGGTTCCCACTACAGCACTTATGCGATGTCACATGACCAAGATACTTTCTATCTCTACCCCCAAATCACCCCAACCTCTGACCACTTTGCTCCAGTGTCTTTTAAACGTGCATGGCGTATATATTTGTTTGCGTTCTGATCTTTGAAACTTTGGTCATAAATCTTCTTGGAAGGACGTCAAAAACAAACTTAGCAGAATTCTACATGATATCTACAGTTAGCAAACAACCAATACCCTACTTTGTCACATGCTTCACAATCAAGTCAGTATAACTTGATCTTCTACCCGATGGTAAACTCAATAATCTACATAGGGTAGTACTCAGACATGCAGTGGCGGGCCGTGACCCTCAACACTGAAGGGGCATCGGGGGTAGTGGGGGGGAGAAACAGATAAACCCGGGGGGGGGGCAAGGAGATAATTTTTAGAAATGTACTTACCAGCGTTTCGCTCTGCATTTTCTTCTTTCTTCTGGAGTCAGCTCGAAGGCACTTCATGGAGCCTCAGGCAACCACCTTCTGCATATCCCGACGTTGCTCTCATGCTGCAGATGAGCAGCATGAGATCAGAAGCCCAGGATTGGCTGGAGCGGGCTGCCTCGATGCTCCAGCAGGCACAGGAGGCCTGTGCCTCCTCTCCACCCAGCTGTCTGGGACAACTAGGTGGAGAGGTTTACACTGCGCAGTCAGGCTGGCCATTGCAAAACAGCCGGCCAAAGTCACTTGCCCAGTGTAAACTGGTGGAGTGAACACCACTTTCCTGCTGCCAGTCAGCAGCAATGCCCGCCCCCAAACACTGCTCGGGCTGGTAGCAGTGAAAAATAAAATGGTAATTCATTTTATCACAGTTTTATTTTTCATTTTTACTGCTCTGGCAGCAGGGAGCGACGTTCCTTTACCCTAATTGGGGGGGCCGCCGCTGCAGACATGGATACCATCACACCCAAAGAGATTGCAAGAGTTTACAAAATGTATTTTTCATTTTTACTTTTTGCATGTGCACTTCTTGTGGTAAACTCACAAGGAGTGCTGTGTTGTAGCAGAGTACATAGCTCATTAAGATGGTTATGTTGGTACTCTACCAGAAAACATTTTGAATCGCAGCCCACATTTTTGAGGCAATTGAAATGGTACAGGCTGATCCTTTAGAGATGACTTCCTCAAGTGAGGATTCTTATGCCAGTCATCTGAGCATGTTAGGTATTTAAACAAACCACTACAAAAATGGCCCAAAACGGATACTCTCTTCAACATCTCCCGCATAGGTTAGTACCCAAACACAATTCAGGGTAAGACAACGCAATCAAAAGCTGAAGAACAGAGGGATTCTAGAGCAGGCCACAAACTCTCTGTCACAAGCGTGACTATAGATTCAACCAGGTGGGAGTTTCCATATATAAACCTTCTTAGGTCATTGGTTCATCAATGAATCAGATTTCTCCATCCCAACACTCTGTTGTAGGAATCTCTTGGAAAAGGTTATTACATTATTTTCCCTATATCATTCATCCTTAAGAAATATGTCAATAAAGCTGTCAAAACTGTGTTCTCGGATTATTTGTGTCTGACAGACCTTTCTTGAAGGCTCTGAATAAGAAAAGACTTCCCAATTTGATGCTGGCACAAAACTACTTGGGTACACAACCAGCCTATCCCACTCGATCTAAGGAAATTGGGGTTGCTAGAGAAAGAAGGTATACCATTCTGTCTCCCAGCTTGTTGTGCCATACAAATACAAATTTCAGCAGCTTTCAAACACATGCAACAAACAGAAGCTTCAGTAATATGTAATGACAGTTTATAATTATTTGACCGATTTAATAAACAATTATTGCTCATTGAGGATTCTAGGGAGATTAATTAATTAACGGTACTAAATGGCATATAGATCCTAGTTTCTAGATAATAAGTAAGCTACAATAAAATAAACTACACGATTTATTATTAGTGCTTTATTGTTGAAATAAAATAGTGAGAGGAATTTGCACTTTTCTTAGAATCAATGCAATCAAACAATAATTGGGACAAATGCACACATTCTTTTCTAAAATGTGTGAAATCAAATGCAGACAAAGCGCATTTTGCTCTCAGCTAAAATATTTATGTATCACAAAAAGTCTAAACGAAATGCACATTTATAATATCAATAGGGAAAGTGGCTTTAAATCCATACAAGTTTTTAGTCTGCCTCGTTCATAATGTTTCACAGAAGTTAAATTAATTTAATTCCCCAAACGGATTCTAAAATTTGCAGTTGGCTATCGAAGGAAAGTTTAACTAGACACGTTAATCTGTATGCTGTGCCAAGGGAATTTGAAGGCAGATGATCATGTATAGCTAAATTAAATGCTTGTTAATTGAAAGGCTTCTGTCCATGGAGCTCCAAATGAAATTCAATGACTGCAAAGATGTATTTCTCGCTATGTTAGCAGGGACTGTGCGCAGGAGCGGCCCGTGCAGGTAAAAGTGGTGGGGCGGGGGGGGGGGGGAGTCGACAGATGACGATGAGGGAAAATAAAATTTAAAAAAAGAAAACCACTTACCTTGCGCTCGCCGCATCGCCACGTGGTTTTCTTTTTTTTTTTTTCTCTCGTCTGTCGACTCCCCAACCCACCGCACTTACCTGCTCGGGCCGCTCCTGCCAGGATCATGAATGGACCAGATAATATCTCCTTCCAGATCATGTAATAGGCAATAATCCAACAGGATAGAAGGTCGCATTGTACGGATCGCTGTCTATTTTTCCTCTTGGGTATAGCTTGGGGCATTGTCTTCATAATGGATAGACAGGACCAGCAGTTGGCAACTCACAGGAGTCTGGAGCATTAAAATATGAATAAGATTAACAACTGCAGAGTAAAGAAATTGTTACAGAATGAAGAATGGTGCCTGGTGAAACATTGTGTGGACTTTTAACACTTACTTACCCCCAGTAGGCCATGTGTACATTAGTACGCTCACTAAAAACCTAGCCTATCTTTGTCCAGCAGCGGCCTGTGCAGGTAAGAGGGCGTTGGGTGGGGATTCGACAGACGACCATGAGGGAAAATTAATTAAATAATAAGTTTTCCCTCGTCGTCGTCTGTCGAAATCTCCCCCCACCCGGCCCCACAGCTCTTATCTGCACAGGCCGCTGCTGACTTTGTCCAGCCCCTGGCTGCGTGCCAGTCTTAGACCGACTGCCTGAATTAACATTTAAGGTGATTATTAATCGGTCAGTGAGGTAAAACTCTCCTCCGGTGTTAGAGTCGTGCTGCGCAAAATGAAGAATCACTTTGAGGTTAAAGTTAAAAATGGTGTCTACCTCCAGTTTGATGACAATCTACAGGTATTAGTTTTTTTTTACACTTTCTTATGAATATAATAATGTTTTAGGAGTTTATGTCTAAGCTAATGTTTCCATCAATAACAATGTTAACCACATGCTCAGAAACTGAATTAAGTATAACTTCAGATCTATACTTGCTAGAAACCCCTGTGGTACCAGTATATATAAAGGGTGAACTTAACAAATGATCTATGATACTCTTATTTCATACTCATATGTTTATTCAATCCTTTAAGTAATAAAGTAGTTCGATTTCCTGTGTGCATGGAGTCTTCAGCGACTCAGCTGTGTGTATGAACACGTATTTCACTGTATGAGTGCCACACAAGCAGGTGGGCGTGGCTTATGCGCGCAAGATGACGGACGCAAACTGATCTTGTTCCGCCGACCGCCCGGTTTATCCGACGTTTATTGCCCAGATAAAGCACCATCCTAACATCAGATCTCTCCCTGTCGGAGCCGGTGTGGTGCCGTGAGCGTTGGTGACCAGGAGAAGCCGGATCGGACATTGCGATCGACGCAACCGGAGACCACTGCGCGGGCACCAGAACTCAGCAGAGGGCATGGCTGGGACTCGCTCGGGCTGCAGTGATACAGCAACTGTTCCCTACTGTCTCGGCTGGAGCGGCATGGCGATTGGGGCGAATGAGGTGAGGCCGGCGGTCTAGGAGGAGCAGTGTTCAGCAGCAGGTGGGTGAAAGCGGCCGGAGCGAGGAGTAAGCCCCGTAAATGCCTGGTGGGTTGTGAAGGCCCGGATACCCTCCCACCTCTCCCTCTGTCACCCGCAGTTGGCCGGGGACTGGGAGACGGCCTACTCCTAGTTGCGCGGCAAAGATTGGTGCTGATGCGCCTGGGACGGTGCGGCGCCTGAAATAATTTTCGCGCAATAACCACTCCACGCTGTAAGTTAGCGTAAAAGGCCATTTTATTAGGACAGGGTTGACAACCATATTTAAAGATAACATCAATAAACATCTAACAATCCCCAACCTCGGGTCTTTCATCCATCATCCACTCCCACACTCCAATTACTCACTCCTGATTCACTCAGCGACCTCTTCCCTTATAGCATTCGCTTCCTCACTTCTCTTTCAACCTCCTCCAGCATCTCCAGCCATCGCACTCCTGCGTGCCGCACCCCCTCATGCACCTGTATCCCCCTCCCGGAAGGGTGAGTATGCCCGTCATAGACTCCCCACCCTCCCAAGTACTGCTAGCACCACCTTCAACCCGTCCTAAACTGGCACGCTTATTTTAAGGCAAATACCCTTTCCCACTCCTAAAATCATGTAGGGTGGGAGGGTGGTCAAAACTTTCTTTAACCCTTCCCTAACGGCGCTGGGGACAGGAAGAGGATGAACTTCCTCCCCTGCCCCCTATAAAGCCTACCTTAAACCCCACCCCCTAAACTACCTCATAACCTGTCCTTACTATCGCGCGAACACCCCAGGGGAAGACTGGTCTGCCGACCTCACTTCCCCTGGGGGCCGCATCGCGCAATAACCACTCCACGCTGTAAGTTAGCGTAAAAGGCCATTTTATTAGGACAGGGTTGACAACCATATTTAAAGATAACATCAATAAACATCTAACAATCCCCAACCTCAGGTCTTTCATCCATCATCCACTCCCACACTCCAATTACTCACTCCTGATTCACTCAGCGACCTCTTCCCTTATAGCATTCGCTTCCTCACTTCTCTTTCTACCTCCTCCAGCATCTCCAGCCATCGCACTCCTGCATGCCGCACCCCCTCATGCACCTGTATCCCCTCCCCGGAAGGGTGAGTATGCCCGTCATAGACTCCCCACCCCTCCCAAGTACTGCCAACCAGGGAACCCCGGAGGGCGGTTACCTGCCCCACACAGCTCAAGTGCACCTTTCGCCCTCAAACCCTTCTGCACCAAATAGACTCGTTCCACAATTTACTGATGAGATCCCTCATTTCCATCATGTAATATGCATTACCCATGTGCGAAAGGTGCACTCTATCGTCGCGAAAAAGCAGTGGCTCCTCAAGCCGCAATCCCACATGAGCAATCACTTTAATACCGTTGTTACCACAGAAAACTCTCATAGCTCGATTCAATTTCCGCCGCGCTTTTTCTACTGCAGCGGGCTTCAGTGCCCCCGCCAAATCCTTCTTGGCACAAACTCAGTCCATACAATACAGGCGCCTGCCAGATTGCTCCTCATGGCCTCCAAATCCCGTTGCATCAATTGTAGCAGGGACACGCCGGATTGCTTGATTAAGTCATTCTCCCCCAAGTGGATAACCAACATGTCCGGGCAGCCTCTTTGAGCCACTTTTCTTGTCAGCCAGGGCAACAATGCTCCCCAGCGCATCCCACTCTTACCCCACCAGTGGACCTCATGGTGGCTGCTCCGCAGGCCCAGGCTACGGCCATACACCTGCCTGTCCGCATATTTCGATGCCCAATGTACGAACGAATGTCCGACAATCCAGGTAACCGTCTTGGCTCCCGGACCCCCAATGCAACCTACGAAGAGAAACAAATATCAATACAACTGAACCAACTCCCAACTACCCTCACAACACCCTTACGGCCTACCCCAACTTTCGCCCTGATTCATTTTCGCACATAGTGTTCACAGCAGCGAGACCTCCATCGCCCAATCCGTTTAATCTTGTCCCAGGACCAACCCAGGCGCGCTGCCGCCGTCGCCGCACCAATGCGAAAAGAATGCGTCCCATACCTAGCAGGGTCCCTACCCAGGCGCCGCAATGCCATTCTCAACACCGCCAGTAACTGAAAAGCTGTCACCCGCTTCAGGGAAGCATGACAAAAAATTTCACCATCCCTTCTCTGTGCCCTTTGACAAAAAGCTCGCCACTCTCTCACCGGGCATGCCTCCACGCATCCGCTTTCGCCCAGCCACACCCACTTGCCCCTCCCAACCTGGTCCGTCTTGGAACGACCTAACCAAATTCCCAGACGCGTCCCATCCAAACGCACGTCCTCATACACCCTACCAGCATTGCCCCTTGCCCCCACCAATTCTGAAACCCTGAACGCCCCGAAGAACATCCAAATCATACACAAACGGAACAATGCCACCTCATACTCATCATAACAACAATGCGACAACTCAGCCAACAGGCTTTGCAACAGGTCAAAAGTAATCGCCTCTCTAGGCACTTCCCCCCCTCCCTCGCCCCTGTCCCTCCCCCAACCTTTCAACATTCTACTCAGCAAATCCCTCTTAGCAGGATCAAAACCCAGGTACAACGTGCTGTAGAAAGAAATCCCCGCCAACTTCCCTGCAATCGTAGTCTGAGACAACCCTCTATCAATGCAGTCCAAAACAAAACGAAAGACTCCTGTTCGCATCCTTGTCTGGACATGTGCCATGACTCACTGGTCCATCCCAGAAACGCGCCGAATTCAGACCACGCCAACCTGTAAGAGCGCCTCGTGGAGTCAGCTATGGATTTCTCAACCAGGCCCACCACTCTCACTCCCCCCAGGCCCAGATACCGTCCGGCACCTTGGTCTTGCAAGCCTCCGCTCCCGGCGCCAGACGTCTGAAACGCTGCCACTGCGAATGAGACAACGTCATTGCTTGCACCTGGAACATGTTGCGTGCGAAACAGCACATTAAATCGCAGGCATTGCAGCATAAAACTTCGCAACAAACGCAACACACGCCGGTCTCTCGCTCTCTGATTGTTCACCAAGTCCACTACTGTCCTGTTGTCCACGTGGAACAATACCGACCTGTTCAGGAACTCCGGGCCCCACACCTCTAGTGCCACAAGCAGTGGGAAGAATTCCAAAAAAGCAATGCTCCTGCCCTGTTTGAACCAATGTTCCGGCCACTGTTCCGCGCACCACCTCCCGTCCCAGAAGACCCCAAAACCAGAAGCCCCTGCGGCGTCAGAAAAAATTTGCACCTGCCAAACCATCTTCTCATCCACAAAATCCAGTGAGACACCATTGAAGTCAGACAGGAAACTCTGCCACACCCTCAGGTCCGCCCTGACCCCCATCGAGATCCTGACTCTGTGATGAGGGAGCACCGCCCCCGACATGGCCATGCCGAGACGTCTGCAGAAAGTCCTCCCAGCGCGCACCACCCGGCACGCAAAGTTCAAAAACCCCAGGAGTCGCTGCACCGTCCGCAGATCGATCCTTCTCTCCCCCATCATGTGTAGCAGAAAAACCTGCATGTCTGTCACCTTCTGTTCCGGTAACCGTGCCAACCAAGCGACCGAATCCAATTCAATGCCTAGAAATGTGAGACAACAGCTGGGCCCAGCTGTCTTTTCCGGAGCTAAAGGGACCCCAAATTCCCGGGCCATTACTTGGAACTGACTAAGGGCCCACTCGCACTCCCCAAACCGCGCTCTCCCGACGAACAGAAAATCATCCAAATAGTGAGACACCATCCGATGACCGCACCTGTACGTAAATGCCCACTGCAGAAAGGAACTGAACGTCTCAAACAAAGCACAGGAAACCGCACAACCCATGGGCAGGACCTTGTCAACAAAGATGGCCCCATCGAACTGGATCCCCAGCAGGGAGAAATCTGCAGGGTGAATGGGAAGGAGGCGAAAAGCCGACTTTATGTCACATTTAGCCAATTCAGCCCCCTGCCCACACACCCGCACCAGCCTGATCGCATCGTCAACTGAAGCGTACAAAACTCTGGAATCCTCCTCAGCAATGAAATCGTTCACAGATCTCCCTTCCGGCCAGGACAAATGATGAATCAGCCTGAACTCCCCGGGCTCCTTCTTGGGCACCACTCCCAAAGGTGAGATAATGAGGTCTGAGACTGGCCAATGATCAAATGGGCCCACAATCCTACCTTCTAGTACTTCCTTCCGCAACTTAGCTGCAACCACACTCGGCAATTCCTTCGCTGACTTCAAATTCTCCGCCCATCTCTGTTCACGGGGGCCCTGATAACCCACCCGAAAACCCTCCGTAAAACCCCAATGAATTTTCAATGCGGCCTCTCTATCGGGGTACCTAGAGAGCCATGGACCCATGGCCCCAACGTCAACCGGTGTAGGAGCCCTTGGGCCCAGCTTGCCCCCGCCCCTTTGTAGCCCGCCACTGCTCGGATGGCGTGGCCAAAGTGAAACATTGCGTGAGAGGGTGGCGTCCGCCACACTTGGAACACTCATGCTTGAATTTGCAGGGGTGTCGCGTGCAGAAACCCTTGTTAAAGTTCCAGCAGGCACCTGTGTTAGCCCCTGTGGGCTTGGGCGACTGACCCGTTGACCCAGTGTAAGTGCTCTGTCCTCCCGTTCCAGTGGAAGCGCCCTGCCCTCCCGCCACAGACTGGGCGGGACGTGACTGAAAAGGCCGGTATGAGACCGGAAGGCCTCTGGCCGTGTGTGTAGATGCCGACGACTGAGAAGAGGCCATCCACTGCATCCAGAGTTCCTGGTCTACCTCCCCCCATGACTTATCCGGATTGACGCTAATCCTAGCCCTAAACTCCTCATCGTAGCTGAGCCACGCGAAACCACCGAAATGCATCTGGGCTTTCCGGATAATATCCATATACTTAAGCAACGCTATAGCCCTGTCTAAATGCTTCTCGCAATATATACTCGCGTAGATCAGAAACGCCGACGTCCAATTCTCCATATTCACCGGCACCCTCGGCCGCCTAGTCAATTCCCACTCCTCCTCCTTAGAACCCTCCTTGGCCTGTATCTCCCTGTGCAAGAGCTTGAAAACATCTACATACTCGTGTTTCCATATTCTGGACCTAGTCTTTTCAGATAAATGCGACCCCAGCGGCATCGCCAAACCCATATACGGTAACTTCTTATGATGCTTATCGTCCCCCTTCCCATCCTTCCCCTCTTGGTCATCTGTCTTGTCAGTCTGGACGCTTGCTCCCACCAGTTGTTTAACCCCCCCCCACTGGCTACACTGCCACTTTGGCAGGCAATCCCGGGTCCCTCACAGACCCGTCCCCCACACCCACCGACCGGCAGGCCTTCTTCCGCCCCCTTTAGGGCCATCATCCCAAGCAACCCACCAGGCACTCTCACCTGATAAATTCGGAGGTACCTCCCGGTCTTTCCCTCTGGCGTCCGCCGTCTTCTGGCTCGCCTTTCTGCCCCCACTGGTGCTGGCCTGTGGCGTCTGCAAAACACCAAACTTTCCTGTTGCCGTCTTGGCCCTCCCCCAATCCACACAGTCCCGCACCTCGCCTTCCTCCAACTCATCGCTGTCATCATCATAATCCAGTTGTTCCTCAATCGCAACCTCAACAGGCGCCCCCAGCACTTCACGCGCTGCCCTTTTCAGCCCCTTCCCTTTCACACTAGGCACAACCTCACAATCCGGCGCCGTTGATGCCCGCTCCCTCGGTGGAGGGCAGGCCGCCGCGGACCCCCCTACTGCTTCTGCCCGGCGTCTGGAGGCCGTCTTGCGCCCCGCCGGCCCACCCAGGCCTCTGCCAGCCTCCACCGCTGGCTTGCGCCCCCCCAAGACCGTCTAAGCCTGAGGGGGCCCCAGCGCCATCAGGTCTCTGTGCCGTCATGGCAGTCCCTGCCTCTTCCACCCAGACCCACTTGCCTCGGGGCCCAGCCCCATTCCTCTCCTCAACAAAGTGCGCCGGAGGCCCGTCCCCCCCTTGCGCACCCCCCCAACTTGTCTCCCTGGCTGCGTTCAATAACTGCCACTTCCCCTCGGTCTCTTGTATAATGCGACGCTGGTCGCGAATCTTCTCTTCTAATGACATGCCTGCCCACCTATCTGCCAATGGCCCTGGGTTCAAAGTACCTGAACTTGTCCCCCGGGAAGGGCCAGGAGCACTGCCACCTAGGGGTTCTGAAGGACATTGTGGCGTGGTGACCTTGATGGGCCCTTTCCCTTTTGCCCCTATTGAAGCAATCCCCCCCTCGCCGGCCTGCAAGATAAATCAACTGGGAAATCCCCCCAGTCCCCCTTATCCCCCCCCAGCAGACTCACTGCCTGACAACACGAGGGCAAAATCCTCTGTTGCGGGGTCATCCCAGTCTCCCTCCTCCTCACTGGCGTCACACAGTTCCCAAGATGGGGCCCCCCTCCCTGCTCGCCAGCAGTCGGTGCCTGTGACACTCCGGGGGCATTCCTGGCAGCCTCTTCCCCAGACCCATGCTGCTCCGCCAACATGATCCCGCCCCCCCTCCCCCCCGTCCCTGCCGTCGAGGCTGGTGCAGCCAGAGCACCCTGCAGCCACGCGGGGAGGCTCTTACGCCGTGTTCACTGTGCCCCATGCAGCGCCCCCGCCCAGACGTACCTCTTTTAGGCGGTGGTGGCTCTTCCAGACATGCCACCACCGCTGCTGCCACACCCGCCGACGCAGACCGAGGCGTGCGGGTCATCCCGACCCACGCCTGGTCCAGCACTCCAGGCCGCAGGAGATCCGCTCTCCCGGCCCGGCCCAGCACCAGTAATGCGGCGCGAACCACCGCCGCGTCAGGCTCCGCCATCGCGTGTACGCGGTTGCGCGCACCGTCGTCTGGGGGCCTCACACCAGCTGCTGCGGCGCTCTCCCAGGAATCGGGGCACTATACTATCAGAAAAGAACGCCCCACCAGGTCAACCGGTGGCGCTACACTCCTGCCTCAATCGGCAGATTGGGCCTACAAAATTAACCTACACTGGCCTAGTAACTAACTGCCTAACACCTCAAAACTTTCTTTAACCCTTCCCTAACCGTGCTGGGGACAGGAAGAGGATGAACTTCCTCCCCTGCCCCCTATAAACCCTACCCAGATTATACATTGGGGGTCCAATGGCAGTGTAGCTCCTTTCTGGCAGTAAAACAACATCTTCGAAAACTGGACATCCAATACTCGCTGTACTTCCCGGCGAAGCTAAGAGTGGTAGTGGATGGTAAGACTCATTTCTTTGATGCACCACAAGATGCATGGGACTGGCTGGAGTCAACTGGTCGATTCACGGGCCCTAGACCCACTGGCAGGGGTACCAAGCGAGTAGTTGATATGATCACGGCTAAGAGACAGGGGCGTCCGCGGAAGTCACAGATGTCGCAGCTATCAGCGGTCCCAAATTTGGAACAGATAATCAAAGAACGGCGGCAAGCAGTGGAGAAGATCTCGGAAGCTGCCAGAGATTCAGATAGAGAGCCGCTGTCCCCTACTGCATCCTTCGATGGAGACTCCTCGGTGCTTTGTCCCTCAGACACTAATTCTCTGGTCATGCTGGATGTCACCCCACAGACATCAGAGGGAGTTATATGAGGACTCAGTGTTGCCCCTCCATACTGTATGGAGGGAACTGTCCTGATGCACCTGTGGTGAACCTGGTATATGATAGCCAGAGGGCAACAGTTAAGTGGGGGGTGGGGGGAATGAATCGTGCTCAATGTGGGGGCTGTATTAAGAGGTAGAGATGCGATTTATGAACAAGTGAGTTATTGAAAAAGGGAATTGCATTAACTGTGTAACTGAGTGGGTAGGTCATATTGGTGGGTCACTGAAAGTCACGTTACCCCGTTCAACCACGACCCCAGGGTTGGTTCCCTGAACTGGACTTGATGTTACGTTTGAGCAGATCTACACTGTTGCAGGATCCCCTCTTTTGGTATTACATTGTTGCAATGTTGCTGTTTTGTTGTGCAAAAAGGTTGCTCAGTGCTGTTATGCTCATTCCCAGACACCCCCGTATGACACTAAATTACTGGTTACTGGTCATGTACATCAGTCTTCCCAAAGTCCATATGCATATACATCTAGAATATGCTGTCACAATGAGCCATTACATGGAGCGTGAGGGGTCTGCGTATGCCCTCCCGTAAATATGTGGTCTACTCATACCTTAAGCGACAGAACGTGCAGATAGCTTTACTGCAAGAATCCCACCTGACACACCTAGAATCCACTAGGCTGCAGCGCAGATGGAGGGGCCGTGTCATTGCAACTGACTACTCGGCATTTGCATGAGGAGTGATGGTGTGGGTGCACCCGGGGGCTCCCCTAGTAATAGAGGAAACAGTGATAGATGTAGAGGGAAGAGATATATTGCTAAAGGGTAAACTAGATGGGAGATGTCTGATAATCGGGAACATATGTGCTCCTAACACGGAGCAAGGCCCCTTCTGGAATAAGTTAAATATGGTGCTCTCCAGATGGCGTCATATACCCTGGTTGATAGGGGGGGACTTTAATAATGTACTTGATGTAGCACTTGATCGCTCATTCCCACCTCTCAGGAATACAGTAGCAGCCAGTGGGGCTTCATTATTGAGGAATTGGGTGAACAGCTGTGGATTGGTTGATCTATGGAGGCACCGCAACCCTACCACGCAAGTATATTCATTCTGCTCAGCCCCACATACTCTTCATGGCTGTCTTGATAGATTTCTATGCACAACTAATGCGCTGCCATACATGAGACAGGTGGAGTATCTGGGTAGGACATAGCTTGGGACACGCATGGACCTACTCCATTGTTCTGGAGATTGCAGCCCTCTATGCTGGAGGATCCACCCTTCCGGGCTTCCCTCCATACTTCAGTAGAAAGTTACTTTACACAGAATACTGGCACGGTGGAGTCTGTACTCCTAGAATGGGACGCCTTTAACGCGAAGCTCAGTGGTGACTGCATGGGGCTGGGAGGTGATATGCAGAAACAAGTGGAATAAGAGCTCAGTGATCTGGAAAGAACACTATTGTCGCTGTGGACAAAATCGATTTCGGACTCCGCTTGCACACCAGACTTGTTAACAGTGAGGGAACAACACACCACGCTACTAGAGAGATTGCGCTGTCTTAACTATGGGGCTCATTCTGCCAGGACCCACGCTTTGGCGGATAAATCGGGGTCCCGTCTTGCATGGCTGATAAAGCAGGATCAATCATGCTGCCCTATTATTGCATTTTATTCCTCTGAAGGGGAATTACACTACACTCAACATGAGATACATAATGACCTGGTGTCCCACTTCACCTCGTTGTATCAATCAGCCACGGTAGCAACGGACGATGATGTAGTCGGTCTTCTGGACACGCTGCCTTTCCTACAGTTTACTCCCAATCAGCGTGTTGAACTTAATACGCCCATATCAGTTGAGGAGATTCAAGGCGCGATCAGAGCTTTGGCATCGGGGAAAGTTCCGGGGCCGGATGGTTTTCCAACTGAGGTGTATAAAACCTATGCGGATCTTTTAGCCCCTAACTTATTGTGGGTGTTTGAGGAGGCACTGCAGATGTCTCAATTACTGAATACCACGTGTGAGGCCACCCTGATTACCCTTTTAAAACTGGACAGAGACCCCTCTAGGCTAGGTTCATATTGCCCACTGGCTCTATTGAATGTAGATTATAAAGTGTTGGCTAACATATTAGCTGGGAGGCTGGCTGAAGTACTACCTCAGTTAATACACGAGGATTAGAACGGATTTGTCCCAGAATGGTCTACCTCCTTTAACTTATGTCGCTTGTTTGGAATCATGAGATACGCTCCATTGGTCTTGCCCAGATCTGGCTGTATGGTGCTAGATCTGGAGAAAGCATTTGATACTGTGGAATGGCCCTACATAATTAATGTCTTGCCTCGGTTTGGCCTGGGGCCATATTTTATATCACTGATAAAACTGCTGTATCAAAAGCCGGTGGTCAGAGTAAGGACGGGTCAGTTGCTATCGCGTCCCATATCGGTGTGTAGGGGTACTCGTCAGGGCTGCCCCTTCTCCCCTCTCCTTTTCTCTCTGGCCGTGGAACCTTTGGCATTAGCTATGTGAGCATCTGCTACACAATGGTGCAGCCATATGGGTGAATCGACTAATGCAATATCTCTGTATGCAGATGATCTCATTTTATATGTATGGGACATAGGCAGGATTCCCGATTCTATACCGGATTTACTTAATCACTTTGCCCATCTATCGGGTCTACGGGTTAACTGGGATAAGTCCTGCCTGTTTCCGTTTGAACCTAACATGCCTGACCCGAGGTTCACTATTGGTGGCACTTTAGTCATGTCGCAGCCATCCATGTTTCGGTACCTGGGCATTCAGATATACCATGGTGATCGGGACCTCCTGGATGGCAACCTCACCAGAGCTCTCACATCTTTGGCGTCACAGATGACCTTTTGGAAATCACTTGCTATCTCGGTGGCTGGTAGGATTTCCCTTGTTAAAATGGTGGTCCTTCCCCGCCTTCTTTACTACTTCGCAAATCTGCTGCTCTATCTACAACCCTCCGTCTTTAAACCAATAGAACGCATGATACGGGGGCTCATCTGGCACACATCTCACTGCAGAGTGGCGCTGACAAAGCTGTATCTGCCAACAGGACAGGGAGGGTTGGCAGTGCCGAATCTAGAGCATTATTATCTGGCGTCCCAACTTCAATGGATTGCCCGGTGGGTGGAAGGCAGGCATCTATCGGACACTGGGGGAGGGGAGGCTCCTCTGGCAGTGCATACTATTCTCTCTATTTTTCACCCTTGCAAAAGGAACAGTAACTCACTCCCACTTTTGCTGCAAGTAGCTTACAGATGTTTCCGCAGAGCGTTGTTTCTTTCTAGACATGTAAAACCATATACCACAGCGCTCCCCCTGGTCGGGACGCCTAAGGGGCCTGGTCACACAACCCCTACCGATTTGGTGGCCTGGCACCCTGTGGGAATACATACACTTGGCGATTTATATAATGACGACAGACTTGTGCCGTTCAACGTTTTAGTGCAAGAGCAGGGTATGCACCCGGGACACTTCCTTCTACACACTTCTTGGATCAGTCTATTACAAAGCAAATGGGGCGATATCACGCAAGAACTACAAGCAAACATTGTAATTAAATATATCCATGTAATGGGGAATGGTAGGCACTTGATTAAGTGGTTTGCAGACGCCCTTCGTCATCATACAGCAGTGGACCTGACTCCACTGCATGCAAAATGGGAGTGCGACATGGTCCGCTCATATACAGATGCAGAATGGAATATGGTACTAATGAGTCCCACACAAGTTCCACGAAATGCAAGGTTTCAATTGATACAATACTACATAGTGCACCATGCGTACCTTACCCCGGAGAAAATCAATCAGTATTTTCACAGGTCGGATTCGCACTGTCCCCGCTGCACCCTCTTAGAGGCGGACATCGTACACATGTGATGGACTTGCCACAAGCTTCAGCAGTTTTGGGATAAGGTGATTAATCATCTATTGGAGTGCACAGATAGACAACTGCCACACTCTTAGGAATCATGCTTTTTGGGACTAATTCCTAGGGGCAAGGCACACAGGGCTATGAGTAGGTTTATATGTCTGGGCTTTGCAGTGGCAAAGAGACTTCATTACAAGACGTTGGAAGTCAGGGGATCCCCTCGTGTTCCTGGCCTGGGCCCGTTTTATGCTAAATTGGGCATCGGCTGAGGGCGTGTCCCTCAGGAGGGAGGACACCCTGGGTCTACGGAAGTTTCTGGTTTCGGATAGTTGGGACACAATTCTCGCAACACTGCGGCTCAATCTACAGTCCGAATTAAACATACCACCCTCACAACAAAATGAGCCAGAGGCTGGTCAAACTTAGGGATGGGAAATTGCTGTCAACATGCTGGGGTGGCCGCAGGGACTCTTGTGACAGACCACTTGTAAGGGATAAGGTCTTGACCAGGGAGGTATAAAGTACATGCTTTTATGTGTTCACACAATGATTGTTCAGGGGGCGGTCTTGAGCTTTGTTGTAACCTGAGAATGTTTAAGTTGGTAATATAATGCATATATTGATCTTAAAAATACATTTGGGGAAAAGTAAAGACACCTCGGTAAGATGTGAGAAGAGCAGAAGATAATATGAACTTGGTGAGAATATGTAGAAATGTAAGTTCACTATAGGGTGCCAATTGATGGAATGTTTTCTATTGTTGTTCCTGGTCACTGTTGTCCCAGGCATGTGTTCCATGTACCTGGCAGCAATCACTGTTGTACTATATATCTCTGTTAAAAAATGTCAATAAACAGATCAAACAAAAAATGAGTGCTACACAAGCAGAGGGTATAAACTGCATGCCTCAGGCTGACAACCTCCAGGAGCCTGTTCCCTTCCCAGACTCCTATATCAGCTGTCCACTCAAACTTCTGCTCTATGGTAGCTGTGAAGCATTCTTTGTACGAAAAACGCAAAATGTTTAGGGGCTAATTTATAAGAGCCCTGCAACACTTTTGCACCATGTAAAGTGGTACTTGTGTGACGCAGGGCTCTTATAAAGATTTATGAAGCCACGCAAAGCCACCCTGTGTGGCTTTGAGTGGACTCATAAATCATGAGTAAGGAGACGCAGTGCAAATCGTTGCCTTGCCTTACTCTGGGCCTGGGAGGCATTCCATGGGCGTTGTGGTGGGTTTTCCCATGCAACACCCATGGAATTTGACGATGCCCCAGATTTACAAAGTGATGTAAACCTGGGTAAGCACCAAATCTGTACGCCTCCCGAGGTGAGGCATAACAAGAAGTATGTTAATTTCTCCTCATTCTTTCCTCTTTCCATGTGTGCTGCATTCTACAGCTCACATAGGAAGAGGAAAACGCCTTGTCGGATTGTTATTGTGCAGGAAGGTGCCCCTTCCTGCACAAAAACAATCCTGCCTGAGATGGAGGCACCCTTGCACCATGGTACAAGAGTGCCTACATTGGTGCTAGGATGCAAAACGGCACCACTGCAGGCAGAAAGGACAGGGCTTGCTTAAATACGTTGCATATGTGCCTTGCTGTACTGCCCTACGCCAAAATGCCATAAATTAGGCCCTTACCTTTTAATTTCTAAGTTGACTTTTCATTGTCATGTGAAGTGGGGAAATGAAGAAATTCCTTCCTCTTCTGCCACTATTGTCTGCCAGGAATTCACAGAGAGACTCCTGGTGAGTGTTAATGCATTTATTATTGTGGTTTTCCACATCATACTGCAAAGAAATCTTTAGTAGTAAATACCACTCAAGGGTGGAGTTTTAGGAGTTTCAATGGATAGTTTGCCTTGGAAGTTTGGTAATTCCCACAAACATGAATGTGGTGCACATTCTCAAACTCTGTTCCAAGCCTATCCACCCTGAAAATGGTTGGAGATTTACTTCGTCTGAAGTTGCTCCCTTTCCAGGAGGGCAAGGGGAATGGATTATATTCACATTTGATTGTGGTTTAAGGTAAGAGCTTTCTCCGCAGTGAATTTTTTCTCCATGGAGAAAAACATAAAAAATAAATGTGCATTTTCAGATTTGCATCATTCACGTCAAAGAAAATCAATGCTCAAGTAAGATTTTGCACAGTTTGAATAGGAGCCGGCAGGAATTGTCGTATGTCATTCCCAGTAGTAACCTGAAAACCTACCCCTAGCACCGCTTTCCAGGCATACGCCTGAGTATGATGGTGAATTCCAACAAAAATTAAAAGAAGATTTAGGTCACAATCTCAATCGTTGCCCATACTTTTATGTTTTTATTTGTGAATCAGACCCTAGGTATTCAGATGAAAAAAATGGGGGAACACAGCAAAAATGCATTTCTGTGCTGCAAAGAACACCATTTTGCACATGTTTTCGAACAAAAGAAATTACAAAATAGTAAATGTTCAAATTAAATGAGAACTCACAAGTTTAATCCCTACATTTTATTTTAGTCTTATTGTCACAGATAGGTTGGGATATATACTATATTTTAGATTTTCATATGCACCCATCAGAAACAACTGTCTCCCAACTCATTACCTCATCCTTTATTCACTCCATGTAGAGAAATAAACCAACAATGTTGATAACATTACTAATAGGGAATGGAGGGTATAGTCGCACAGTACAATATCATTCATGGTACAAAGTACAGATTGTCACAAATATGCAGGAGAAAAGGAAGAAACCATATTTTTTTTAACACAAGGTACAAAACATTCCCACCAACTACCACATTTCCTCATAAAACTCGAATTATCATTGAGAGCAACTGTCATAATACATTTTCGAATGAATAGTCTTTGTTTAATAGTTTTGCATATGATTACTCCACAGTCACAGTAAATCTTCCTATTAGAATCACCATGATATGATTGATATGATTCGAGAGAGAATTTTAGAAAGCTCTGTGAACCTGTTATTGCATTGATTTATTAACAAATCTGCCATAATTTATTGTTATGTTTTGCCATAAAATTATTTTGCTTAGTTAAGGTTTTCGATGAGCCATTTGTTTTCAAAAGACACTTTGCATTGTACCAATTTATTATAGAACATGCACCATCTGGTGTGAACGAAGATTTCACACAAATGTTTTCATTGTTATTCATCTGCATGGAGATAGGAGCAAGGCGTTTTTTTACTTTTTGTTTAATTTACATTGACATATCGATATCCTGCTTGTTTGCAATAGCTATTATGTTTGGTGGAACATGACGGAGCAATGTTTGATAGGTATTGTGGCTGCAAGATATTAAAGACTCCTTCCAGAGAAAAGGAGCAAATCTTTAGGTGATCACACAATTACTCTCTCGTTCTCTCTGTTTTACTGTGACAATCATGTTTGAGCGGATTAGAAACAAAAAGCAGCATGGCAAATTTTTATCATACCAACCCACATTATGTATAGATCAAATGAGTACAGAGATCAAGCAGGGTCACTTCAAGGTCAGCTTGGGTTCCCTTGACCACATTCTTTTTAAAAACCGATTGGTGCATTTTGCAGCAGTTTTGTTGTTGAGTTACTCATGACTTTATAGAGTATATGAACACTGGTTTAAAAAACATCAGGGTTACTATATTACACATATAACAAAGGGAAGCACACGTGCTGATGCCCTAGAAGATATTATTGTTGAGAGGAGAAACAGAGATGGCCAGTTGGCTGATATTGCTTACATAATTTTCAGCAGTCACAGTACCTCCCACAGCTAATGGAGCAGCAAGGTAATCAGGAAATCTAATTTATAACATTTAATGCACAGGGCTTGAGTTCACCCATAAAGCGTGAATCACTTATGAAGTGGTTGCATTCCAAATAAGCAGAGGTAGTATTTCTTCAAGATATACTATTGATCTCTAAAGATGTGGTAAGTTTGAAATCTAGATTCTTCCCCATGGAGTTTCATTCTTCAGCTCAGTCCGAGGTGAAGGGAGTGGCTATTCTATTTAGAAACGGTATTCTATTTAGGTGAGAGTCTATGTTCAGGAATAAAGAAGGGAGAATGATGAACATCAGTGGCGCGGTATACAACATACTGTGCACAATCATTTCACTCTAGCATCTAAATGAAAATAAGGAAATGTTCTATTCACGAATGAGTGCCCACTTCGCTAAGGAACATATGATAATTGAAGGGGACTTTAATGTAACCCCTGTTCCTAGATTAAACAGGTCCACCTCCTTGTGGTAACAATCACATCCTTCCCCATCCATCTTAGCAGGCATTGAAGGCCTGAATCCTACTGATCTAGCATACACTACACCCTAACAAGAAAACATAAACTTTTTTCTGAAATGTTCAGAGATCCCACTCAAGAATAGATGTCTTCCTAATTTCATCACTGCTCAGAGAAGCAGTGTTATTAACAACAATAGATATCCGGGTACTTTCTGGTCATGCACTGGTTAAAATGACAATTATGATCACCTCTAGCAAAGTGAACCCCACTATAATTTGGAGAAAGAATGAAGTGCTTTTAGATATTTTGTTATTACAAGTAACCTTCATGTAGCTATGGAACATTATTTTGAACAGAAGGTGAAGGGAGATGTGTCCTGGGCTGCAATTTAGGATGCTGCCAATGCAGCAATAAGAGGTGAATTTACCTGCCCACAACCATCTTTGTAAGGTTGGCAAAAAGTGAGAAAGATGGAATTGTAATTTGAAATACCTCAATTGGAAAAAGAACATAAAATAACATGCTCAAGGCAAACATATCAAGAATTACACTGAGCTACGGGTGAACTAGAAAGTTTATTAACTAAAAGTGCAGCCCATAAATTGTTTGATGTATCACAGACCAACTATGAAAAGACAATAAGGTAGATAAGTTCTTAGCATAAAACCTGAAACAAGCCATGGATAGAAATTATAGACATGTAATAGAAGACGAAAATAGGAATACTCAAAAATCAGACTAGGGTGTTATGAATACATCTTTATGGTAGTGCAAAGCTCTTTATCAAATGAAAACATGCAACCCGATCATCTCAAGATGATTACCAAAATGACACAGCGTTCCTTTCAATACCACCAGAATATTTTTGACAGTCTAGAAGACTCTTATCTTCTCTGTGGTGAAAACCCGAGCAGAACTAATGCAGCGCCTCTGCTGCTAGTTTTCTCCCAATGCAAAGGACTGCACATTGCCACCACAGCCGCAGTTTCACTGCCCCCTTCGTGAAGCTTTTCCAATGCAGGCCCTCACATGGATCTCTTGTCAACGGCAGCCTTGACGATGCAGGTTCTCGCATCGCAGCCTCAAAAACCCTCAGAACCGATGCATCATCTGGGTCCATCAGCTAACTGGGTCCCTGTAGCCGCCCCACAATTCATCACGTTTGGCCTGAACATGTGCCTTTGTCCCGGTCCGGCGTGACCAAAGGACCACAGTTGGTGCTTTGTGATTTCTGGTGCTATTTTCACAGAAATTTTAAAAACTGCATATCTCCAGTTCTACTGATTGGATTTTTGTCTTTTTTGGCTTGTTCTATTTATTTAAAATGACTCAATTGTTCTGAATCTGGCGTGGGGTCCATTTGTAGTGTGTTTTCACTGTGTTACTGTTTGAAGTGTTACAAAATACTTTACACATTGCCTCTTAGTTAAGCCTGACCGCTCTGTTCCAAGCTACCCGAGGGTTGAGCACAGGTTAATTTAGGGCATGCTTGTGACTTCGTCCTGAGGAGAATTGAGAGGGGTTTCGCCCCACCAACCAATAACCCAATTTCTTACAGTTGCTGCCTCAAGATTCATGGCCTTAGAGTTTAGAGTACCCTGTTCTCTATCAAAACGGGGTGAATATCCCGGTGAATATCCTGGCTGCAGTATTACATGTGCCATAGGTGATAATGCACTAGTACATCAGAGGCTGGGATGCCCGCTATGTTTAGATGGAGAATCTCATCAGCCACACTCTACAGGCCTGTTTCTCAAACTGCATTTTTGTAGTATATAAAGAAGACTTACTTACTTACTAAAACGTGCAATTCACAAACCTTCAAGTATAAATCTACACCTCAACATCTGGTACTTTTTGTATGGGGAGACATCAGGCATGTACGTTTACAACTTAGAAGTAAATGTGTGAGGGACTGGGGGAGTGCCTGGAAAAGGGGGCATACTTACGACTAAATGGCAGAGGTTTAGGCAGGATTTAGGAGGGATTAGAGAGGGTTAGAGAGAGGCTTGGGGAAGATTTTGCACCCACCGACAAGTCCATTGCTATTCAGAAACTGCACAGTCAAAAAGGACCAAAAACTGTGATAAATGTACTGCACCTCAGGGCTGCACCATACGTGGTAAACTGCTGGTACTGCAACACCCTCCCATAGAAAATAATCAGGGTAGGGACTTAAAAAAACCCTAGGAAATAATGTTAAAATAAATTAAATTATTTAAACTAGTTAAAAATATAATTGAACACCGTTTTTTAACAAAAAAATAATGTAATGTTAATTTAATGAAGTATAGCTAAGATACTTTAAATTCATTCTTTACATCACTTTTAATGTTTTTAACATGTAAATATATATATATATATATTCACTGAAAAAACCACTGGTTAAAGTAACGTTATAGTTAGGCTGACATTTCACTTGTACAAAACCAGAGAAATTCAGCTGTTATAGTTAGCTGAGCTAACTATAATTTGCGCCCCCTCAATGCACTGCTGATGACATCACATATTACACCACTCATGACATGGTCAGTGCCATCACTGATGACATCACTTATGACATCTCAAATGACGTCACTAATGACATCACTGATGACACCATTCACATAATCTCTGATGCACCTACTCACACCACAATATAACCTTTCATACACCCACTCCAAATTTCAGACTACCATTCTTGAAACCATTGACACCCCAATACCAGAACATACATTCTCACTCACTGATTCATAGGTCTACATACACATCCACTCTCTCACCCATACAGGCACTCATACAGCCAGTCACTCACCAATACAGCCGCTGATATATCCACTCATACACCCATACAGCCACTCATACACCGTCAGTCACCCATAGAGCTACTCACACAACCACTCACTCATCCAAACACTCAATCACAGAGCCACTTACTCACCCATACAGAAACACACACACACTCACTACTCATACAGATACTAACAAATACTTACTCTCCTATACAGTTGCCGACACAAGCACACACTCGCCCATACAGCCGCTCTCGCAATCACTCACTTACACATACAGTCACTTATATACTCCAACACTCACATATAGTGCTTTTCACATATGCAGTTACTCACCCATATACCACTGAGACATCGATTCACTCACCGACAGCCATATGCACACTCACTCACCCATACAGTCCCTCACAGACACACTCATGAACCCATACACCCTGGGATTCACCCATGCAGGGAGTCACACAACCCCTCACCCACCCACACAGACACTCAGGCACCCACACAGGAACTCAGACAACTAATCAATAACCCATATAGACACTCTTGTATCTACTCACCAACCCATGCAGCCACTTACACACCAACTGACAGACTGATACACACATTCATACAGATTAGTCACTCACCCATACATTCACTAAGACACGTTTAATCACTCACTCATACAGTCAGTCACGCACCCACTAAATCATCCATACAGACACTCATACACCCACTCATTCTTCTAATACTTCTTGGCGTATATATATATATATTATCTACTGGCGGTCGCCAGTAGATAGTTATAGTTAGGACCTATTTTCCATAGGAAATCCGCAACATTCTATTTGAAATAACTCTTGCGTCGGTTGACGAATCTTTGCGAAAGATTCCAACTTGTTGGGGCGCTCCGGTCCGCTCCTACCCTGAAAGTCTCGGGGTGATTCGTCAAGCGGGGGCCGAGAAAAAAGGGGGGTCCCAAAACGCGTTTTCCCCATTCATTTTTCTATAGGATCCTTTCATCGCAGCTACAGCCCGAACTGCTGAACAGAATTACACCAAATTTGGCAAAGAGGTAGCCCTTGGTTCAGTGTCGTGCCTTTTGCTTAAATGGTGTAAATCCGTTCAGTAGTTTCTGAGAAAATCACAAGTAAAGTCACATATATATCTATGGCCGAGTAGGGTCCGCGTACCCTCCTGATCACGAGCTGCATGCTAATTGGCTGTCAAGTGGCTGTCAACACTCCAAATCAGGAAGTGTTGGCAGCCATTTTGTCCCTCGGTAGAACCAAGGGACAGAAACAAGTGCGCAAAGCGCAAAAAGGGGGCAGGGTAGAACACCCTGACCCCCTAGGTCTGCTCAGGGGGTCCCACAAGGACCCCCTGGGCAGAAAAAAGCATAAAAAAATAAATAAATCGGCGAATCCCGCAGAAAAAAAAAAAATCGAAGCGCGGTCTCCGCGCTTCGATGTTATTTTGCCCCCGGGTGGCCCAAGTCCCGGGGGCATGCGGGGGTGGGTTTATGTTTATGTGGGGGCCTCTAAGGCCCCCAAGCCCCGGGGACCACCACTCCCGGGGCTTTAAAACAAAATGGTGCGGGAGGGCTCTTCGCTCCCGCAGCCCCGGGGACCGCCACCCCCGGGGCTTCTTTTTTTTAAATAATCACCTGTGTGGGGGGCTCCAGCCCCCACACGCCCCGGGGACCACCACCTCCCGGGGCACTTAGAAAACAAATGTGGGGGTCCGTTTCGGACCTCCGAGCCCCGGGGACCACCACCTCCCCGGGGCTGTGCAATTGAAGGGAGGGGGGCCGCGCGGCCCCCCTCCTGGAGCCTGTGGTGGCCCTGGGGACTGCCACCCCCCAGGGCCGGCTCCTGCAGTGTCCCGGGGTGCCTACTCCCGGGACACTGTAGTTTGCTATGAAAGGACGGGAGCCTCGCGGCTCCCGTCCTGTCATAGCAAACTGCTTTGGATATTGGAAGCGAGAGCAAGAAAACCTGCTCTCGCTTCCAATATCCAAGCACATTAGCTTTTCCACATGGGGAGCTGCATCTTAGCAGCTCCCCATGTGGAAAGAATGCCGGCTCCCGCAGGAGGCGGGGAGCCGGCATGGTCCCTGGGGGAGTTGGGGTCCCCCCACGGACCCCAAAGGATAGGGCCAGCCCCGGGGCAAGTAGTGGCCCGGGAGGGGGGCCACGCGGCCCCCCTCCCCAAAAATAATACAAAAAATAAAATAAAATAAAGGCCGGCCCCGGGGGAGGGGGTCCCCGGGGCCAATAGAGGCCTTAGGAGGGGGGCCACGCAGCCCCCCTCCTCCAAAATTTATTTTAAAAAAGTGGGCATGCCCCGGGGAATGGGGTCCCCGGGGCCGGCATAGGCCACGGGAGGGGGGCCACGCGGCCCCCTTCCCCTACAGTATTTTTTTTTTTTTTTAAAGGAAAAAGGCATCAGGCCCTGGGGATGGGGTCCCCAGGGCCCCAAAAGTAAAAGAAGGGGGCCACACAGCCCCCTTCAAAAATACAAAAAGAAAGAAAAAGACGCGATCGAGCGCCAGGCCCCGCCCTCCTTAACCACTCTGCAAACGCGCGCTGTGGCGCGTTTTAAAGCGGGGAAATAATTCCCATTCAATACTGGGGGTCCCTGGGGGCCAACTAGCCCACCAGGTACCTCCAGTAAGCGCCACAGGGCTGGGTTGCAGAGAGGTGGTCCAGGCCACGCCCCTTTTTACACCTCTCTGCAACGCAGCTCTGTGGCGCTTACTGGAGGTACCTGGTGGGATAGTTGGACCCCAGGGACCCTCAGGATTCAAGGGGTCTTAATCCCCCAACTTAGAACGCGCCACGGAGCGCGTTTGCACAGTGGTGAAGGGAGGGGGCGGGGCTTCAGGTGACATGTGTGGAAACAGGCCCCGTGGCGCGTTTTAAGATGGGGAATTAAATCCCCTTCAATCCTGAGGGTCCCTGGGGGCCAACTAGCCCACCAGGTACGTCCAGAAAGCGCCACAGAGCTGCGTTGCAGAGAGGTGCAAAAAGGGGCGTGGCCTCTGAACACCACTCTGCAACGCAGCTCTCTGGCGCATACTGGAGGTATCTGGTGGGCTAGTTGGCCCCTAGGGACCCTCGGGATTGAGGAGGAATTAATTCTCCAACTTAAAACGCGCCACAGGGCATGTTTGCAGACATGTCACCTCAGGCCCCACCCCCTTCCTTCACCATTGTGCAAATATTCCTCTAAAATCAGCCGAACTACGAATTCCGATTTACTCACCTGTTATCAGGAGAGACCTCAGTGCTGCATCTTTTAGCCCAGCACTGACCCTGAAAAGTAATTCTAACCGTACTTACCAGTAACTTGAATTTCCTTCCATAGGCTAACATTGACTGGTTTCACTTGGAAATTCTTCTAAGTGTGGAGTTTTGGAACTTTATAATATTCCTCTAAAATCAGCAGAACTACGAATTCCGATTTACTCACCTGTTATCAGGAGAGAACCCAGTGCTGCATCTTTTAGCCCAGCACTGACCCTGAAAAGTAATTCTAACCGTATTTACCAGTAACTTGTATTTCCTTCCATAGGAATCCATTGTCTGGTTTTCAGCAGAAAAGTTTCAAAGTGTCGATTTTCACAAACTGCAAATATTCCTTAAAAATCGCCTGTATGACTTAAACGCATTCTTTCAACTGTTTACAGGAGATGCACCAGTGCTGGATCCAGGATCCACCACCGAGTAAGAAAAAGTAACGATAACACTACTTACCTGCTAAGTGAATTTCCTCCCATAGGATAACATTGGTGATTCTATGTGAAAAAGTTTCGAAGTGTCAACTTTTAAAATACAATAATATGCCTTAAAAATCACTACTGTAACCAAAACGCTTTTACTCAACTGTTTACAGGAGATGTCGCAGGACTGAATCTAGGATCCAGTCCTGTGGTGAGAAAAGTAATCCATAAAGTAACTAATTGCATTTAACTTGAAATTCACATTGAGCTCAATGTTGCATTGTGTTTGAAATTGTGTTGCCCATTGCAACAACTGTAACTACTGTACTTAAAAGTCTATTGCCTATTTGCAAAGTATTTAAACTAAAGTAATTCATTCTGAGAAAGTATATTTTGTAATGTAATGTATAATGTAATTACAATGTATTTAAAAAAATAAAATGTCTAAAAATAAATAGTTTAAAAAAATGTAGTAAATCAGTATCAAAAAAAGAAATATAACAATTAATACATTTAAAAATTGTAATTTACAAAACATTTGAAATTCACTGAAAAAAACCATAGGTTTCAGACATGTTATAGTTAGGAATTAGCATTTAAAAAACCTTTGAAATTCACTGAAAAAACCATAGGTTTCAGGCACGTTATAGTTAGAAATTAGCATTTAAAAAACCTTACAAATTCACTGGAAAAACCATAGGTTTTAGGGACAGTTATAGTTAGTTGGACATTGCACTCGTACAAAACCCGTGAAATTCCCCGTTATAGTTAGTTCAGGTAACTATAACTCGCGCCCCGCAATGCACTGCTGATGACGTCACATATTACATCACTCATGACATAGTCAGTGACATCACTGATGACATCACTGATGACATCTCAAATGACATCACTAATGACATCATCCACGTGATAATCTGATGCACCTCCTCACACCCTAATATAACCTTTGATACACCCACTCTAAATTACAGACTGCCATTCGCAAAACCATAGACACTCCAACACCAATAACTACATACCCACTCACTGATTCTTAGGTCTACACACACATCCACTCACTCACCCGTACAGTCACTCATACTTACGGTCACTCAGTACAGGACTATCATATGCACTCATACTCCTATATAGACACTCCAAACACCGCCACTCATCCATAGAGGTACTCACACACCTAGTCAGTCATGCAAATAATTAAACACACTGCCATTTACTCACCTATACAGTTATACACACACCAGCTCACTTACTCATACAAATACTAGCACATTCTTACGCTCTTATACAATCACTGATACAAGCACACACTCATCTATACAGTCACTCTCACAATCACACACTCTCGCTTATAGCTATTTATATACTCCAACACACATATATACTGCCTTTCACATATGTAGTTACTCACACATGTACCACTGGGACATACATTCACTCACTAACACACTCTTACACACACTTACCCACCCATACAGTCTATCACAGATGCACTCTTGAAACCATCCACCCAGTGAATCACCCACTCACACATCTATGCACACAGTCGCACACACCCCACCCACACAAACACTCAGGCACCCATACAGATACTCAGACAACCAATCAATAACTCATATAGACACTCATGTAGCTATTCACAAACCCATGCAGCCACTTACACAGCAACAGATAGACGGATACAGACATTCACCCAGTTTAGTCACTAACCCATGCATTCAGTAAGATACGTTTAATCACTCACTTATAGAGTTAGTCACACACCTACTAAATCATCCATACAGACACTTATACACCCACTCATTCTTCAATACGCCTTTCCTATATATATTAAAAATATTTAAACTTTACAGAAACACACAGTCACTGGATGATGTCATCAGTGATGTCATTTGAGATGTCATCGGTGATGTCATCAGTGATGTCACTGACCATGTCATGAGTGATGTAATATGTGACGTCATCAGCAGTGCATTGCGGGGGCGCGAGTTATAGTTACCTGAACTAACTATAACGGGGAATTTCACAGGTTTTGTACATGAGTGCAATGTCCAACTAACTATAACTGTCTCTAAAACCTATGGTTTTTTCAGTGAATATATATATATATATATATATATATTTATTTATATATATATATATATATTTATTTATATATATATATATATTCACTGAAAAAACCATAGGTTTCAGGGACGTTATAGTTAGAATTTAGCATTTAAAAACCTTAGAAATTCACTGAAAAAAACACAGGTTTCAGGGACGTTATAGTTAGTTGGACATTTTACTCGTACAAAACCAGAGAAATTCAGTTGTTATAGTTAGTTCAGCTAACTATAACTCGCGCCCCCGCAATGCACTGCTGATGATGTCACATATTACATCATTCATGACATGGTCAGTGACATCACTGATGACATCTCAAATGACATCACTGATGACATCATCCAGGGACTGTGTTTCTGTAAAGTTTAAATATGTTTATTTATATATATATATATATATATATATATATATATATATATATATATATATATATATATATATATATATATACAGGGCAAGGTGTATTGAAGAATGAGTGGGTGTATAAGTGTTTGAATGGATGATTTAGTAGGTGCGTGACTGACTGTATAAGTGAGTGATTAAATGTGTCTTACTGAATGCATGGGTTAGTGACTGATACAGACATTCTCACAGTTTAGATTGTCAGTTGATGTGTAAGCGGTTGCATGGGTTGGTGAGTAGCTAAATGAGGGTCTATATGGGTTATTGATTGGTTGTCTGAGTATCTGTATGGGTGCCTGAGTGTCTGTGTGGGTGGGTGGGGTGTGTGACTGTGCATAGATGTGTGAGTGGGTGATTCACTGGGTGTATGGGTTCAAGAGTACATCTGTGAAGGGCTATATGGGTGAGTGAGTGTGTATGGGTGTGTTGGTGAGTGAATGGATGCCTCAGTGGTACATGTGTGAGTACCTGCATATGTGAAAGGCAGTATATGTGAGTGTTGGCGTATATAAATGACTATATGTGAGAGTGAGTGATTGTGAGAGTGGTTGTATGAATGAGTGTGTGCTTGTATTAGTTATTGTATAAGAGTGTAAGTATGTGTTAGTATATGTTTGAATAAGTGAGGTGCTGTTTGTATAACTGTATAGGTGAGTAAATGGGAGTGTGATTGATTCTTTGCATGACTGACTAGGTGTGTGAGTAACTCTATGTATGAGTGGCGGTGTGCGAGTGTCTGTATAGATATGTGAGTGCATATGATAGTGCCGTATTGATGGTTGACTGCATGTATGAGTGACTGTATGGGTGAATGAGTGGATGTGTGTGTAGACCTAGGAATTACTGAGTGGGTATGTACTAACTGGTATTGGTGTGTCTATGGTTTCGAAAATGGTAGTCTATTTTAGAGTGGGTGTATCAAAGGTTATATTACGGTATGAGGAGGTGCATCAGCTTATCACGTGGATGATGTCATCAGTGATGTCATTTGAGATGTCATCAGTGATGTCATCAGTGATGTCACCGACCATGTCATGAATGATGTAATATGTGACGTCATCAGCAGTGCATTGCTGGGGCGCGAGTTATAGTTAGCTGAACTAACTATAACGACCGAATTTCTTTGGTTTTGTACGAGTAAAATGTCCAACTAACTATAACGTCCCTGAAACCTGTGGTTTTTTCAGTGAATTTCTAGGGTTTTTAAATGCTAATTTCTAACTATGCCTACAAAGGTAGGACATGTGCAGAAAGAGGAAGAAAGGCGCAGAAAGAAGCAAGAGAAATGCAGAAAGAGGCAACAAAAGTCCAGAAAGTCGAAGAAAGGTGCAGAAAGAAGCAAGAGATGTGCACAAAGAACCAACAGAGGAGCAGAAAGAGGCCTTGTTGCAAAGTCATCCATTGCCCCCAACGTTTTGCTGACGGGTACTGGTGGTAACTGACTCTGACTAACCAGGCCCGGAGCCAGTGCTATGCTGAAAGACACTTAGAATACAGTGAAAACACCTACATACACTAGGGTACACTATGGGTTGGGGTACCCCTGTGATTGGCATGACCTCCCCTGTATGGCCCTAGTACATGATAGGGCAGGGGGATTAAAACTACCTCTAACTAAGAGGTGCAGAAGAAGGCAAGAGAAGTACAGAAGGAAGTAACACAGGTGCCGAAAAAGGCAAGAGAAGTGCAGAAAGAGGCAAGTGAGGTACAGAAAGAAGCAAGAGCAGTGCAGAAAGAACCAACAGAGGTGTAAAGAGAGGCAAAAGTGGTGCAGAAAGAGGTAGGAGAGCTGCACAAAGAGGCAAGAGGTACAGAAAGAGGCAGGAGGGGTGCAGAAAGAAGGAAGAGAAGTGCAGACAGAGGCAAGTAAGGTGCAGATAGAAGCAAGAGCAGTGCAGAAAGAACCAACAGAGGTGCAGAAAGAGGGAAGAGGGGTGGAGAGAGAGGAAAGAGGGGTGCAGAAAAAGGTAGGATGGGTTGCACAAAGAGGCAAGAGAGGTACAGAAAAAGGCAGGAGGGGTGCAGAAAGAAGGAAGAGGAGTACAGAAAAAGCTGAGAAAAGTGCAGAAAGAGGCAAGTGAGATGCAAAACCAGGCAGGAAAGGTACAGATAGACGGAAGACGTGTGCAGAAAGAGACAACAGGGGTGCAGAAAGAAGCAAATGAGGTACAGAAAGAGGCAACAGACGTGCAGAAAGAGGGAAGAGAACTGCAGAAAAAGGCAAGAAAAGTGCAGAAAGAGGCAAAAGAGGTTCATAAAGAGACAGCAGGGGTGCAGAAAGAAGCAAGACCGGTGCAGAAAGAAGCATGGAAAGTGCAGAATGAAGCAACAGGGGTGCAGAAAGAGGCAAGAGTAGTATAGAAAGGAGCAAGTGAGGTGCAGAAAGAGCCAATAGAGTTGCAAAAAGAGGCAAGAGAGGTGCAGAAACAGGCAAGACAAGTGCACAAAGAGGCAAGAGAATTGCTGAAAGAAGCAACAGAGGTGTAGAAAGAAGCAAGAAAAGTGCAGAAAGAGGCAAGTGAGATGCAAAAAAAGGCAGGAAAGGTACAGAAAGAGGGAAGACGAGTGCAGAAAAAGATAACAGGGGTGCAGAAAAAAGCAAATGAGGTGCAGAAAGAGGCAACAGACCTGCAGAAAGAGGGAAGAGAGGTGCAGAAAAAGCCAAGAAAAGTGCAGAAAGAGGCAAAAGAGGTACATAAAGAGACATCAGGGGTGCAGAAAGAAGCAAGACAGGTGCAGAAAGAAGCATGGAAAGTGCAGAATGAAGCAACAGGGGTGCAGAAAGAAGCAAGACAGGTGCAGAAAGAAGCATGTGAAAGTGAAGAATGAAGCAACAGGGGTGCAGAAAGAGGCAAGAGAAGTGCAGAAAGAGGCAAGAGAAGTGCACAAAGAGGCAAGAGAATTGCTGAAAGAAGCAACAGAGATGTAGAAAGAAGCAAGAAAAGTGCAGAAAGAGGCAAGTGAGATGCAAAACCAGGCAGGAAAGGTACAGAAAGAGGGAAGACGAGTGCATAAAGAGACAACAGGGGTACAGAAAGAAGCAAATGAGGTGCAGAAAGAGGCAACAGACGTGCAGAAAGAGGGAAGAGAGGTACAGAAAAAGCCAAGAAAAGTACAGAAAGAGGCAAAAGAGGAACATAAAGAGACAACAGGGATGCAAAAAAAAGCAAGACAGGTGCAGAAAGAAGCATGGAAAGTGCAGAATGAAGCAACAGGGGTATAGAAAGAGGCAACAGAAGTGCAGAAAGAGGCAAGAGAAGTGCAGAAACAGGCAAGACAAGTGCACAAAGAGGCAAGAGAATTGCTGAAAGAAGCAACAGAGGTGTAGAAAGAAGCAAGAAAAGTACAGAAAGAGGCAAGTGAGATGCAAAAACAGGAAGGAAAGGTACAGAAAGAGGGAAGACGAGTGCTGAAAGAGACAACAGGGGTGCAGAAAGAAGCAAATGAGGTGCAGAAAGAGGCAACAGACCTGCAGAAAGAGGGAAGAGAGGTACAGAAAAAGCCAAGAAAAGTACAGAAAGAGGCAAAAGAGGAACATAAAGAGACAACAGGGATGCAAAAAGAAGCAAGACAGGTGCAGAAAGAAGCATGGAAAGTGCAGAATGAAGCAACAGGGGTACAGAAAGAGGCAACAGAAGTGCAGAAAGAGGCAAGAGAATTGCTGAAAGAAGCAACAGAGGTGTAGAAAGAAGCAACAGAGGTGTAGAAAGAAGCATCAAAAGTACAGAAAGTGGCAAGTGAGATGCAAAAACAGGCAGGAAAGGTACTGAAAGAGGGAAGACGAGTGCAGAAAGAGAGAACAGGGGTGCAGAAAGAAGCAAATGAGGTGCAGAAAAAGGCAACAGACGTGCATAAAGAGGGAAGAGAGGTGCAGAAAATGGCAAGAAAAGTGCAGAAACATTGTGTGGCACTCTTAATTTAACTGTTAATCCTGATGTAGATGAAAATTATTTTTCAAGTGTAACAAAATTTTGGGTGCAGGTGGGTATCTCCCTCTGACCTGAGGGCGTAGAATTATAATTAAACTGTGCGCTGTTTGAACAATAAACAACGTCCCCGAATTTTGGACAAGCAACATGTATTTACTAAAGTCTACGATCTGTAATCTCTTGGATCATTGAGCCTTTTTTGTTAATCTTTTCAGAATGAATCCCCTGAAGAAGGGCTTGGACCCAAAATGCATCAGGAATATGGGAACATTTAAAAGCTTGTGAAAAAGCCTTAAAAATGAAAATTGGTGTGTATGAAGACTATCCATATATGTGATGCAACATTGTGGAAACAGTTCATTAAACAAGTATTTACCGAATACAATCATTTTCATCATTAAGTTTATTACAAACATTTGAAAACACGGGCGATTCGCCCTAGACGGAGTGCAACGTGGGGACGTTGTTCATTGTTCAAACTGCGCACAGTTTAATTATCATTCTATGCATCAACCAGGTATTGTAGTACTTCCAGGAATGGTGCTTTGCCCCAACCAGTGGAAATAAATGTTGTTCAAAGAATTACGAGAAAATGAAAGTAGCGCTTCACTGGCAAAGTCGGTAAAGTGGCGCTATGGCAAAGTCTGTAAAGTGGTGCTAATGTGTGTAATTGTGAATAAATCTAATTTGGCCACTTTGCAACCATTTTGCCTAGCTTTAATTAGTTTTTGTTTTCTTCGTATTTTGTTCCTTTTTTCGCCGTCGTCCCAAGGCTGCATTTGGGAATGTATAAATGACTTTGTTGAGCACAATCCTTCATTAAACAATGCATTCATTACTTCATTTTGACATGGACAACACTACATGGCAAGTGCTTTGGGAGATTTCCTGTTGGCTGTGGAGTTAAACCTGTAATGACATTTTTTACACCAACCCAACAAGGGAACAATATTTGCTTTCCTTTCACCGCACCCAACCCCACAAAGAGATGAGCAAAATACAGAGCAGTGCAGAGTTTTTCAATGAAGATTTTATCACAAATACATGGCTAGGTTTCCTCTTGAGGGACAGGAGAGGTTCCACACCAAAATGCATATATGAATTACACCTGCAGTAAAGCTTTGTTGATGTCCAGAAGACACAGTGCATCTGAGGAGCACAAGGATATGCTTGGATGGGCAGGGACATGATATGCTATAAATAAAGCATACCTGCTTCTGGGGTGTTGCAGACTTGACGCAATAGCAAGGATCGCAGCCAGGAGACTGGAGTTCAGCGATAATAGCGAGACGGGGAGGAGGGGCAAGATTGGCGAGAAAAGACGAGGCAGAGAGATAGAAACGATCAGAAACAGAGGAGAAAAATGTAAAGGAGGAAGGAAAGGGTTAGCACTTGAATGGAGGGGCTGGGGAATTGGTGGAAGGTAAAAGAGAAGAGAATAAGAATAGAGAGTTTAGATATTAATGAAAAACTCAGAGAGGGGATATTAAGGACACAGATCGATGAACGGTAGCTGGTGAAGTAAAGTGGTCAAGGAAGGCTGGAGGGGGGGACCCAAGTGTGAATGGAGTGGGAGGGAAAATGAAATTGAGGAGAAAAGAGGACCGAAAAAAAGGAGGGGGTAAAGATTACAGGGATGTAGAGGTGAGCCTGAGCCTGAAGATAATCATATACAATTTGGGAACGTGATGTCATGTGTGTGGGGGGAATTAAGGGTGGGAGGGGTTCGTTTTTTAAGATGTATTAGTGGAGAGCATTGTAATGGTTTGAGACGACTTACTTACTACATACTTGTCCCAATAAAGCATCACTCGCCAGTGGCATTTATTGTGTACCATTTCGTGCCAAGGGGGAATGAGGAGCAGAAAGGGACAACAGGGAGAGAGCAAGGAGGGAGTGCATGGACGGAAGGGAGAGAGCAGGGAGGGAGTGCATGGATGGAAGAGAGAGAGCAGGGAGGGAGTGCATGGATGGAAGGGAGAGAGCAGGGAGGGAGTGCATGGATGGAAGGGAGAGAGCAGGGAGGGAGTGCATGGATGGAAGGGAGAGAGCAGGGAGGAAGTGCATGGATGGAAGGGAGAGAGCAGGGAGGGAGTGCATGGATGGAAAGGCGAATTCAAAGGAGAGTGCAATAAGACAGGGTGTGTTTGAAGAATGCAAGGAGGAAAAAACTTGGAAAATGAGAAATATGCGGAAGAATGGATAGAAGAGGCTGTGCGGCAAGGGTGAGGCTTATTATTTTCCACAAATTGTAAGAGTATTTGTTCTATGAAAGCTTACTGTTGTTGTCGTGGGGAGGGTTGAAGTTAACATAATACCATATCCATAAAAAAAAAAAATTAACATAGGGCCTGAGGCCGGCCTGACACTTAGCAACAGTACTGAGTCACTCGGGGCAAAGCTGGAGACACTGAGGGGTGATGAGTGACAAGAGGCGGGACCTCATTGCCAGCCTTCTCTGCCCGAAAACATGTATTTCCTGCATGTCTGTACAGAGAAAGGGTTTGTTTTCATCCCTGCGAGAAGAAGCTCCGTGCTGTATCCTGCTAGCTCTTCCATCACCCGCCTCCTCCCCACCCCCTCAGCCCCCCCAGGGTTCCCCGTTTCATATTCAGGACACATCCACTCGAAGCAAGTCTGGGCTGCACACCACAAAAGAAACTCGCACAACAGGTGAAAGCATTATCGCCCCCTCCCAGATTTGAGAAAATGGGAGGGGGGTGTCCAGTTACCCCACCACAGCCTTCCTTTAAGGGTAGTAGAAGTGCTTTGAAATGATAATGCACAATTACGAGTGCAATCACGAAAATGAGTATTTCAGTGTCACGGCCCACAAATAAAACAGAAGAGTGGAGGGGAAAATAAATAAATCAGAGTGCATATGGGCTCAACTGCATGCAAAATCCGTACACTCAAGCAATTCAGAAAAGCACTCCAGACCTGGCTATTGGAATGAACAGATCACCATGAATGAATGAATGAATGAAATGGCTTTTATATAGCGTATGGCTACCCGGAAGCATCCCAGCGCTAAACAGTAGCTAGAAGCACAACATCCTAGGGGAAGAGCCAGGTCTTTAGCTGTTTTCAGAAGGAGAGATGGTTGGGCGCCCTACGAAGGTCCAATGGGAGAGCGTTCCAAAGCCTGGCAGCGTTGTAAGAAAACAACCGGCCGCCACTTCCGGCCTTTTTAATCCTGGGAACAACTGCTAAATGGAGTTCATCAGAGCGGAGTTTTCTGTTCAACCTGTAAGGGCAGATCATGGCTTTATTAATGGAAGGTCCGCTCCCTTCCAGAGACCTATGGGCGACGCAGAGAGCCTTAAAGTTAATTCTCTCCTGCACCAGGAGCCAGTGGAGGGAGTGTAACGCAGGCCTTGCAGAGCAGCGATTCGGGGTCCCTGTCAGTAGTCTCGCTGCACGATTTTGTATAACTTGCAGTTTAGCGACCACTGATTTCGGCGCCCCTAAATAGAGGGCATTGCCATAGTCTATCCTTGAGAGGATTAAAGCCTGGATCAGCAGTTTTTTTGCTTGGAATTGTAGCAAGGAGAGGACTTTGCGGATCATTCTAAGTAGGTCATAACATGAGGCTGCCGTCTTCCTAGCCTGTACTTTGAAAGTGAGATCCTGATCTAGCCAGACTCCCAAACCTTTTATCTCAGTTTTTGGGGCTGGCACCGGGCCCATACACGGCAGCCATATTGTACTTGCTTTAAAATTTAGGGGGTGGCCGAGAATCATAAGCTCAGTTTTTTCGCCATTCAGCTTTAGGTGAGACAGGCTCATCCATGAAGCAGGTTGCAAACTCTAGCGCCTTGAGACCCTCGCGGGTGATTTCCCACGCTCTATATGATTGATTGGCTTCAGTATGCCACTGTTGATCTGTCAGTTTACACTTCAAAATCTGGGGGATATTGTCCAAAGCCTCCCCATCCCCCAAATCTAAAATCTGGAGTGGAATAAATCTGTGAGTGCCTAAATCAGGTTGGTTTCGCAGTTGTCAGTCTCTCTTCTAGGCACATTTCAGCGTCGCAGCCAGGGTGCAGAGGGCCCTGCAACAGCAAACGGAAAGGGTGCCCTGGCCTCCGGGTTGCGTAGTAAGACACCCATCATTGGAATACAGTGGGCCCATCACCGCTCTGAGCCCCTTTGCCGTGGCGCTGCACCTGCTGCACTATTGGCAACCACACCCCTACATTTCTTCCTGCAGAAGGGACAGACTTTTGTAGATAAACTACTGGTGTTTATATTCAACCTTATCTATGTTTGCGGTTTATTTTCATCGCCTACCGAGTCCTCTACTTGAACGAGATTGCGTACCTCGAGTGTTACTTTCATTTGCATGAATAGTAGAAGTTTGTAATCCTTCCACTGGTCGCAGCAATGATTTTATTATGCGCTCGGATATGCTATTGCTGCTGGTGTGTCCGGCCCTGGCATCAGCACCGATCATGTTTATTTGGTCAACATGAAGAGGTATTATTTTACCATAACAGCATCTCTGCTCTTCACCTTGCGGGGGGGGGCATAGCCCGGCATTCTGCTGGAGCCTGGGTCGTCCTTTCTTACTTCTGCTGTAGTTTCGAGCCTTTACGTCTGCCAGCCCCCAGCAGCTGGTAGTCAGGTGTGCCAAGGCATCTGAGGCTCCCTTTCTGTGCAGTGAGGCAGCTGTGGCCGGGTGCGTGCCCTCGCCTCACACAGGGCCCGGATCGCTGCTACAATGAGCACGCATGAGTGCAGAATATTTACGTATCTTCGTTCCAAAGTCAACTTAAAACCTATTGTTCAATTAATTTTCGGAAAATACCGGACGTCGATACATTTTGAATGGTGAAAGGTGCTAAAACATGCCACGCCGCACGGACTGCAATTATAAGTGTCTGTGCCCAAGTAAAAGCTCGCGCTACCTACCGGATGGAAGACAGGCGGCTGCAGGAGGAAGCTGGCCGGGACAGGCTCCATGGCTCTCTTGACAGTCACCCACAAAGCCTTCGGCTAGTGCCGCGGACTGTTCCTCGCGCGCGCACCAGGATGACCTGATGCGCGGTTCAAGTTATCAGCAGCAGCTGCTGTGAGTCACATGAGCGGGTCACGTTGCTCCGAAAAGCATAATTAAATACAAACAAGCATTGGCAATGCAATAGGACTCGCAGAGACCTATTGCATTGCAAATAGCAATGCGTGCAGGCAACGAGGCACAAGGGGGGGCGGCGGCGAGAAGGCATCGGACTGCGGGAGGGGGGGGCCACGGGAAGAAAGTAGTTTGTGCTGTGAAGGGGCCAGTAGCCGTGGAAGGACACAAATGACTGACATGGCTGTTATGGGGAGGGACTAACATGCTTAAAACCAATCGGAAGGCAGCATTTAGAACCTAAGCCAATGAAGAAGATGGGCTGGAGAGTGGGCGAAGCTTCCACAAAGCTTCCACACTATAGTGTATACTGCATGCCTCGCAAAGCGATGGCAGCGCATGCGCGCTGCAACGCTAGGCGAGTCCTAAAAAGTTGGCGAGGAATCAACAGAACGTTCTGTATAACATAGGAGTAAATCCATCCGGGCCTATGCTTTACCGGACTGGAGTTGTGCTGTTGCTGAAAATCTCTACTTGCATGGGCAAATCTAGCTCTGTAATTGGTCAGATAATAGTGTCTGTAGATGTGAGGAGTCTAGATATTTTGTAATGTTCTCCCTGAGCAGATGTGCGGCCTCATACTAGTCATTATAATACAGACTAAACTCCTGTGCAAAGTCAGGGTCTTTTGATTTCAGTCCGATCTTTTATTCCAGTTATTCTGTCACCAGTGTAGCTCAGAGTTTACAGATCAATAACCTACTCACTTTTTCCTTTTATATAGCAATTTTGTTTAGTCCACGAAAATGCATATTCTGCCTTACCTACGTCTACTGCTTTTACCTGTGACTTAATCACTCTTACTTGCCTTCATCCCGTCATAGAACTGGTCCGTCCCTTTCTGCGCCTCTCTAGTTCTTTCAACTGCCTTTCCAGACGCTCTCTAACCTCAATTCGAGTTTGATTTAGTCTAGATGAAATGTGTGAGAAGTTGGCCTGGTATATGCTGTCCACTAATTATAGTGGGCACCTTGCACCAGTCCAAACAACCCCTTATTGGAGATAGGTTAAAGACAACCTTATTGAAAGCTATCCTAGTGGTAGCTATGGAGAGCAGCCTTCAGGCTAAGTCTTGAAGGAATGTAAAGCAGCTTGTTTTACCAGTCTATAATCTCTTGAGTGATCAAATGAAAGAGCACCACACCAGGTATATATTCAAAATATATGTATTTATTGCTAAACACACCCCTCTAGTCTCTTTATGAGGCTAGAGTTCGAAGTACATGTGAGAAGTTGGCCTGGTATATGCTGTTCACTAATTAAAGTGGACACCTTGCACCAGGGCAAATCGACTCTTATGGTAGATAGGTTTAAGACAACCTTTTAAAGAAAGCTATCCTAGTGGTAGCTGTGGAGAGCAGCCTTCAGGCTAAGTCTCGGAGGAATGTAAAGCAGCTTGTTTTACCATATAATCTCTTGAATCACCAAATGAAAAGACACCACACAGGTATATATATCAAATATATATGTATTTATTTCTAAATAACTCTCTACTAATCTCTTTATGAGATTAGAAGACAAACATATGCACAAATCAACGTTTCACAATAAGTTAAGCACAAAATATGGCTGGGGCCCTAGGGGCGTACCAGACCATATACTAAGTAAGAGACTTAGGGACAACGACTTGCAGGGAGACAAGGCCTAGGGCCTTCAGAAGTGCTGGGGCCTCACGAAACCACCCAAGGCAGGTAAGTAAAGGACCCACGGGGGACGCGTGCAGTGTAGATACACAGGCGCGGATCGCCGTTGACTTCAATGGGGCAAGTCGCGGTTGGAAATAAAGAGTTTTAGGATACTTCTATAGAACCTACAAGCAAGTCACTTACAGGGTAAGTCGTTCTAGGGCCCACACCCACAGGAGCACCGTAGTGCTGGAGTTACCTCACCCAGGGAAGCCGGGTGCACAGGTGTCCTTTGGTGTCGGGTCGCGGCGTCGTTTTCAATGGCGAACAAAGAAGACTTGCTGCTTGCGGGAGCTGAAGAAGTGTCCGGTGGAATCCAAGCCTGGATTCTGAAGAAGGATGACCTGAAAGCAGAGGGGACAGTGTTCAAAGTCACTTGGCAGTGACTCGGGGCAAGGAAGATGGATGCCCACCGTCGTCGAGTGATTCAGGTCGGTTGCGGGTGCCTTGACTCTTCAGCCACGTGGTCCAGGAGGCGTCGACGACGACCAGGAGCTGGATTCGGTGTGTACCTCGACGTCTGCAGCTGACTGCGGTGTCGGCAACTCGATCGGAGCCAACAAGCCTTGGCAGCCGCAAGTCTCGGGGAGATGAAGAAAAGTCGATGGCGCAGACCAGCAAGGTCTGTGGAACTCACCCAGCGAGGGTAAGTCAGGGCAGGCCTGGAGCAACCAGGGGAGCCCTTTGGTTTCTATAAGAAGTCTTCTGGGGACCCACAAGCCAGCGGGCAAGGGATCGCGAAGACACCTCGGGCGGAATCACTCAACAGGGGCCCACGGTCACTCGGGACGGTGTAGGCCTCTGATCTTCGGAGGGATTCCTGCTGGAGGTTGGGACCATACGTGGTCCAAAGCACAGGTTCGTAGAACGTTGTGAAGGGGTTGCACTCGACAATAGTGCACGGTACCCAGGGGTCGTGGTTCCTCGTTACTCGTGGAGTCCACTTGCCTCAGCTTCGCTGGGGACTCACGATGGCCTGGGAGAGGTCAGGAAATCCACTTCCTGGGCTGCAGGGACTTCGGACTCCGGCGGGAGCGGCATAGTTTGCGACTGTCGTTGTCGTTTTTGGTGCCTGCCAAGCAGGGGAGTCACTCCTTGACTCCAAGGGAGATTCTTCTGTCTTCCAAAGGTAGTGGAACGTCGAAGGGCCAGGATTCTTCTGTAGAGCGTCGTCCAGGGGTTATCTGCTTTGCAATGGCAAGGTTCCCCCTCTTATACTAAAAAGAGGGGATGGACTAGCTCTATGACCCCACCTATGGGAGGGTCAAGGGAGGGGTGGCTACACCCACTTCCCTTTGTCCAGTTTCGCGCCAGAGCAGGGGCAGGTAGCCCCTGAGCTGGTTTGAACTGGCATATGCACAGAGGAGCCTTCTGCTCCCCCAGTGCAGGACTTCAAAGCACTCTAAGAGTGCACCCACCCAGCCCCAATACACTAAACCCTGTCTGGGAGGTGGTCACACCTCCCTGTGACAGGATGCCTATTGTTGGGCTTCCTCCACTGTGAGTTTCGGTCATCAGCAGGAGGGCAGCCCAGTGTCTGTGACTGGTGGCATCCATTTTGTGATGCCAGGGCTCTTTAGGATTCTACCGCGTTTCCACAGCAGGTACATGTCTTCTCCCTCTAGAAGGGTGGAATGCTACCCCCGCCGCCAAGATTGGCGGGGGGGTAGTATTCCAAGATGTTTGACACCAAACACGACATGTTTTGATGCAGCCATTCCAAAGTTAGCATTTACCGCGAGGATATAATGCACTTAAGAGTATATGGTTTAACCGCATCCACAAACAGCACCAGAGAATAGACTCTGAGAGCTGCAGAGGGGCCCTGCTCAGGCAGAGGCACCCCCTCACATAGAAGCCAAGCACCCTGCCCTCAGGATTGATAGGGCCTGCCTTAGGGGTGACTGATAGGTTTATATGTGTGTGCTGGAGAGATATAGGAAACCTATATCTCAGTGAGGGGTGCTAGCACCACCTCACCCAGGCTGCAGTAGCAGGCCTGTGGTGTCAGATTTAGACTGCTTCCCAGGGGTGGCATAACACATGCTGCAGCCCCTGGTAGGCCTGTGAAGTACCTATGCCCTTGGCACCTAAGGTACCATATACTAGGGACTCATAAGGCACCACAGTATCCAATCACTAGTGCACCTAGAGTGCACTCCATGTCGTTTAGAGAGAACAGAGAGGCTGGGGCCCTGATTGGCAGGGACCCAGCCAGACTATAGCCAGAAACCAGTGCTAACATCAGAAAAAAGTGGGGGCAACATAAGAGGCAGATCCTACTCTCCTACACAACCCCCCCAAACGCAGGGACACTAAACTAACCTTGACCAGTTGAGTCTTCGTGTTCAAAGTGGAAATACCTTGAGAGTCCATCTGCATTGGCATGTTGGGTCCCAGGCCTATGTTCCACTGTATAGTCCATCCCCTGTAGGGAAATGGACCACCTCAAAAGTTTTGGGTTTTCACCTTTCATCTGCTTTAGCCATAGGAGGGGCTTGTGGTCAGTCTGAACTATGAAGTGAGTGCCAAACAAGTATGGCCTCAGCTTCTTCAGGGCCCAATACCACAGCAAAGGCCTCCCTCTCTATAGCTGACCAACGTTTCTCTCTAGGGGTCAGCCTTCTGCTAATAAAAGCTACTGGCTGGTCTTGACCTTCATCATTCAGTTGAGACAGTACAGCTCCCACACCCAGCTCAGAAGCATCTGTTTGGACAATGAACTTTTTGGTGTAGTCTGGACTCTGTAAGATGGGGGCAGTGCACATGGCCTGCTTTAGGTCTTCAAATGCCTTTTGACAGCTAGCTGTCCACTGAACCTTTTTTGGCATTTTCTTAGAGGTAAGATCATTCAAGGGGGTCACTATAGATCCATATCCCTTGACAAACCTCCTATAGTACCCAGTCAGGCCTAAGAAGGCTCTCACCTGTGTCTGGGTGGTAGGAGCAACCCATTCCATTATGGTTTGGATTTTGCTCTGTAAAGGCTGAACCTGGCCTCCACCTACAAGGTGGCCCAGGTACACAACCTGACTCTGCCCTATCTGGCACTTGGTGGCCTTGATAGTGAGGCCTGCTTTCTGCAGAGCCTCCAAAACATTCCTGAGGTGGACCAGGTGATCCTGCCAGGAGGAACTAAAGACAGCAATATCATCTAGATAAGCTGAGCAATAAGTTTCCATCCCTGCCAGAACTTTATTCACCAACCTCTGAAAAGTGGCAGGTGCATTTTTCAATCCAAAGGGCATCACCACAAAGTGGTAGTGCCCACCAGGGGTCGAAAATGCTGTTTTGGCTTTTGCATCCTCAGCTAATCTGATTTGCCAGTAGCCAGCTGTGAGGTCAAATGTGCTTAGATATTTGGCTGAGGCCAAAGTATCAATCAGCTCATCTGCCCTTGGTATGGGATAGGCATCAGTCCTAGTGACTGCATTGAGGCCTCTGTAGTCTACACAAAACCTCATTTCTTTCTTACCACCCTGGGTATGAGGCTTGGGTACCAGGACTACTGGGCTAGCCCAAGGGCTATCTGAAGGCTCAATCACGCCTAACTCCAACATTTTCTGGACTTCAGTCCTGATACAGTCCCTGACATGGTCAGGTTGCCTGTAGATTTTATTCTTGACAGGCAGACTGTCTCCAGTGTCCACCTCATGGGTGCACCAGGAAGTCTGACTAGGGGTCAGGCTAAACATATGTCTAAACTGTTGCAGAACTTGTCTGCACTCAGTTTGCTGATGGTCAGTGAGGCTGCTTGCCAAAGCAACACCATCTACTGACCCATCATCAGGGTTCTGAGAGAGCAGGTCAGGGAGAGGGTCACTCTCCTCCTCCTGGTCCTCATCAGTTGCCATGAGCAAGCCCATGTCAGCCCTGTCAACATATGGCTTCAATCTGTTGACATGAAGCACCCTTAGGGGGCTCCTGGGAGTTCCAAGATTCACCAGATAGGTGACTTCTCCCTTCTGCTCAACTATTGTATGGGGGCCACTCCACTTATCCTGGAGGGCTGCTGGGGCCACAGGCTCCAACACCCACACTTTCTGTCCTGGCTGGTATACAGTCAGCACAGCCTTTGGTCATGCCAAGCTTTTTGTAATTCTTGGCTGGCCTCCAGGTTTTTGGTTGCCTTTTTCATGTACTCTGCCATCCGGGAGCGGAGACCAAGTACATAGTCCATCACATCTTGTTTGGGGGGCTTGAGAGGTAACTCCCAGCCCTCTTTTACCAAACATAGTGGACCTCTCACAGGATGCCCAAACAGAAGCTCAAATGGGCTGTAGCCAACCCCCTTCTGTGGAACCTCTCTGTATGCAAACAAAAGGCAAGGAAGAAGAAGGTCCCATTTCCGCCTAAGCTTCTCTGGGAGTCCCTTAATCATTCCTTTCAAGGTTTTGTTGAAGCGTTCAACTAAACCATTGCATTGTGGGTGATAGGGGTGGTGAACTTATAAGTTACACCACACTCCTTCCACATTGCTTTCAGATATCCTGACATGAAGTTGGTACCTCTGTCAGAAATGACCTCCTTTGGGAAACCCACTCTGGAGAAAACTCCAATGAGGGCTCTTGCCACCACAGGGGCTGTGGTGGTCCTCAGAGGAATTGCCTCTGGGTACCTGGTGGCATGATCCACTACCACCAGGATAAATCTGTGCCCAGATGCAGTCTGAGGGTCAAGGGGACCAACAATGTCAATCCCTACCCTCTCAAAGGGTACCCCCACCACAGGTAGTGGTATCAGGGGGCCTTTGTTGTGCCACCTGCCTTACCACTGGCTTGGCAAGTGACACAGGAGCGACAAAACTCCTTTGTGTCCTCTGACATATGTGGCCAATGAAAATGTGGAACAAGCCTGTCCCAGGTCTTGTTTTGGCCCAAGTGTCCTGCCAAAGGGATATCATGTGCTAAGGTCAAGAGGAACCCCCTAAACTTCTGAGGTATTACCAACCTCCTGGTGGCTCCAGGGGCTGGGTCTCTACCCTCAGAATATAGGAGTCCCTCATCCCAATAAACTTTATGGGACCCACTAGCACTCCCAGCAGCCTCAGCAGCAGCCTGCTGTCTGAGGGGTTCAAGAGAGGGGCAGCACTGTTGCTCCTTGCTCAGATCTTCCCTGGAAGGGCCCCCTGCCCCCAAGAACTCAACCTGGTCAGGTTCAAGTCCCTCTGGGGCAGTTCCTTCTTCAGGTTCTGCTTCACCTCCCTCTGGAAGTGAATCCTTGATCTGAGACAGAGGGGAAGGCACTGCCTTAACCCTACTGCTCCTCCTCTTGGGAAGCATCTGGTCCATTGTTCCAGGATCCAGAGCTGGTTCAGTGTCATGCATTCTTGCTTGTGACCTGGTCACAGCAAATACCTCTGCAGGGATGCCCAACATCTCAGCATGAGTCCATAACTCTACTTCAGACCAGGCTGAAGTCTCTAGATCATTGCCCAATAGACATTCTACAGGGAGGTCTGCACTGACTACAACCTTCTTGAGGCCAGTTACCCCTCCCCAGGAGAAATTCACAACTGCCAGACTATGGTTGGTCTGGACATTGCTTGCATTGGTCACCTGGTACATTTCACCCAGGATGATCTGTCCAGGGTCCACTAGGTCCTCTGCCACCATGGTGACACTAGCACCTGTGTCCCTAAATGCCAAAGCCTGTTTGCCATTTATCAAAGGCTGCTGTTTGTACTTGCCCAGATTACTGGGGCTTACTAGGAAGGACATATCAATGTTTCCATCACAAATCAGCATTGCCTGAGTGGTCACTCTGACTAGGTCAGAATCCACTTCAGAACCCAGGGTCAACCCTACTACACCCTTATTCTGCGTACCACCTCCACCAGTAGCTGAGCTAGGGGGCACAGTTGCCTTAGGGGCAGGAGTGGTGGTGGTTTGGTCTTTGGACTTGGTACAATCAGAAGTCCAGTGCCCTTTCTGTTTACAGAATTTGCACCAGGGCTTCTTTTGGCCTTTTCCCTTGTTGGACTGTGACTCCCCACCAGATGCAGATTTTTGGGGCCCTTGTGAAGACTTCTGGTCTTTTGACTTATCCCCACCTTTCTCAGAGCCTTTAGGATCTTGCTTCTTAGTGTCACCCCCTTGGTTCTGGGTTTTCTGCCTCACCCTGGTTCTGACCCATTTGTCTGCCTTCTTTCCCAATTCTTGGGGAGAGGTCAGATCAGAGTCCACCAGGTACTGATGCAACAACTGGTTCTGGCAATTATTTAGGATCTGTTCTCTCATCATCAGATTATACAATCCCTTGAAATCAGTAACCCTACTGCCAACCAGCCAACCCTCTAGAGCCTTGGTTGCACAATCAACAAAGTCAGTCCAGTCCTGAGTCTGTGCCTTCTGGGTATCTCTGAACTTCAACCTGTACTGCTCAGTGGTTAAGCCAAACCCATCTATCAGTGCACTCTTCAGGACCTCATAATCATCAGCATCCTCCTCTCTAACAGTGAGGAGCTTGTCTCTTCCTTTATCTGAAAAGGAGAGCCACAAGATTGCTGCCCACTGCTTTTGGGGGACCTGCTGTACTCTACAGGCCCTCTCCATAGCAGTTATCCACTTGTGGATATCATCCCCACTCTGGTAGGGAGGAACAACCTTGCTCAGGTTCCTATGGTCAGGAATATATTCTCTGCCTCTAGGGACACTGTTGCTGCCACCAGGGGGTTCTAACCCCTCTTTTCTAGAAGCTCTCTGGATCTCCAGGGCTTCCCTATCCAGTGCCAACTGCTTGGTTCTGAGGGCCACTTTGGCTTCCTCATACTGGAGCAGTTTGCACCTTCTCTCAGAGGAGGTCTCTCTTAAGGAAAAGTATGAGCTCCTCTGCTGGACAAATTCTCTGCCAGAGTGATAAGAGTGGTCAGATTCCCTGGAAGGGGATCTGTGCCTCTCCTCCTCTCTGTCAGTTCTCTTAGGGAGAATTCCTCTGTCCTTTTCAGGCCCCTTGAAGCCTGGCCCTTCAATCACAGAGTCTTGGTCATTCTGATTTTCATCATCTGACCCAGATACTATGACTGACCCACCCACTGATTCAGACCCTTTAGCTCCTAGAGCCAATCTAAGGTCATCTGCTGTCAGCAGATCTATCAGGTGTAGTGTTGAGGGACTCTGTCCTAGCCTCAGGTGTCTGTCAACACACATGGCTCTCAAGTCAGAGAAAGCCATGTCCTTATACTGAGGCTGAGTGGATCCACTGGGTCCACCCTTTAAGGACATTCTAGTGTTGTGCAGTGTTGTACTACCTACACTAGTTTGTGGCCTACTGATCCTAGCTTGAGCTGTGGAAAGGGTGTGCTATCCCTTGGCACACAGCTCTAAGTTCAGTAGAACTTATTGATACTAAGCTTGACTTTATATGTACCTTGAGTACCTATAATGGTTTTCAGTTAGTAATTCAAATAGAGATTTTCTGGTAAAACAATGGCAAGCTGGAATCCCACACGCTGCCCACCAATGTGAGAAGTTGGCCTGGTATATGCTGTTCACTAATTAAAGTGGACACCTTGCACCAGGGCAAATCGACTCTTATGGTAGATAGGTTTAAGACAACCTTTTAAAGAAAGCTATCCTAGTGGTAGCTGTGGAGAGCAGCCTTCAGGCTAAGTCTCGGAGGAATGTAAAGCAGCTTGTTTTACCATATAATCTCTTGAATCACCAAATGAAAAGACACCACACAGGTATATATATCAAATATATATGTATTTATTTCTAAATAACTCTCTACTAATCTCTTTATGAGATTAGAAGACAAACATATGCACAAATCAACGTTTCACAATAAGTTAAGCACAAAATATGGCTGGGGCCCTAGGGGCGTACCAGACCATATACTAAGTAAGAGACTTAGGGACAACGACTTGCAGGGAGACAAGGCCTAGGGCCTTCAGAAGTGCTGGGGCCTCACGAAACCACCCAAGGCAGGTAAGTAAAGGACCCACGGGGACGCGTGCAGTGTAGATACACAGGCGCGGATCGCCGTTGACTTCAATGGGGCAAGTCGCGGTTGGAAATAAAGAGTTTTAGGATACTTCTGTAGAACCTACAAGCAAGTCACTTACAGGGTAAGTCGTTCTAGGGCCCACACCCACAGGAGCACCGTAGTGCTGGAGTTACCTCACCCAGGGAAGCCGGGTGCACAGGTGTCCTTTGGTGTCGGGTCGCGGCGTCGTTTTCAATGGCGAACAAAGAAGACTTGCTGCTTGCGGGAGCTGAAGAAGTGTCCGGTGGAATCCAAGCCTGGATTCTGAAGAAGGATGACCTGAAAGCAGAGGGGACAGTGTTCAAAGTCACTTGGCAGTGACTCGGGGCAAGGAAGATGGATGCCCACCGTCGTCGAGTGATTCAGGTCGGTTGCGGGTGCCTTGACTCTTCAGCCACGTGGTCCAGGAGGCGTCGACGATGACCAGGAGCTGGATTCGGTGTGTCCCTTGACGTCTGCAGCTGACTGCGGTGTCGGCAACTCGATCGGAGCCAACAAGCCTTGGCAGCCGCAAGTCTTGGGGAGATGAAGAAAAGTCGATGGCGCAGACCAGCAAGGTCTGTGGAACTCACCCAGCGAGGGTAAGTCAGGGCAGGCCTGGAGCAACCAGGGGAGCCCTTTGGTTTCTTTAAGAAGTCTTCTGGGGACCCACAAGCCAGCGGGCAAGGGATCGCAAAGACACCTCAGGCGGAATCACTCAACAGGGGCCCACGGTCACTCGGGACGGTGTAGGCCTCTGATCTTCGGAGGGATTCCTGCTGGAGGTCGGGACCACACGTGGTCCAAAGCACAGGTTCGTAGAACGTTGTGAAGGGGTTGCACTCGACAATAGTGCACGGTACCCAGGGGTCGCGGTTCCTCGTTACTCGTGGGGTCCACTTGCCTCAGCTTCGCTGGGGACTCACGATGGCCTGGGAGAGGTCAGGAAATCCACTTCCTGGGCTGCAGGGACTTCGGACTCCGGCGGGAGCGGCGTAGTTTGCGACCGTCGTTGTCGTTTTTGGTGCCTGCCAAGCAGGGAGTCACTCCTTGACTCCAAGGGAGATTCTTCTGTCTTCCAAAGGTAGTGGAACATCGAAGGGCCAGGATTCTTCTGTAGAGCGTCGTCCAGGGGTTATCTGCTTTGCAATGGCAAGGTTCCCCTCTTATACTAAAAAGAGGGGATGGACTAGCTCTATGACCCCACCTATGGGAGGGTCAAGGGAGGGGGTGGCTACACCCACTTCCCTTTGTCCAGTTTCGCGCCAGAGCAGGGGCAGGTAGCCCCTGAGCTGGTTTGAACTGGCATATGCACAGAGGAGCCTTCTGCTCCCCCAGTGCAGGACTTCAAAGCACTCTAAGAGTGCACCCACCCAGCCCCAATACACTAAACCCTGTCTGGGAGGTGGTCACACCTCCCTGTGACAGGATGCCTATTGTTGGGCTTCCTCCACTGTGAGTTTCGGTCATCAGCAGGAGGGCAGCCCAGTGTCTGTGACTGGTGGCATCCATTTTGTGATGCCAGGGCTCTTTAGGATTCTACCGCGTTTCCACAGCAGGTACATGTCTTCTCCCTCTAGAAGGGTGGAATGCTACCCCCGCCGCCAAGATTGGCGGGGGGTAGTATTCCAAGATGTTTGACACCAAACACGACATGTTTTGATGCAGCCATTCCAAAGTTAGCATTTACCGCGAGGATATAATGCACTTAAGAGTATATGGTTTAACCGCATCCACAAACAGCACCAGAGAATAGACTCTGAGAGCTGCAGAGGGGCCCTGCTCAGGCAGAGGCACCCCCTCACATAGAAGCCAAGCACCCTGCCCTCAGGATTGATAGGGCCTGCCTTAGGGGTGACTGATAGGTTTATATGTGTGTGCTGGAGAGATATAGGAAACCTATATCTCAGTGAGGAGTGCTAGCACCACCTCACCCAGGCTGCAGTAGCAGGCCTGTGGTGTCAGATTTAGACTGCTTCCCAGGGGTGGCATAACACATGCTGCAGCCCCTGGTAGGCCTGTGAAGTACCTATGCCCTTGGCACCTAAGGTACCATATACTAGGGACTCATAAGGCACCACAGTATCCAATCACTAGTGCACCTAGAGTGCACTCCATGTCGTTTAGAGAGAACAGAGAGGCTGGGGCCCTGATTGGCAGGGACCCAGCCCGACTATAGAAAGAAACCAGTGCTAACATCAGAAAAAAAGTGGGGGCAACATAAGAGGCAGATCCTACTCTCCTACATACATAAGTTATAAGTTATTAAATCACAGTAATAGCACAAATACACGTTGGGGCCCTAGGGGCGTACCAAACCATATACCAATAAAGTAGTATGCGAACCACGACTGAACTAGACACTAGGCCTAGAGCCTCTAGAAGTGCTTGGACCACAAGGAACCACCCAAGGTAGTGACACAGGGGACCTACGGGAGACGCGTGCAGTGTAAATACACAACCGCGATACGCCGTTGACTTCTATGGAGAAAGTCGGGATCGGGAAATTAGAGAAAAGGGACACTTAAAAGAGGACTAGGACAAAACCCTTTGAGATCTAGGACTTTGAAGAGTCTCTACCCACGGGAGCACCGGAGTACTCGTGTTACCTCACCCAGGGAAGCCGGGTGCATAGGTGCCTTTCGGGGTCGGGTTTCGTCGTCGATTCGAATGGCGATCTGCTGCAAAGTGCTGCTGGCGGCCAAGAGAAAAGTGTCCGGGTGGATCCAAGAGTGGATCGGAGTTCTGAAGAACCTGAAAGCAGAGGGGACAGAGTCTGGGTCACTAGCCAGTGACCAGGAAGGCGATGGACAGATGCCCACCGATGTCGAGTGCTTCAGGTGCGTTGACGGTCGTCTTGACTCTTCAGCCACGAGGTCCAGGAGGTGTTGTCGGCAACCAGGAGCAGGATTCGGGCTGGTACACGATGTCTGTCGAGTGCTGAGGTGTCGGCGACCGGATTGGACCCAACAAGCCTTGGCAACGGCAAGTCTCGGTGAAGATGTAGATCGTCGATGGTGCAGACCAGCAAGGTCTGTGGAACTCACCCAGCGAAGGTAAGTGAGGGCAGGCCTGGAGCAACCAGGATGCCAAGTAAGAAAAAGATTGGCCTTCGTTAAGGGCTACTAGCCAACGGGCTAGCGACCGCGAAGGAGCCTCGTGACGCCGCACGTGGATCTGGCTTACAGGACACTCGTGGAGTGGGGGCCAGTGATCTTCGGTGCAGGTGGTGCTGGAGGCTAGGGCTACTCGGAGCCCAAAGCACGACTTCTTGGGAGACCCAGAAGAGGATGCACTTGCAAATGTGCTCGGTGTCCAGGGGTCACGGTCTCAAGTCACCCACGATAGCCACGGGCCTCAGCTTTGCTGGGGACTCAGGGTAGCCTCGGGGAAGTCTGAGAATCCACCTCTGGTGATGCGATGACTTCGGCGTCCGACGGGAGCTTCAGAAATGCGAACCGGACAGATGCTTCTTTGGTGCCTGCCAAGCAGGGGAGTCACTCCTTGACCCCAAGGGAGATTCTTCTGTCCTCTAATCGTGAGTAGAGCGTCGAAGGTCCAGGATTCAGTTTCAGAGTTTCGTCCAGGGATAATCTAAAGTCCTAAGGACTGGGTTCCTACCTTTATACTAAAGATAGGGGTTGGACTACTCTGTGGCCCCACCTATGGGTGGGTCAGGGCAGAGGGGTGGCTACACCCTTTCCCTTTGTCCAGTTCGCGCCAAAGCAGGGGCTGCAAGCCCCTGATCCGGTTTGAACTGGGGTATGCACAGGGACACCAAATGTGCCCCCAGTGCAGGACTTCAAAGCACCCGAAAGTGCTCCCGCCCAGCCCCAATACACATTATCCTGTCTGGGGAGGTGGTCACACCTCCCTGGGACAGGAAACCTATTGTCCAGGCCTCCCCTGCCGGAGTTTCGTCCAGCAGCAGGAGGCCAGACTCGTGTCTGTGGCAGCAGCATCCATTTTGTGATGCCAGGGCTCTGGAAAGAAGTTACCGGACTAGTCAGAGTTAACATGTCTTTCCCTCTAGAAGGGTGGAATGCTACCCCCGCCGCCAGGATTGGCGGGGGGTAGTATTCCAAGATGTTTGACACCAAACACGACATGTTTAGGTGCAGCCATTCCAAAGTTAGCATTTTACCGCGAGGATATAATGCGCTTAAGAGTATATGGTCAGGCTGCACTACAAACAGCATCAGAGATGGTCTCCGAACGCTGCAGAGGGGCCCTGCTCATGCAGGGGCACCCTCTCACATAGGAACCATGCACTCTGCCTTTAGGATTGATAAGGCCTGCCTTAGGAGTGACTTATAGGTTTATATGTGTGTATGCATTTAGTGATATAGGTAACCTATATCACAGTAAGGGGTGCTTGCACCACCTTACCCAGGCTGCAGTAGCAGACCTGTGGTGTCAGTTTGGATGGCCTTCCAGGGGTGGCATAATACATGCTGCAGCCCCTGGCAGGCCTCTGAGGTACCTATGCCCTTGGTACATAGTATACCATATACTAGGGACTTATAAGGGCACTCCAGATCCCAATCAGTGATGTGCCTAAGGCACATGGAAACCATTTTAGAGAGGAAGCAGCTAGGCTGGGGTTCTGATTAGCAGGGCCCCAGCCAGACTAATGTCGAAAAACAGTGAAGCATCAGCAAAAGTGGGGGTACCCATGTGAAGCAGATCCTACTCTCCTACACAACTCCCCCAAACGTAGGGACATTAAACTAACCTTGCCCAGTTAAGTCTTCATGTTCTAAGTGGAAATACCTAGAGAGTCCATCTGCATTCGCATGGTTACTCCCAGGCCTATGTTCCACTGTAAAGTCCATCCCCTGTAGGGAAATGGACCACCTAAGCAGTTTGGGGTTTTCACCCTTCATTTGTTTTAGCCATAAGAGGGGCTTATGGTCTGTCTGAACCAGGAAGTGTGTACCAAACAAGTATGGCCTCAACTTCTTCAGAGCCCAGACCACAGCAAAGGCCTCCTCTCTATGGCTGACCAACGTTTCTCTCTAGGGGTCAGCCTTCTGCTAATAAAAGCTACTGGCTGATCCTGACCTTCTTCATTCAATTGTGACAGTACAGCCCCTACCCCCAATTCAGATGCATCAGTTTGAACAATGAACTTTTTGGAGTAATCAGGACTCTGCAGAATTGGAGCAGTGCACATGGCCTGCTTGAGGTCATCAAATGCCTTTTGACAGCTAACTGTCCACTGAACCTTTTGGGCATTTTCTTAGAAGTTAAGTCATTCAGGGGTGTCACTATTGATCCATACCCCTTGACAAATCTCCTATAGTACCCAGTCAGGCCTAAGAAGGCTCTCACCTGAGTCTGGGTAGTGGGAGCAGTCCAGTCCATGATGGTCTGGATCTTGCTCTGCAAAGGTTGAACCTGGCCTCCACCCACAAGGTGGCCCAGGTACACAACCTGACTCTGCCCTATCTGGCACTTAGTGGCCTTGATAGTCAGGCCTGCCTTTTGCAGGGCCTGTAAAACATTCCTGAGGTGGACCAGGTGATCCTCCCAGGTGGAGCTAAAGACAGCAATATCATCTAGATATGCTGCACTATAGGCTTCCAGTCCTGTGAGAACTGTATTCACCAACCTCTGGAAAGTGGCAGGTGCATTCTTCAGACCAAAGGGCATTACCACAAATTGATAATGTCCACTAGGGGTTGAGAATGCTGTTTTGGGCTTTGCAGTATCAGCTAGTCTGATCTGCCAGTAGCCAGCTGTTAGGTCAAATGTGCTGAGATATTTGGCAGAGGCCAAAGTATCTATGAGCTCATCTGCCCTGGGTATTGGATGGGCATCAGTCCTAGTGACTGCATTGAGACCCCTGTAGTCCACACAAAACCTCATCTCTCTTTTTCCACCACTGGTGTGAGGTTTCGGTACAAGGACTACTGGACTAGCCCAAGGGCTATCTGAGGGTTCAATAACTCCCAATTCCAACATTTTCTGGACTTCAGTCCTGATACAGTCCCTGACATGGTCAGGTTGCCTATAAATCTTGTTTTTAATAGGCAGACTGTCCCCAGTGTCCACTTCATGAGTGCACCAGGTGGTCTGACTGGGTGTCAGTGAAAACATATGTCTAAACTGATTGAGGACTTGCCTGCAATCAGTTTGTTGCTGGGTAGTGAGGCTGCCTGCCAAGGCTACACCATCAACTGACCCATCGTCAGGGTTCTGTGAGAGCAGGTCAGGGAGTGGGTCACTCTCTTCCTCCTGCCCTTCATCAGTAGCCATGAGCAAGCCCATGTCTGCCCTGTCCACATATGGTTTTAACCTGTTGACATGGAGAACCCTGTGGGGACTCCTGGGTGTTCCTAGGTCTACTAAATAAGTGACCTCACCCTTCTGCTCAACAATAGTGTGGGGTCCACTCCATTTATCTTGGAGAGCTGCTGGGGCCACTGGCTCCAACACCCACACCTTCTGTCCTGGCTGGTAAACAGTCAGAACAGCCTTTGGTCATGCCAGGCCTTTTGAAGTTCCTGGCTAGCCTCAAGGTTTTTGGTTGCCTTTTTCATGTACTCAGCCATCCTGGAGCGGAGACCAAGTACATAGTCCACTATATCTTGCTTTGGGGGCTTGAGAGGTAACTCCCATCCTTCCTTCACCAAGCACAGTGGACCCCTCACAGGGTGGCCAAACAGAAGTTCAAAAGGGCTGTAACCAACCCCCTTCTGAGGCACCTCCCTATATGCGAATAAAAGGCAGGGCAAGAGTATGTCCCATCTACGCCTAAGCTTTTCTGGGAGCCCTTTAATCATGCCCTTCAAGGTTTTGTTGAATCTCTCAACTAAACCATTGCATTGTGGGTGATAGGGTGTGGTGAACTTATAAGTCACTCCACACTCCTTCCACATTGCTTTTAAGTACCCAGACATGAAGTTAGCACCCCTGTCTGATACTACCTCCTTAGGAAAGCCCACTCTTGAGAAGATTCCCAGGAGGGCCCTTGCCACCACAGGTGCTGTAGTGGTCCTGAGGGGAATAGCTTCTGGGTACCTGGTGGCATGATCCACTACCACCAGGATAAACCTGTGCCCAGAGGCTGTTTGGGGATCCATGGGACCAACAATGTCAATCCCTACCCTTTCAAAGGGCACCCCCACCACAGGTAGTGGTATCAGGGGGCCTTTGTAGTGCCACCTGCCTTGCCACTGGCTTGGCAGGTTACACAGGAGCGACAAAACTCCTTACTGTCTTCAGACATGTGGGGCCAGTGAAAGTGAGGGACAATTCTGTCCCAAGTCTTGTTCTGGCCCAGGTGACCTGCTAAGGGAATATCATGGGCTAGGGTCAATAGGAAGCCCCTGAACTTCAAAGGTATTACCAACCTCCTGGTAGCACCAGGCTTGGGGTCTCTACTCTCTGAGTACAGGAGTCCATCATCCCAATACACTGTATGGGGACCACTAGCTTTCCCAGCAGCCTCAGCAGCAGCTTGCTGTCTGAGGGGTTCAAGGGAGGGGCAGCTCTGCTGCTCCTGGCTCAGATCTGCCCTAGAAGGTCCCCCTGTCCCCAAGAACTCAACCTGGTCAGGTTCAAGTTCCTCTGGGACAGTTCCTTCTTCAGGGCTGAGATCATCCCCCTCAAGGGACTGATCTTCCTCCTGAGCCAAGGGGAAGGCACTGCCTTAACCCTACTACTCCTCCTCTTGGAAGGCACTTGGTCCATTCTTCCAGAATCCAAGGCCTGTTCAGTGCTAGACATTTTGGCTTGTGACCTGGTCACAGCAAACACATCTGCAGGGATCCCCAGCATTTCTGCATGGGTCCTGAGCTCCACTTCTGCCCAAGCAGAAGTCTCTAAGATCATTGCCAAGCAAGCATTCGACTGGTAGGTTTGCACTCACCACAACCTTCTTAAGGCCAGTTACCCCTCCCCAGGAGAAGTTAACAACTGCCAGAGTATGGTCTGTTCTGACATTGCTAGCATTGGTCACTTGGTACATCTCACCAAGCATAACTTGCCCAGGAAGCACAAGGTCTTGTGTCACCATTGTGACACTTGCCCCTGTGTCCCTAAATGCCAAAGCCTCACGTCCATTGATTAAAGGCTGTTGTCTGTACTTGCCCAGATTACTGGGACTCACAGTGGAACAGTGGAGGTCACATCCATGCCTCCATCACAGACTAACACAGCCTGAGTCAGTTCTCTGACTAGGTCAGAGCCCAACTCAGTTCCCAGGGTGAACCCTACTAAACCCTTTGCTGGAGCACTTCCACCAACTGTACTAGGGGGAACAGGTGCCTTAGGGGCATTGGTGGGTGCTGGACTGGAGTCTTTGGACTTGGTGCAATCACTGGTCCAGTGGGTCTTTTGCTTACAGACCTTGCACCATGGTTTTCTTTGGCCTTTCCCTTTGGTAGACTGTGAATCCCCACCAGAAGAAGATTTTTGGGGGCCTGATGAAGACTTTTGATCTTTACCCTTCTCCCCACCCTTTTCAGAGTTCTTAGCATCTTGCTTCTTGGTTTCCCCACCTTGGTTCTGTACCTTCTGCTTCACCCTGGTTCTGACCCATTTGTCTGCCTTCTTTCCCAATTCTTGGGGAGAGGTCAGATCAGAGTCTACCAGGTATTGATGCAACAGCTGATTTTGACAGTTATTAAGAATCTGCTCCCTCATTATCAGATTGTACAATCCTGAGAAGTCACACACCTTACTGCCCATCAACCAGCCTTCCAGAGCCTTGGCAGAACAATCCACATAGTCTACCCAGTCTTGAGTCTGTGCTTTTTGGGTATCTCTGAACTTCAACCTGTACTGTTCAGTGGTTAGGCCAAACCCATCAATAAGAGCACTCTTCAAGACCTTGTAATTATCAGCATCCTCCTCTCTAACAGTGAGGAGCTTATCTCTACCTTTGTCAGCAAAGGAGAGCCACAAGATTGCTGCCCACTGCTCTTGAGGGACCTTCTGTACCTTACAGGCCCTTTCTAATGCAGTTATCCATTTGTGGATATCATCCCCACTCTGGTAGGGAGGGACAATCTTGCTCAGGTTCCTATGGTCATAGGACCTTTCCCTGTCTCTAGGGACATGGCTGCCACCATGGGACTCTAGTCCCAACTTTCTTCTCTCTCTAAGGAGATCTAGGGATTCCCTATCTAAAGCCAATTGCTTTTTCTGATTTCCAGCTGAGTTTCCTCATACTGGACCAGTCTGTCTCTCCTCTCATGAGAGGATTCCCTCCTGTGAGAGGAGACAGAGCTCCCTATAGAGGTGCCAGAGTGGTTAGACTCCTGAGAAGGAGATCTAGACTTCCTGGGCACACTCTTAATCCTTCCTGGGGGACAAAGAGGGCATCATCCTGATCATCCTCATCATCTTCCACAGGAGGGATTGGGTTATCCAGGTCAGGGTCATTGTCACCCTCCTGGCCAGTCTCAGAGGGGGCTGGGGGTATTGGTACCCCTGGCCTCCTCCTCTTCTCCTGCCCCACCCTCAGCTCCTACCCCTTCAGTCCCCAAGGGCTTACTAAGGTCATAAGCCACCAACAACTCCTTGAGGTGTTGGGTGGTGGGGCTTTGGCCTGTCCTTATTTTTCTCAAGTTGCATAAAGCTCTCAATTCCAAGAATGGGAGTGTATCATACTTGGAGGGTGGAAGCTCAATGGCTTCCTGCAAGGATTCTTTGGATCCTGCCCTTAAAGACATTACTAGTGTGGTGTGGTGTATGCACTACCTACTCTAGTGTGGCCTACTAAACTCTCTTGAGTTGTAGAAAGGGTTGTGCTATCCCTTAACACACAACTCTAAGTTCAGTAGAACTTACTGTATTCTAAGCTTAAATTATATGTACCTTAGGTACCTTTAGTGGTTTTCAGTTGATCAATTCAATTGAGATTATCTGGTAAAACAATAGCAAGCTGGAATCCCACACGCTGCACACCAATGTGAGAAGTTGGCCTGGTATATGCTGTCCACTAATTATAGTGGGCACCTTGCACCAGTCCAAACAACCCCTTATTGGAGATAGGTTAAAGACAACCTTATTGAAAGCTATCCTAGTGGTAGCTATGGAGAGCAGCCTTCAGGCTAAGTCTTGAAGGAATGTAAAGCAGCTTGTTTTACCAGTCTATAATCTCTTGAGTGATCAAATGAAAGAGCACCACACCAGGTATATATTCAAAATATATGTATTTATTGCTAAACACACCCCTCTAGTCTCTTTATGAGGCTAGAGTTCGAAGTACATAAGTTATAAGTTATTAAATCACAGTAATAGCACAAATACACGTTTGGGCCCTAGGGGCGTACCAAACCATATACCAATAAAGTGGTATGCGAACCACGACTGAACTAGACACTAGGCCTAGAGCCTCTAGAAGTGCTTGGACCACAAGGAACCACCCAAGGTAGTGACACAGGGGACCTACGGGAGACGCGTGCAGTGTAAATACACAACCGCGATACGCCGTTGACTTCTATGGAGAAAGTCGGGATCGGGAAATTAGAGAAAAGGGACACTTAAAAGAGGACTAGGACAAAACCCTTTGAGATCTAGGACTTTGAAGAGTCTCTACCCACGGGAGCACCGGAGTACTCGTGTTACCTCACCCAGGGAAGCCGGGTGCATAGGTGCCTTTCGGGGTCGGGTTTCGTCGTCGATTCGAATGGCGATCTGCTGCAAAGTGCTGCTGGCGGCCAAGAGAAAAGTGTCCGGGTGGATCCAAGAGTGGATCGGAGTTCTGAAGAACCTGAAAGCAGAGGGGACAGAGTCTGGGTCACTAGCCAGTGACCAGGAAGGCGATGGACAGATGCCCACCGATGTCGAGTGCTTCAGGTGCGTTGACGGTCGTCTTGACTCTTCAGCCACGAGGTCCAGGAGGCGTTGTCGGCGACCAGGAGCAGGATTCTGGCTGGTACACGATGTCTGTCGAGTGCTGAGGTGTCGGCGACCGGATTGGACCCAACAAGCCTTGGCAACAGCAAGTCTCAGTGAAGATGTAGATGGTCGATGGTGCAGACCAGCAAGGTCTGTGGAACTCACCCAGCGAGGGTAAGTGAGGGCAGGCCTGGAGCTACCAGGATGATAAGTAAGAAAAAGATTGGCCTTCGTTAAGGGCTACTAGCCAACGGGCTAGCGACCGCAAAGGAGCCTCGTGACGCCGCACGTGGATCTGGCTTACAGGACACTCGTGGAGTGGGGGCCAGTGATCTTCAGTGCAGGTGGTGCAGGAGAGTAGGGCTACTCGGAGCCCAAAGCACAACTTCTTGGGAGACCCAGAAGAGGATGCACTTGCAAATGTGCTCGGTGTCCAGGGGTCACGGTCTCAAGTCACCCACGATAGCCACGGGCCTCAGCTTTGCTGGGGTCTCAGGGTAGCCTCGGGGAAGTCTGAAAATCTACCTCTGGTGATGCGATGACTTCGGCGTCCGACGGGAGCTTCAGAAATGCGAACCAGACAGATGCTTCTTTGGTGCCTGCCAAGCAAGGGAGTCACTCCTTGACCCCAAGGGAGATTCTTCTGTCCTCTAATCGTGAGTAGAGCGTCGAAGGTCCAGGATTCAGTTTCAGAGTTTCGTCCAGGGATAATCTAAAGTCCTAAGGACTGGGTTCCTACCTTTATACTAAAGATAGGGGTTGGACTACTCTGTGGCCCCACCTATGGGTGGGTCAGGGCAGAGGGGTGGCTACACCCCTTTCCCTTTGTTCAGTTCGTGCCAAAGCAGGGGCTGCAAGCCCCTGATCCGGTTTGAACTGGGGTATGCACAGGGACACCAATTGTGCCCCCAGTGCAGGACTTCAAAGCACCCGAAAGTGCTCCCGCCCAGCCCCAATACACATTATCCTGTCTGGGGAGGTGGTCACACCTCCCTGGGACAGGAAACCTGTTGTCCAGGCCTCCCCTGCCGGAGTTTCGTCCAGCAGCAGGAGGCCAGACTCGTGTCTGTGGCAGCAGCATCCATTTTGTGATGCCAGGGCTCTGGAAAGAAGTTACCGGACTAGTCAGAGTTAACATGTCTTTCCCTCTAGAAGGGTGGAATGCTACCCCGCCGCCAGGATTGGCGGGGGGTAGTATTCCAAGATGTTTGACACCAAACACGACATGTTTAGGTGCAGCCATTCCAAAGTTAGCATTTTACCGCGAGGATATAATGCGCTTAAGAGTATATGGTCAGGCTGCACTACAAACAGCATCAGAGATGGTCTCCGAACGCTGCAGAGGGGCCCTGCTCATGCAGGGGCACCCTCTCACATAGGAACCATGCACTCTGCCTTTAGGATTGATAAGGCCTGCCTTAGGAGTGACTTATAGGTTTATATGTGTGTATGCATTTAGTGATATAGGTAACCTATATCACAGTAAGGGGTGCTTGCACCACCTTACCCAGGCTGCAGTAGCAGACCTGTGGTGTCAGTTTGGATGGCCTTCCAGGGGTGGCATAATACATGCTGCAGCCCCTGGCAGGCCTCTGAGGTACCTATGCCCTTGGTACATAGTATACCATATACTAGGGACTTATAAGGGCACTCCAGATCCCAATCAGTGATGTGCCTAAGGCACATGGAAACCATTTTAGAGAGGAAGCAGCTAGGCTGGGGTTCTGATTAGCAGGGCCCCAGCCAGACTAATGTCGAAAAACGGTGAAGCATCAGCAAAAAGTGGGGGTACCCATGTGAAGCAGATCCTACTCTCCTACAAAATGGATATAAGCACTCCCCTCAATACTGCCTTTAAGGCTTCCCAGAGCATTTCCTGACTAATAGTACTTATCATTTTCTTCCATGTATATGCAAATGGTACGTTCTATCTATGCTATCACAGTGCCATTGTGTGAGAAGTTGGCCTGGTATATGCTGTTCACTAATTAAAGTGGACACCTTGCACCAGTCCAAATCGACTCTTATGGTAGATAGGTTTAAGACAACCTTTATAGAAAGCTATCCTAGTGGTAGCTGTGGAGAGCAGCCTTCAGGCTAAGTCTTGAAGGAATGTAAAGCAGATTGTTTTACCACACAATCTCTTGAATCACCAAATGAAAAGACACCACACAGGTATATATATCAAATATATATGTATGTATTAATAAACAACTCTCTACTAATCTCTTTATGAGATTAGAAGTCAGAAACATATGTACAAGTCAATTGTTATCAGAATAAGTTAGCACAAGTAAATACCACAATCTTATCTTGGCTAGACCAGGGCCTAGTGCACATAGAATCGTGGGACCCCCAGAGAACCACCCCAGGTAGTTGTAGGAGACCCACAGGGGACGGACGTGGTGTTCAGACACTGGTGCGAGTCCTGTACGAGTCTATGCAAGCGAACGCGATTGAGTTATCAATGTTACCGGCCCCTGGCGTGTTCGAGGCGAACACACCGATCGGTCAGTACGAGTCGAAGGACGCGGATACTGGTAGAGTTACAAGGGAGTTGGACGCGATGTGTCTAACACAGACGCGAACCCTGTACGAGCCAGTGCGAGAATCGCACGGGGAAAATAGGAGTTTTAGGATACTTCTGGTGAACCTACAAGCAAGTCACTTACAGGGTAAGTAGTTCTAGGGCCCACACCCACAGGAGCACCGTAGTGCTGGAGTTACCTCACCCAGGGAAGCCGGGTGCATAGGTGTCCTTTGGTGTCGGGTCGCGGCGTAGTTTTCAATGGCAAACAAAGAAGACTTGCTGCTTGTGTTGTCCGAAGAAGTGTCCGGTGGAATCCAAGCCTGGATTCGTAAGAAGGATGACCTGAAAGCAGAGGGGACAATGTTCAAAGTCACTTGGCAGTGACTCGGGGCAAGGAAGATGGATGCCCACCGTTGTTGCAGGATTCAGGTCGTTCACGGTTGCCTTGACTCTTCAGCCACGAGGTCCAGGAGGCATCGACGATGACCAGGAGCTGGATTCGGCGTGTCCCATGATGTCTGCAGCTTACTGTGGTGTCGGCAACTCGATTGGAGCCACCAAGGCTTGGTAACAGCAAGTCTTGTGGAAGGTGTGAAAAGGCAATGGCGCAGACCAGCAAGGTCTGAGGGACTCACCCAGCGAAGGTAAGTCGGGGCAGGCCTGGAGCAACCAGGGGAGCTCTTTGGTGTCTTGGAAAAGTCTTTTGTGGACCCACGAGCCGGCTGGCAAAGGATCGTGAAGACGCCTCGGAAGGATTCGCTCAACAGGGGCCCACGGTCACTCGGGACGGTGTAGGCCGCTGATCTTCAGAGGGACTCCTGCTGGAGGCTGGGACCACACGTGGTCCAAAGCACAAGTTCTTTGAACGTTGTGGAGGGGTTGCACTCGACAATAGTGCACGATACCCAGGGGTCGCGGTTCCTCATCACTCGTGGGGTCCACTTGCCTCAGCTTCGCTGGGGACTCACGATGGCCTTGGAGAAGTCAGGAAACCTACTTCTTGGGCTGCAGGGACTTCGGACTCCGGCGGGAGCGGTGTAGTTTGCGACTGTCATTGTAGTTTTTGGTGCCTGCCAAGCAGGGGAGTCACTCCTTGACTCCAAGGGAGATTCTTCTGTCTTCCAAAGGTAGTGGAACGTCGAAGGGCCAGGATTCTTCTTTAGAGCATCGTCCGGGGATATCTAACTTACAAATTCAAGGGTTCCCTACCTTATACTAACAAGGAAGGGAGGGACTAGCTTTAAAACCCCACCTATGGGAGGGTCAGGGGAGTGGGTGGCTACACCCACTTCCCTTTGTCCAGTTTTGCGCCAGAGCAGGGGCAGGTAGCCCCTGAGCCGGTTTGAACTGGCATATGCACAGAGGAGCCTTCTGCTCCCCCAGTGCAGGACTTCAAAGTACTCTAAGAGTGCACCCACCCAGCCCCAATACACTAAACCCTGTCTGGGAGGTGGTTACACCTCCCTGTGACAGGATACCTTTTGTTGGGCTTCCTCCACTGCGAGTTTCGGTCATCAGCAGGAGGGCAGCCCAGTGTTCTGTGACTGGTGGCATCCATTTTGTGATGCCAGGGCTCTTCAGGATTCTACCGTGTTTCCACAGTGGGTACATGTCTATCCCTCTAGAAGGGTGGAATGCTACCCCGCCGCCAGAACTGGTGGGGGTAGTATTCCAAGATGTTTGACACCAAACACGACATGTTTTGATGCAGCCATTCCAAAGTTAGCATTTTACTGCGAGGATATAATGCACTTAAGAGTATATGGTTTAACCGCATCCACAAACAGCCCCAGAGAATGGACTCTGAGAGCTGCAGAGGGGCCCTGCTCAGGCAGAGGCACCCTCTCACATAGGAACCAAGCACCCTGCCCTCAGTATTGATAGGGCCTGCCTTAGGGGTGACTGATAGGTTTAAATGTGTGTGCAGGAGAGATATAGGAAACCTATATCTCAGTGAGGAGTGCTAGCACCACCTCACCCAGGCTGCAGTAGCAGGCCTGTGGTGTCAGATTTAGTCTGCTTCCCAGGGGTGGCATAATACATGCTTCAGCCCCTGGTAGGCCTGTGAACTACCTATGCCCTTGGTACCTAAGGTACCATATACTAGGGACTCATAAGGTACCACAGTATCCAATCACTAGTGCACCCTAGAGTGCACTCCAAGTCATTTAGAGAGAACAGAGAGGCTGGGGCCCTGATTAGCAGGGACCCAGCCCAACTAAGTCATAAACCAGCAAAACACCAGGAAAAAAGTGGGGGCAACCATATAGTCAGATTCCACCTTCCTACACCTACCTTTTCTTTTCCGCCCCTCTGCCTACCCAGTACCATGGCAAAGGGCCACAGGGCTCGTAGCCGTAGCCAGAGCCGCGACCACCTTCCTTGCGGAAGGCGGGGCCAATAAGGGGTTCAGGCACGGGCCTTATTTGGTGAGGCAGAGGTGGCCGCACTGGTTTTTTTTGTGCAGCACCACCTCCCCTTAACCCTGGCAGCAGGCGGCAGGCCTGGGTCCGGGTACGGGCTCCGGGAGCGTCGGCAGCGGTGGGGCAAGGTGCGTCAGGCAGTGTTTCGCTGCTCTGGTGTCCGACGCACCAATAACCAGCTGACGCACCGGTGGTCCGATATTCTGGACCGGGAGCAGGACCTGCTGGACCTGCTAGGAGTGGAGGTCCCGGGGCTTGGTGAGTAGCTACTTAATATTACTACTTTGTGTTCTTCTGCTCTGTGTTATATATTGCGAATATTTTTTTTTTCCGACCAGCAAGAATGCTGCTGCTTACATTGCAGGTAAATTACATTTAAAAATCTTCTGTGATTGTTATGACACAGGTGCTCGGCGCTACTAATCTTACTTGTTTGCAACTTTGCGCTCGTTTGGCCTGATTATGTAGGAGTTTACTTTAGAGAACTTAAGTTAGGTAATGCTAGAGAGACTCTAGTCCTTCCTTTGTCCTCCTGCCACTAAGAAGGGATAGTGGTGGATTGATAGGTTTAGTTACTTATTAGTATTAGTTGGTAATTTTTAAGTGGTGTGCGTGACGCATCCTCTGTCACGTCTCGTGCTGCTGAGTGCTGCTTACCCCAGTCCTTAGTAGAACCTTTTGTAGTTTGTTTAGTGAGTGTTAATAGGCTTATATCATCACTAGCAGAACATCAGCAGCAACCAACCAACAATTTGGTGTATGCAAAAATGTATGCATGTGTCCTCCATCTATGCATTTTTGAGGACTAAAATAAATGGAAATGCAGACTTAGTGAACAATTGGCCCGTCTGGAATAGGTGGGCTAGATCAGGTGGTACTTAGGCTTACTAGACGGTCTGTGAATCTCGCAATACTACTAGTCGATCAGATTAGATAGGTCAATTTTATTGCAATTGTTGTTCACAAAAATGTTTTTGGAGCGTATTTTAAAATATTTTATTTGTTTCACACCAAACTTTAATTTTTGTCTCTTTCTTTATGATCAGCACCCAGGGGCAAGAAGACGGGGTCTGAGTCGGCAGAACCAGAAGAACAACATGCCTCCCAGGGCAAGGACCACTCCTCTACCAAGGGCTCTGCTGCTGGCCCCAGTAAGTCCTCCAGTGGTTAATATTAATAATTATAATTCCCTAACTTTTCCTGCACCTTATTTTTTCCGAACTAATATTTCGGTTTCCTAATTCTATTTTTTACAAATTCTTCTTCGATCTAGACTATCTGTTTCTAAATTCGTGTTATCCCTGCCTCTAACTGCGTCTGCTATGACTCTCTGTACTACTACTATTAGTCTGTCTGTAGCTAAGCTTGCCCAGTTGGCCACTCTTTATTTAAAAGGTTTTAAATAAAACTGAGATTCACCAATAGCTCTAGCCATTGAGTCCAGTCCTTTGGGTTGTCCTCTTCTACTACTTCTAGTCTTCTTAATCTTGAGGCTTTTCGACAATTCCCACCAACAAAATGCCCAACCAGATTTTACTATTTTTGATAGGATAGGACATACTTCTACTGTTGTATGGATTCTTCACATACAGAACTTTGCACAAGAAAATAGGACGTTGGTGATGGGACGTTGGACCTTCCTCACAGCTCAATCAGAAGCCACCACAATACCCTGACCGACTAGTTATAGTATCTCATTAGCTCTCCGAACCCCCCTCAAGATCCCCAATGAGTAGACAACCCAGAACATAACACTCCCGACCTCTCAGTCGCGGAAGCAATGCACACCCTTTCGCTCACTCACTCGTGTAAGTCCACACCAAATACCACTGAGTCTATGTAAGTTCAAAAGGTTTATTTTCAACTGACAAGCTCTGTACGTTGTTCTATAATGCAGCAGCAACAGCAAAATGCATAAGATTAAAACACTAAACATTGTTACACTTAGTTACACTTACAACTACAAGTCCATAGAAGACAAAAGGCGAAATCATGATAACTGATCAGTGGTGGAAGAACCACCCTCCCCTTGGTAGGAATATAGTTTATATAAAATTATAAATGAAGATCTCTGAGCGAATTCTGGCGACCCCTCACCTTAGAAGAACCTAGTACTGGTTACATCATAAGCTCTGCAAAGCTCTGGTTCGTAGAAGGGAATCTTCCGTCTGTTATGAGAAAAATGGTGCAAGTTAGTATAGTGCAAGCATTTCTCAGTCGTGCCAAAAAGTGTAGTATTTTTATGGATAAGCAATATGGACTAACACCAGAACTCCATAACAAAGTGGCTTGTCTTTCGACCTTGTACTCAGCGCTCAGACAGTAGCAGTATGAGCTCATGTGGGCTCAAAGGCGTCTTGCACAACAAGCTGCGAGGTAACTTGCGCAAAAATAAAAGACACAAAGCTAAAATGGTTGCATGGCTCGGGGTAACTTAGCAAAGACTAGAATGACCCTAGGGCCCATATAACACTACTAGTGTCTACTCTACTACCTGATTTGTACTAGTGATGTATGTTGTATATGTATGTATTATGTATGTATTAGCTTTTTTTTTCAATCTTGCTAGTGAAAAATATGGGGAGGTGTATATGGCATCTAAAAAATGTGTAATGTTTTTTCTAGGCGAACTACCGACCACCAGTACCGGGGCCAGCGGCGAAGGTGACGCGGCCGCTGAGGGTGCAGGAGGAGATGCGGCAGTTGTAGGAGGAGCTGCAGGGGGTGAGCCACCAGCAGTGGCGGGCGGTGGTAAATTATATTCCTAATCCTTACTTATTGACATTACACTCGCTGCAAGGGTGTAATGTATACTGTACTGAGACTTAAGTAAGAAGTTGTTGTGAACGGTTGAAGAAGACACCCTTTACTTAGCATTAGCAATAGCATTAGCGGCGGGAGTTTACTGTTGAGTAACCAATGGCCTCTTCTATCTGACTTCAACTCAGCTGTGAAAGTTTTATGGAGAAGACTAAAAGTCAGATCAGATGACCTTGATGGATGGGTTGAACGAAAAGGGAAAGAAGGGTGGAAGGAGGAAGGACGGACGAGATTTAATATTTATGACTGGCAGAGAAGGATACGTGGGATGCATGCATAGGTGGCTGATAGGAATCAGATGCATGGGTGGTGGAATGCCAGAAACTCCTACAAATGTTAGAGGCCGAGGTAGTGGGAGGATAGATACATACCACAAATGTTATGTACTGTGCTTGCCAGTGCTACTGTGCCACTATGAGTAGAATGAATTTGTCTTACTGCTTTGCTAAGAGTATATTTTACAATATCGCAATTCAACAAAGAGATTCTACTACAAAAACATATAAACGCACATAAGTGTGTGCTTAATCTTACTTGCGGTGTTTTTAAAAAATGGTGGTGATTAGAAAAAAGGAATACCTTCTCATGCTTGTAGGAAGGACAGTGTTCAAAAAATTGTAAAATACCCCTCACACACTGAAACCTGATTTAGTGTCATGCTTCATCATTGGGGTCTTCCCGCCCCTCTACGGGACGGGGCGTGCTTCTACCTACGTGGACGCGGGAGCACTTACTTTAGTGATTAGTGTATATGTGTAGGGCGTGGGATCGTGAAATATAAATATTTGTGATGGTTTAAAAATTCCGTCTGAGAAACAATGAAAGAGGGTTAAATGATGATATTCCTTGGAATCTACTCTGACATTGAGGATACTACAAATATACACTACATAACAAATTGACAACCTGCCATATGGCAAAATCTGTAACCTAAGGCACACCTACACATGCTTTTACAAATGACCGGTCTGTAATCGACCTAGTGAATCCACTTGAAAACAGCCTATTAGAATATTCATAAGTTCCGCCATATATATATATATATATATATATATATATATATATATATATATATTCATATTTTTCAAATATCTCAATATAATTATATAATTTTTTTGAAAATTTTGGGGCGTCCCTGCCAGTTTTTAATTATCGTAACACGAAAAGAAGGATCCCAGAATTTTTCATCAAAAACTTCAAACAGGAAGTGGACCTGAATATAGCTCCTTTTGTGCCATTCAGTGGCGGCCATTTTTGTTTCTTCTCAGTCTAGTTGTCGTAACACCAGCTGCATCTAATCGAGGGCATTTCTAAGCAAGGCACACCCTTTATAAACCGGGCTTGTGAACACATCATTATGTTCCCGGAGAGCCACGAGAAGGTATTCCCAGGTGTTCTAGCAGCCGGCAGCATTGTCTGTATGAAGGCGCCCCTATACCCCTTCATGACATCTCATAGAGAGGACACATTAATATACGAATGATATACTAATGATATAATTTTCAAATGCGCAATTGGGGCGCAGAGAAGAGTACTTGTGATCAGTAGGCCTATGTACATTTATACAGCCCAGTGAGGCGTTATAGGGATCGTTTCGGTCGTGAAGAAGAAAGCCTAGGGGATGGCTTCTGAAACATGTCGACCTTGTAGAAAGTGACCCATTATAGTACACCATCTACTTTTTTCCCCCCTTTTTTACTATTCTCAGCTAGGGAAGCTAATAAAGTGTATTCTTTTCCACTAGCCAGGAATTTTTAAACCATCACATATATTTATATTTCACGATCCCACGCACTACACATATACACTAATCACTAAAGTAAGTGCTCCCGCGTCCACGTAGGTAGTAGCACGCCCCGTCCCGTAGAGGGGCGGGAAGACCTCAATGATGAAGCATGACACTGAATCAGGTTTCAGTGTGTGAGGTGTATTTTACAATTTTTGAACACTGTCCTTCCTACAAGCATGAGAAGGTATTCCTTTTTCTAATCACCACCATTTTTTAAAAACACCGCAAGTAAGATTAAGCACACACTTACGTGCGTTTATATGTTTTTGTAGTAGAATCTCTTTGTTGAATTGCGATACTGAGAGGAGGACGATATTACCCTTTTCCTCTTCACTCCCACTCATGATATTTTTGTTATATTTTACAATAGTCTTGTTTTTTCTTCTTGATATAGCCACTCCTCCAAAGTGAAAGTAGACAGGAAGGAGTTGGCAGCCAAGGCCCGGCACCGGAAGCTGGAGGCCATACAAAAGGAATACCGACGGCTGGTTGTTCTGGAGGAGGAGGAGGTGGCGGCAGCAGCTGCAGCCTCCTCCAATGCCCCAGGCCCCACCACCCCCCTCCAGTGTTATGGCGCCACCGTCTGGCAGCCGCCCGCCGCCGCACTTCATTTAATAGCACTGCTGCCCCCCCATGGATGCAATTGCTGCGCATTGAAGCACTGTGTGGCCCGCCTAGAGGAGCGTATTCGTGTCCTGGAGAGGCGAGCCCACCGATGAACAGACCCTGTTGATTGCCCCTTTTTTATTGCTTATTTTGGTGGGTGGGAATCGGGCATTGGGGTTTTCACTTTTGGACAATTGGACATTTAATTTGTTGGACTTTTTCGTTCCGGACAATGGACATTGGTTGGGGTTAGGGAAAGGGGTGGGTCAGGTGTTGTTGTGGGATTTTTTTTAAATAGTTTATTTTTGTTAGGGAATTAAATTATATATTTATACTTTACATATGATGTTGTTAATGTTTTGTGGGTGGGGTTACTGTTTTACGTCACACTGTTTCCTTGCTGGTGCAGGGCCACAGCCAGTGTTTGATTTAAATAATTGGCTGACTTAGTAAGACACAAACAGATAGATGTGGTACCCCTCACTGAGGGACTTGTCCTACTAGTACTGTCAGTCTCTCCTCCTAGTCTATGCATTCTGCAACTGAACTCAAAGGGGTGTGTGAAATAGAATTAATGAAAAAATTTCTATTATTAATTATGCCTCCCCCAAACTTCTTCTCTTACCTGTGCTTGATGTTTAACTTAGGCACGGCGATGGCTGCATGGTGATGATGGTTTTCTTTCCCAACATGCCATGTTTGTGGTGGTAGTAGTAGTAGACCCTGGCAGTAGCATTTGCAAAAAAAAGAAAATGAGACAGTCAGTCACCTGAGAGAGACTGTGGGAGGAGTAGTAGAACGAAGTACAGTACGGAGCTTACTGCCAAACAATAATATGCCAAAATACAATAAAACATAATGGTGGCGGGGATAGCCTAGTACATAGAGTTACAAACTCTAGCTGTGTCGAGTCACTCGACTAGGCCTACAGTACACTCGACACAAGCGTAACCGTTAGTGCTGTGTAGGAGGATGACAACAAAGCCAATCGATGCCGGCAATTAATGCTGATGGATTAGGTTCCTTTGGTAAAAAAATTATCTCGCAAATATACTGCTCATGGGTGGGCAAGCAGAAGAAGATCCTCGCCCTGCCTTGAAATTGAATTCGTATTGCTTTTGCCACATCCGCCCCAGCAAGTGTGAGATAAATTATTGGTGTACATTTAATTTAGTCACACCTCAATAAGTCACACAGCCCGGGGGAAGAGGGTTGGGGTTTGATGAATGGTTGGGAAGGGGGGTTTGGGGAAAGGTTTGACAAAGAAAAACAGTACACATGGACAACAACAAAACACAATCTTGGCAGACGACCATATCCATAAATCTGTTAAGGGAGAAAAAGGAAATGCATGCATGATGATGATAACTTGATGGTTAATGATATTACTAACTACTACTACTAGACAATTAGATAATACAGGGCAGCAGTATATTATGCAATTTGCCTTGCCTGTCTGCCCTCCGAGAGACCCGAATTACATACAGTTTCTGTTCTGTTGTACCGGCCCGGGCTTACTATTAAAGATAGCAAAGAAAATTCAAAAATAGCTGTAGGGATGAATTGAATTATATGCAGAGAGCAAACATAATAATAACAACAACACACAGTAGTAATGATTGAAGACAAAAAATGAATCAAATTATTTAAAAGATGATGAAAGTTGATACTGTTACTGTATGTTATCCTGGTCAAAATGGGGAGTTGCATATCGGCATTCCTCTTGGTCCTCCCTTCCATGGACGCTCCGGCCATCAATCTTGGGAGATGCCACTGCCTGCCTGGCAGATGTAGATTCATTGGTAAGGTAAGTGAGAGTTGTTTTTCCCAGTATAGCACAGGGTAAGGGCCGGTCTGTAATTGTAGATGGAAAAACAAAAGGGATATTGAAAAATCAAGTAGAAAAAAATGGATAAATTACGGTGGAGTGCAACAAGAACACTTTCAGAGGCGGCATGGCTACATCATGTCTACTCTAGTCTGTTTCCAGCATTAACCTCCAACAACAACAGGACAGAGCAGGCCCACGGCACCCGTGACCCATCCTCCATTTAGCGTACATTTTTTGACAGAGGCAGACAAAGCAGATATACAGCAACATAGCATTTTACAAATTAAGTGACTAAATCAATGCCCCGCTGTCAGTCATACCACCACACTCGACTCCACCACTACACAGACATGTAGGTCTGCAGTGGTTGTTGTTGACTTTTTTACCTTTTATGCCACTCATGAAACGCCCTGAGTTATTCCATTAATCATTTCGGATCGTACTGAGTGACTGCGAAGATATTATGTCACTGTGGTCATCATCATGGTGTGTTGTCCAACTAAGTGTGCAGTGTACAGATTGAGTCCCCTTTCCATATTCAAAATGCAATGGATCGCCCTGCAGTAGAAGTAGAAATTTGTTATTAAAAAACAAGAATGGAAACAAACATTGCATTGAGTTACTTTTAGTGTGTAGATTAGATAAGAGTACACAATGAATTAACTTCATGCACTACAAACAACAACAACACAAATCACTCAGTCAGCATCCAATGCATGTCATCATCATTCATTACCTGTTCCTTCTCATCTTCAGTTAATGGGCAGTCTCTCTCGGCTCGGAAAGGAGGATAGCTATAGTAGTCATCATCATGTTCCACTTCTTTTGGAGAGACTCAACGAGGCAAGATTTTCTTTTTTCTTCGATTATGCTACATCCAATCATCATCTGGCTTGAGGGCAATAGATTTAGGGCGATTCAGGAGGATGGAGGAGCAGGACTCGGAGGAGTGTACTGAAATGCAGACAGCTGAAATCCATATATGGCAATAAAAGACGAAGACGGTGGTGATGGATTTGTTGTGATTTGAAGTTTCCAACCAGAAAGACAGACACACAAATAAAAGTAAACAAGGGAGGACGACAGTAAGAAGTGGAAGCCTAGTTGTCAGGGAAGTATAGCTCGTCCTCAAACTCTGGGGGTTCAACCAGAAGTAGGTAATCAGCATCTAAAACGCTACTTCCATCACCTGAGCCGCTGTCCTCATCTTCCTGCGTTGATTCATGTATTGTGTAATTCGGTGGTATAAATTGCTGATTCATTTTGATCATGGTTAACCTCTCCACGTTTTTGGGTGAGAGACTGGTCCTTTTCACTGTTACAATGGAACCAGCAGCACTGAAAACACGTTCTGAAGAGACACTTGTGATAAGGCAAGCCAGATAGTTTATCGCCAGCCTGCTGAGCACTGGCCATTGGCCCCTTTTGCCATACCAATACCGCAATGGGTTTTGATCAATGTAGACCTCTGTTGGGTCATCCAGGTAGGCCTGGACCATCCGGTCAATGTTCAGGGGTGCTACACTTTGTTCGGCCTCTTTTGTCTTTGCATCAGCACTGGACCTAGCAAGTCCTTGCTGTAAATACCAATCCTGTGCCGCTTTTACTGGGGCTGATGATCCGGTTCTTGCTGTTGTCGATAGTGTTGGTGTTGGTGACAGCTGTGAACCAAATGCACTGCCCTCAGGCTCTGAAGTTGAACTTGACGCCGGATGCCCTGCTGCAGTACTTGTTGTGGGTTTGAGTAGCGGGCCTTTAATTACCAGCCGTTCATTTTCCAATTTACTGGCTGCCTCAGCTATCCAAGTTTTGTACCGGGCAGCATCCACTTCTGAAAAAGGGAGTAATGTCTTACTGTTCAGTGCCGATTTGTACCGTGGATCCAGAATTGTGGCACAAATGTAATGTTCTTGTGACAAAATCTTAGTTTGCACCCTTGCATTTTCAGTTAAGCGACATGATAAGCTCTCCACCAACTCATATGCTTCTTTTTTTTCCTCCACACCTATGTATGCTTCAGACACCTCCTTCAGCTGTTGCTCTAGCATGTGCAACATTGGGATAGCTTGGCCCATAGTACAGTCCTCCTTGCTGACTTCACGTGTGAAGACCTCGAGAGGAAGAAGCATCTCTGTCAGGTATTTAACTAGGCACCATTGGTCCATCTGAAGGGTCATGCCTTTCACAGTAGCATCCGCCCTTCGCATGACATATTCATTGATTGGTCTGTACTGCTCAAACAGACGGTCAAGCATGTAATACGTTGAGTTCCAACGTGTTGCCACCTCCTGGATGAGTGCTTTGACTGGCATTCTATAGTCACGTTGAATGATCCTCAGCTGCTTCCGGGCTTTAAAAGAATGGCTGAAATGAGTGCATATTCTGCGGCAGGTGGTCAGTAAGTTGCTGACTATGGGTTCTTTTTTCAGAAAGTCTTGAACTATAATGTTAATGCAGTGCGCCAAACACGGGACCCTGAAATAGGCACCAACCTCCATGGCCTTAAGTACATTACTGCCATTTTCTGTGGCAATAAAACCAATGTTACGCCCTCTTGGGCGCAGCCATTCAAAGACCTTGCTGTTAAACTCTTCCAAAATGTTTGCAGCAGTTTGAGATTTCTCCATGGCGAACATGGCTACAGTTGCATGTTTCCGAGAAGCATTAAAAATCTCAGCTGTGTCAACAGCACCTACTTCAGATAGCTTTTCTCTAACCCCCACAAAAGAGACCCAGTGTGCAATGATGCACATGTAATCAGTGGCTTGCGAACTGGTCCACATGTCTGTTGTCAGGTGGATTTTGTGAACAGCCCTCTGCTGCAAAGCTTGTCCAACCAATTCCAGCACATCGAGATGTAGTGCTGGAACAGCAACTTTGGCGAAATAGGACTGGCTGGGAACCTTCCATTTAGGGCAGATGGCTGACACAAATTCAAGGAAACCCACCCCTTCCACAAATAAAAAAGGAAGAAAGGTCCAGCGCTAACATTTTAGCCAGCTTCGCATTGTACAACCGTGCCGTTGGATTGTTGCGTTGGTACTGCCCCTCCGACCTAAGCATGCTGTCAATGTTAGGCTGGAATATTTTCCTTTGTGGTGCACCTGTCTTCTTGAACCCAGTTAGGCTCAACGACGCCGCACTTTTTCTCATTGCAGTACTCGGTTGCCTTGGTGTCTCAGGCTGACTCTTACTACGGTGCCACTGAGATGTTGCTGAGGATGTGGGCGGTACCACTACACTGCTGGGGATAGGGCTAGAAATGTATCCCTCTTGTTGACCTTCCACTGCGATCATATCTTCCCCTACTTCTTCATCCCCAACAACAGCAATGGGTCCAGTTTTACTTTTTTCTAAGTGAAGTAGGTGAGCCTCTCACTCGATACTGTGGTGTTTTTTGAGATGACTTGTTTGTCCTCTGGTACCATAGTTTGTACCAAGCTTACCCCGCCTAACAGCCTGCCGACAAATTGAGCATATAGCAATGTTCGCCTCCTTACTGCTAACTGAAAAGAAGTCCCAAACTGGAGAGGATAACTTTCTGGCGCTGCTGGAGGTGCCACTTTCAATACCAGATGAACTGGAGGGTGTGCCTGGAATTTGACTCTGTGCACTTACATTACCACCACCTACTGAGGTGGTGGTTGAGCTGGATGTAGGTCCCTGCCGGGCCTTTGCAAAGGCAAATATGGAAGCTGGAGGTCGTGTTGGTGTTACCTGTGTTGGTGGTATCCGTGCTACATCCCTCGCAGCGATTTTGGATAGTCTAATAATGTTGGTCTCCATCTCCTCTGACCCAGTAGTGATGTTCATCATCATCACCCCCCTCGTCTACATCTACCTCCATAACTCTAAGGCTTTCTGGAACCTTCCTTTTCACTAGCCTTGTCTTGTGGTGTGCATCACTCTCAGACTGAGCTGGTGGCTTCCAAGTGGCATCTAGATCATCAGAAGCGAGGCTTGAAGAAGAAGTTGATGGACTAACCCTCCTTTTCCTTGCTGGGGGTCTGGAAGACAATGGATCTTCTGAAACAGTGGCTTGCTCCTCTTCGTCTGCAAAAAGCTCGATTTCCTGAACTGCCCCTACTTCAGGTGGAACAACTACTATTGTGGGCTGTGGTTGTGGCTGTGGTTGTGGCTGTGGTTGCGGCTGCAGCTGTGGTTGGGGCTGTGGTTGGGGCTGTGGTTGCGGCTGTGGTTACGGCTGTGGTTGCGGCTGTGGTTGCGGCTGCAGTTGGGGCTGGGGTTGCGGCTGCAGCTGTGGTTGTGGCTGGGGTTGCGGCTGTGTTTGTGGCTGGGGCTGCAGCTGGGGCTGCGGTTGGGGCTACGGTTGCAGCTGTGGTTGCGGCTGTGGTTGCCCACTTATCTGCTGAGTTTCCGCCTGCGAGTGCGTGGACTGGGTACTACTTTGCGATAATGACAATTCAATATCACTGCTCGTTAGTAGGCTGGCTACCTCTGCCACACTCATGGGCTTGGGCCTAGGTTGGTGGGGTGGGCCCGCTGATGCAGAGGTGCTGCTCCCAGCTTGGTCCCCGCCGGATACCGCTGCTGCAGGCGTAAGTTTTTTTTTACCAAAAAACACATCGTGCGGCACACCAGTCTTGGCAAGTGCCACTTCCTTCTTCTGTTCCTTCTTCTTCTCACTGGCAACTTTGTTGGTACTGCAGGACCTGGTACCTTTCTTTGGGGCAATCTTCTTCAGATGTCAGCAAGATGCAGGTGCACAAGTTGCAGAGATGTCTGTGGTCACACGTGGACGTGACATGGTGCGCAGCAGGACATCTGTCTGGCAGTACAATGGGTGATGATGATGACACCTCCTCCTCTGTCTTTTTGTGCACCTAAAAGCAAAGAAGCCAGGAGAAGAACATCAGTGAAATGTTGCATTTGTTGTTGTGGTTCAATTACTACTAGTAAAAACAAACAAATAAAAAATATCACTTAGTGTAGCCATTTGTGAGACTGTCAACAAGGGCTTTCATGGTATACTGTGTACACTCTCAGGAAGGATAGGAAAGAAGAGGAACAACAACAAAAATACAAATGTAATGGAAGTGGAACCTGTTTGGCATTAAATTATTTGCTCATCACATAATTTAGGGAGCTGCAGCTGGCAAAGGGGATGGATGGAAGCAGTAAGCCAAGAGGAAAACCATGCAGGCCTAAATGGCAAAAGCAGCACACTTATAACTCCCACCAGAAATGGCCACCAGCCACATGGACACTCACAAATCACAAGCAACAAGCAGGAGGCCTGGAAAACAATGTACTGAAAACAGGCCTATAATAGCCAGGCAAAGGCTGCATGCTAAACCACACTGCTTTGCCTGTAATGCAATAAAATACAAAACGAAAATCCACAGGGCTAAACAAGGCCTGCAACACACCACACACAGCTAAGGCATGTATTTAACACACACCCAAAAAAACTGAAATACACCCAAAAATACACATTTTGCAATTCAATCCAATGCCATCCATGCCCTAAATGATGTTTAAATTCAACAGAACACACAGAAACAGTTGTTTCATGCACCCCTGACTACCTCTGAGCCTACTGGATGAAAGGCCTGTTGGCAGACTAGGCCACAAGCTTGCAGGCCTCTGGATAAAAGCACACTACCGGGCTTCAAAATGGCCACCAGCCACAAGGCCAGGCCCACAACAACAACAAACTGAAGACAGACAATGCAGGCCTATGGCAAAAAGCACACTGCCTGGCTTCAAAATGGCCTCCAGCCTCATGGCTAGGCCCACAACAACAAGAAACTGAAGACAGACAATGCAGGCCTATGGCAAAAAGCACACTCCCTGGCTTCAAAATGGCCTCCAGCCTCATGACCAGGCCCACAACAACAAGAAACTGAAGACAGACAATGCAGGCCTATGGCAAAAAGCACACTGCCTGGCTTGAAAATGGCCGCCAGCCTCATGGCCAGGACCACAACAAGAAGCCTAGGCCACAAAGGAAACACATGCAGGCATATATGGCAAAAGCAGTACACTTATAACTCCCACCAGAAATGTCTACCAGCCACATGGACACTCACAAATCACAAGCAACAAGCAGGAGACCTGGAAAACAATGTACTGAAAACAGACCTATAATAGCCAGGCAAAGGCTGCATGCTAAACCACACTGCTTTGCCTGTAATGCAATAAAATGCAAAAACGAAAATCCACAGGGTTAAACAAGGCCTGCAACACACCACACACAACTAAGGCATGTATTTAACACACACCCAAAAAAACTGAAATACACCCAAAAATACACATTTTGCAATTCAATCCAATGCCATCCATGCCCTAAATGATGTTTAAATTCAACAGAACACACAGGAACAGTTGTTTTGTGCACCCCTGACTACCTCTGAGCCTACTGGATGAAAGGCCTGTTGGCAGACTAGGCCACAAGCTTGCAGGTCTATGGATAAAAGCACACTACTGGGCTTCAAAATGGCCACCAGCCACATGGCCAGGCCCACAACAACAAGAAACTGAAGACAGACAATGCAGGCCTATGGCAAAAAGCACACTGCCTGGCTTCAAAATGGCCTCCAGCCTCAGGGCCATGCAAACCACAACAAGAAACTGAAGACAGATAATGCAGGCCTATGGCAAAAAGCACACTGCCTGGCTTCAAAATGGCCTCCAGCCTCATTGCCAGGCCCACAACAACAAGAAACTGAAGACAGACAATGCAGGCCTATGGCAAAAAGCACACTGTCTGGCTTCAAAATGGCCGCCAGCCTCATGACCAGGACCACAACAACAAGAAACTGAAGACAGACAATGCAGGCCTATGGCAAAAAGCACACTGCCTGGCTTCTAAATGACCACCAGCCTCATGGCCAGGACCACAACAAGAAGCCTAGGCCACAAAGGAAACACATGCAGGCCTATATGGCAAAAGCAGCACACTTATAACTCCCACCAGAAATGGCTACCAGCCACATGGACACTCAAAAATCACAAGCAACAAGCAGGAGGCCTGGAAAACAATGTACTGAAAACAGGCCTATAATAGCCATGCAAAGGCTGCATGCTAAACCACACTGCGTTGCCTGTAATGCAATAAAATGCAAAAACGAAAATCCACAGGGCTAAACAAGGCCTGCAACACACCACACACAACTAAGGCATTTATTTAACACACACCTGAAAAAACTGAAATACACCCAAAAATACACATTTTGCAATTCAATCCAATGCCATCCATGTGCCCTAAATGATGTTTGAAATAAATAAATACATCACACAGCAAAGGAACAGTTGTTTCATCATGTTTCATCATGCACCCACCCATGACTAGCTCTGGGCCTACTGGCTACCCACAACTATTTATTTTTAAAAATGATGAAAAGTACCAAAATTGTAGTTGTAGCAACTGCAATGCCCCAATCAAACAACACCAACTTACTTGTAAAATATCAAATCCAAAAGTCCTCAAAACCAATGATAATGATGCAGTAGACACAAAGAGTGATCCTTCCAGCTCAAATCCAAGTGAAAAATGAACAGGAGATGGACAAAGCACTGGGAGGAGCCTGCTGGACAGTAACAGGAAGTAGGAGACTCTGTGGCACTTCCTCCCTCTCCCCCCAAACAAATTTGACAAAAAAGGACAGCCAAATATCAATCTGAGGCTTTTTTTTCATCCAAATCATCATTTTATAGAAGGTTTTATGGTGTTCGAGATATTATTCTTCTCCAGATTGTAAATTTTGCGTGTTCGGGATCGCGAGCTTTACCAACATTCCGCCGGATGTCCGATGGCGCGCCCAAATGACGTGTTCGCGATCGCAATCTCTCTCGCGGTGCACGATGGCGCGGCGAATGATGTGTTCATGATCGCACACTCTCGCGGTGTCCGATGGCGCGGCGAATGACGTGTTCGCGATCGCAAACTCTCGCGGGATTGCGCGGCCGGCTACCAAAATCTCGTGGTGCACGCGAACGGATAGGAAAATTTGTCGGCGGATGCAGGAATCCCGGTAAGTCACTATCGCGCGCTCCAGAACGCATTTTTAAAGCGCGAACAAGAAAATAATTCTGCTACGCCGCGGATCACGGAATTGTCGGCAATTCCGCGGTCTCCGTGGAACGCGAAATTGCCTAAATTCCGCAAATTCCGCAAGTGGAGCGGAATTTGACGCCCAGTCCTAGAATTATGTGGTGTGTTATGCAGTGAAATTATGTGGATAGAAAGTATGTGGTATTTAGTGTATAGGAATTATGTAGAGTGGGATTATGTGCTATGGAGAGTAATTTTGTGGTATGGTAGTCTGTGTTGTGGAGTGGTAACCTCAGGGTAAGTCTTCCTCGTTTCCATAGACGCTAAACTATGAACTCAATGAGACAAAAAAAAGAAGGACCTAGTCAGAGGTATGAGCAGGGCCACTGGAATTATGTGACTGTTTGGCTGCACCGACTTTTGCACAGTTATACATTTTCTGCATTTGCCACATAATCCATCATCTGCTGCATAATCTGCAGATTTGAACAAAAAAAACTTGTTTCTAGCTCCGCGGCTCAAATGTTACCAAAAATTGAGCGACAACTGTTACAGCGTGGTGGAAGGTCCTACCTAAACATAGAATGGTCAACGGCTTCTTATTGCTAAATGTCTGTGTTAAATTGGTACTAATGGTCTGCAAGCCACTCTTGCTTCTTTCTTGCACCTCTTGTGCCTCTTTCTGCATTCCTGATGCTTCTTTCTGCACCTTTCTTTCTTTTTCTGCACTTCTCTTGCCTCTTTCTGCACATCTCTTCTACGTTCTGCACCTCTTTTTCCTCTTTCTGCACCTCTGTTGCCTATTTCTGCACCTCAATTGCTTCTTTGTGCACCTTTCTTGCCTCTTTCTGCACCTTTCTTGCCTCTTTCTGCACCCCTCTTCCCTCTTTCTGAACCCCTCCTGCCTCTTTCTGCACCTCTGTTCCTTCTTTCTGTACTTCTTTGTTTCTTTCTGCACCTCTCTTGCTTCTTCCTGCACCCCTCTTGCCCCTTTCTGCATGTCTGTTGCTTTTTTCTGCACTTCTCTTGCCTCTTTCTCCACCCCTCTTCCCTCTTTCTGCATCTCTTTTGCTTCTTTCTGCACTTATCTTGCATCTCTCTGTACCTCTCTTGCTTCTTTCTGCACCCCTTGTGCCTCTTTCTGCACCACTCTTCTCTTTCTGCACTCCTCTTGACTCTTTCTGCACCTCTTTTCCTTCTTTCTGCACGCCTTTTGTTACTTTCTGCACCTCTGTTGCTTCTTTCTGCACCCCTTTTGCCTCTTTTTCCACCCCTCTGCCCTCTTTCTGCACCTCTGTTGCTTCTTTCTGTAACTCTCTTTCTTCTTTCTGCACCCCTCGTGCCTCTTTCACACCTCTTGCCTCTTTCTGCACCTGTGTTCCATCTTTCTGCACTTCTTTTGTTTCGTTCTGCACATATCACTTCTTTCTGCACCCTTTTTGCCTCTTTCTGCACCCCTCTTCAGTCTTTCTGTGCCTCTCTTCCCTCCTTCTGCACCCCTGTTCCCTTTTTCTGCACCTCTCTTGCCTGTTTTTGCAACTCTCTTGCCTCTTTCTGCACCTGTGTTCCTTCTTTCTGCACTTCTTTTGTTTCTTTCTGTACCTCTCACTTCTTTCTGCACCCTTTGTGCCTCTTTCTGCACCCCTCTTCCCTCTTTCTGTGCCTCTCTTCCCTCCTTATGCACCCTGTTCCCTTTTTCTGCACCTCTCTTGCCTGTTTCTGCAACTCTATTGCCTCTTTCTGTAGTTCTGTCTCCTTCTGCACCTCTTTCGCTTCTTTCTGTACCTCACTTTCCTCTTTCTGCACTTCTATTGCCTCTTTCTGCACTTCTCTTGCCTCTTTCTGCACCTCTCCTGCCTCTTTCTGCACCTGCCTTGCCTCTTTCTGCACTTCTCTTCCTTTTGTCTGCCCTTTTCTTGTTTTTTTTGCAACTCTCTTGTCTGTTTTATGTTATGTTATGGTATGTTATATAAATTTCTAACACGCACAGATACTCCAGGGAGTGTCCCGGCGTGAGCTTGAAAAGGGTCGGAGTCAGAGTCAGAAGACAGAAGTTAAAAAAGAAAGGTTTTCAGCTTTTTTTTTTAAAGATCATCGGATCTTTGACGCCCCGTAAGGCCAGTGGCAGAGCATTCCATGCCAATGCAGCTATCCGGGTAAAGGAGCGCCCTCCAAGCCTCTGGCGATTAAACCGCGGGGTCTGTGCCAAAAGTTGGGAGGAAGAACGCAGCTGTCTCACCGGAGAATAGAAGGCAATCCTCTTCTGCAAATAGATGGGTCCTAGACCGTGGAGGGCTTTGTGGGCAATGGATAAGATTTTAAATTTTATTCGCACCTCCACCAGGAGCCAATGCAGAGAGCACAAGTGAGAACGCACACTGCACCTGCTGGAAAGACCCAACAGGAGTCTAGCGGCCGAGTTTTGAATCACCTGTAGCTTATTCAAAAGGTAACCAGGAATGCCCGCATACAGTGCATTACCGTAATCCAAGCGGGAAAGAATTAGAGCACGGACAACTGTTTCCTTATCACTTCTCTTGCCTCTTTCTGCCCTTCTTTTGCCTGTTTCTTCAACTCTCTTGTCTCTTTCATCACTTCTCCTACTTCTTTCTGCACCTCTGCACCTCTGTTGCTTCTTTCTGAATACCTCTTGCCTCTTTCTGCCCCCCTCTTGCTTCTATCTGCACCCTTCTTGCCTCTTTCTGTACCCCTATTCCCTCTTTCTGCACCTCTCGTGCCTCCTTTTGTACCTCTGTTGCTTCTTTCTGTACTTCTATTGCTTATTGTGCACCTCTGTTGCTTCTTTCTGCACTCCTCTTTCCTTTTTCGGAAACCGTTCTTCACTCTTTCTGCACTTCTCTTACCTCTTTCTGCACACTGTTCCCTTTTTCTGAACCTCTCTTGACTGTTTCTGCAACTCTCTTGCCTCTTTCTGAAGTTCTCTTGTCTCCTTCTTCACCTCTGTTGCTTTTTTCTGTACCTCTCTTGCCTCTTTCTGTATCCCTTTCCCTCTTTCTGCACATCTCTTCCCTCTTTCTGTACTTCTCGTCACTCTTTCTGCAATTCTCTTCTCTCTTTCTGCACCCTTCTTGCCTCTGTCTTCACCTAACTTGCCTCTTTCTAACCCTCTCCTGCCTCTTTCTGCAACACTCTTACCTCGTTCTGCACTACTCTTCCTTTTTCTGCACCTTTCTTGTTTCTTTCTGCAACTCTCTTGTCTGTTATCTCACTTCTCTTGCTTCTTTCTGCACCTCTGTTGCTTCTTTTAGCATTTATCTTGCCTCTTTCTGAACTTCTTTTGCCTGTTTCTGCAACTTTCTTTTCTCTTCCATCACTTCTCTTGCTTTCTGCACGTCTGTTGCTTCTTTCTGCAGTTCTCTTCTCTCCTTCTGCACCTCTGTTGCTTCTTTTTGTATCTATCTTGCCTTCTTCTGCACTTCTCTTGCCTCCTTTTGCACTTCTTTGCCTCTTTCTGCACCTCACTTACCTCTTTCTGCTCTTCTCTTGTCTCTTTCTGCTCCTTTCTTGACTCTTTCTGCAACTCTTTTGCCTATTTCTGCACTTCTCTTGCCTCATTATGCATTACTGTTCTTTTTTTCTGCACTTCTCTTGCCTCTTTCTGCACCTCTTTTGCCTCTTTCTGTACCCCTTCCCTCTTTCAGCACATCTCTTCCCTCTTGCTGTACTTTCTTCCCTATTTCTGCACTTATCTTCTCTTTTTCTGCACCCCTCTTGCCTCTGTCTGCACCTCACTTGCCTCTTTCTTCAACTCCCCAGCCTCTTTCTGCACCTGTCTTGCCTCTTTCTGCACTTCTCTTCCTTTTGTCTGCACCTTTCTTGTTTCTTTTTGCAACTCTCTTGTCTGTTTTATCACTTCTCTTGCCTCTTTCTGCCTTTCTTTTGCCTGTTTCTTCAACTCTCTTGTCTCTTTCATCACTTCTCCTGCTTCTTTCTGCACCTCTGCACCTCTGTTGGTTCTTTCTATACCCCTCTTTCCTCTTTCTGCACCTCTAGTGCTTCTTTCTGTACCTCTCCTGCTTCTTTCTGCACCCCTCGTGCCTCTTTCACACCCCTCTTCCTGCACCCCTCCTGCCTCTTTCTGCACCTGTGTTCCATCTTTCTGCACTTCTTTTGTTTCTTTCTGCATCTCTCACTTCTTTCTGCACCCTTTTTGCCTCTTTCTGCACCCTTCTTCCCTCTTTCTGTGCCTCTCTTCCCTCCTTCTGCACCCCTGTTCCCTTTTTCTAAATAAATCCGTATTTGTAAAGCGCAAACTACTCACCCTTACGGGTCTCAAGGCACTGGGGACCGTCGTGGAAATTAAGTGAACTATTGCCCAGAGTCACATGGTGCTGAGCTGAGCTGCCGCCGGAGCTGGGGATTGAACCATGAGCCCTGTGCTCCGAAGTCAGCTGCCCTGGCCGCTGCACCACACCACACCTTTTTCTGCACCTCTCTTCCCGGTTTCTGCAACTCTCTTGCCTCTTTCTGTACCTGTATTACTTCTTAATGCACTTCTTTTGTTTCTTTCTGCACCTCTCACTTCTTTCTGCACCCTTTTTGCCTCTTTCTGCACCCCTCTTCCCTCTTTCTGTGCCTCTCTTCCCTCCTTATGCACCCTTGTTCCCTTTTTTCTGCACCTCTCTTGCCTGTTTCTACAACTCTATTGCCTCTTTCTTCAGTTCTCCTGTCTCCTTCTGCACCTCTGTTGCTTCTTTCTGTACCTCTCTTTTCTCTTTCTGCACTTCTATTGCCTCTTTCTGTACTTCTCTTGCCTCTTTCTGCACCTCTCCTGCCTATTTCTGCACCTATCTTGCCTCTTTCTGCACTTCTCTTCATTTTGTCTGCACCTTTCTTGTTTCTTTTTGCAACTCTCTTGTCTGTTTTATCACTTCTCTTGCCTCTTTCTGCCCTTCTTTAGCCTGTTTCTTCAACTCTCTTGTCTCTTTCATCACTTCTCCTACTTCTTTCTGTTCCTCTGCACCTCTGTTGCTTCTTTCTGAACACCTCTTGCCTCTTTCTGCACCCCTCTTGCTTCTATCTGCAACCTTCTTGCCTCTTTCTGTACCCCTCTTCCCTCTTTCTGTACCTCTCTTGCCTCTTTTTGTACCTCTGTTGCTTCTTTCTGCACTTCTATTGCTTATTGTGCACCTCTGTTGCTTTTTTCTGCACTCCTCTTGCCTTTTTCGGAAACCGTTCTTCACTCTTTCTGCACTTCTCTTGCATCTTTCTGCACCCTGTTCCCTTTTCCTGAACCTCTCTTGCCTGTTTCTGCAACTCTCTTGCCTCTTTCTGCAGTTCTCTTGTCTACTTCGGCACCTCCGTTGCTTCTTTCTGTACCTCTCTTGCCTCTTTTTGTACCCCCTTCCCTCTTTCTGCACATCTCTTCCCTCTTTCTGTACTTCTCTTCCCTATTTCTGCAATACTCTTCTCCCTTTCTGCACCCTTCTTGCCTCTGTCTTCACATAACTTGCCTCTTTCTAACCCTCTCCTGCCTCTTTCTGCAACACTCTTGCCTCGTTCTGCACTTCTCTTCCTTTTTTCTGCACCTTTCTTGTTTCTTTTTACAACTCTCTTGTCTGTTATCTCACTTCTCTTGCTTCTTTCTGCACTTCTGTTGCTTCTTTTAGCACTTATCTTGCCTCTTTCTGAACTTCTTTTGCCTGTTTCTGTAACTCTCTTTTCTCTTCCATCACTTCTCTTGCTTTCTGCACGTCTGTTGCTTCTTTCTGCAGTTATCTTGTCTCCTTCTGCACCTCTGTTGCTTCTTTTTGTACCTCTCTTGCCTCTTTCTGCACCTCTCCTGCCTCTTTCTGCACCTGTCTTGTCTCTTTCTACACTTCTCATCCTTTTGTCTGCACCTTTCTTGTTTCTTTTTGCAACTCTCTTGTCTGTTTTATCACTTCTCTTGCCTCTTTCTGCCCTTCTTTTGCCTGTTTCTTCAACTCTCTTGTCTCTTTTATCACTTCTCCTATTTCTTTCTGCACCTCTGCACCTCTGTTGCTTCTTTCTGAACACCTCTTGCCTCTTTCTGCACCCCTCTTGCTTCTATCTGCACCCTTCTTGCCTCTTTCTGTACCCCTCTTCCCTCTTTCTGCACCTCTCTTGCCTCTTTTTGTACCTCTGTTGCTTCTTTCTGCACTTCTATTGCTTATTTTGCACCTCTGTTGCTTCTTTCTGCAGTTTTCTTGTCTCCTTCTGCACCTCTGTTGCTTCTTTTTGTACCTCTCTTGCCTCTTTCTGCACTTCTCTTGCCTCTTTTTGCACTTCTCTTGCCTCTTTTTGCACTTCTTTTGCCTCTTTCTGCACCTCACTTACCTCTTTCTGCTCTTCTCTTGTCTCTTTCTGCTCCTTTCTTGACTCTTTCTGCAACTCTCTTGCCTATTTCTGCACTTCTCTTGCCTCTCTCTGCATCACTGTTGTTTTTTTCTGCACTTTTCTCGCCTCTTTCTGCGCCTCTTTTGCCTCTTTCTGTACCCCTTTCCTCTTTCAACACATCTCTTCCCTCTTGCTGTACTTTCTTCCCTATTTCTGCACTTCTCTTCTCTCTTTCTGCACCCCTCTTGTCTCTGTCTGCACCTCACTTGCCTCTTTCTCCACCTCTCCAGCCTCTTACTGCACCTGTCTTGCCTCTTTCTGCACTTCCCTTCCTTTTGTCTGCACCTTTCTTGTTTCTTTTTGCAACTCTCTTGTCAGTTTTATCACTTCTCTTGCCTCTTTCTGCCCTTCTTTTGCCTGTTTCTTCAACTCTCTTGTCTCTTTCATCACGTCTCCTGCTTCTTTCTGCACCTCTGCACCTCTGTTGCTTCTTTCTGAACACCTCTTGCCTCTTTCTGCACCCCTCTTGCTTCTTTCTGCACCCTTCTTGCCTCTTTCTGTACCCCTCTTTCCTCTTTCTGCACCTCTCTTGCCTCTGTTTGTACCTCTGTTGCTTCTTTCTGCACTTCTATTGCTTATTCTGCACCTCTGTTGCTTCTTTCTACACTCCTCTTGCCTCTTTCAGAAACCGTTCTTCACTCTTTCTGCACTTCTCTTGCCTCTTTCTTCACCCTGTTCCCTTTTTCTGAACCTCTCTTGCCTGTTTCTGCAACTCTCTTGCCTCTTTCGGCAGTTCTCTTGTCTCCTTCTGCACCTCTGTTGCTTCTTTCTGTACCTCTCTTGCCTCTTTCTGTACCCCTTCCCTCTTTCTGCACATCTCTTCCCTCTTTCTGTACTTCTCTTCCCTCTTTCTGCAATTCTCTTCTCTCTTTCTGCACCCTTCTTGCCTCTGTCTTCACCTAACTTGCCTCTTTCTGCAACACTCTTGCCTCGTTCTGCACTTCTCTTCCTTTTTTCTGCACCTTTCTTGTTTCTTTCTGCAACTCTCTTGTCTGTTATCTCACTTCTCTTGCTTATTTCTGCACCTCTGTTGCTTCTTTTAGCACTTATCTTTCCTCTTTCTAAACTTCTTTTGCCTGTTTCTGCAACTCTCTTTTCTCTTCCGTCACTTCTCTTGCTTTCTGCACCTCTGTTGCTTCTTTCTGAAGTTCTCTTGTCTCCTTCTGCACCTCTGTTGCTTCTTTCTGTACCTCTCTTGCCTGTTTCTCCACTTCTCTTGCCTCTTTTTGCACTTCTTTTGCCTCTTTCTGCACCTCACTTACCTCTTTCTGCTCTTCTCTTGTCTCTTTCTGCTCCTTTCTTGACTCTTTCTGCAACTCTCTTGCCTATTTCTGCACTTCTCTTGCCTCTTTCTGCATCACTGTTGTTTTTTTCTGCACTTCTCTTGCCTCTTTCTGCACCTCTTTTGCCTCTTTCTGTATCCCTTCCCTCTTTCAGCACATCTCTTCCCTCTTGCTGTACTTTCTTCCCTATTTCTGCACTTCTCTTCTCTCTTTCTGCACCCTCTTGCCTCTGTCTGCACCTCACTTGCCTCTTTCTCCACCTCTCCAGCCTCTTTCTGTACCTGTTCTGCCTCTTTTTGCACATCTCTTCCTTTTTTCTGCGCCTTTCTTGTTTCTGTCTGCAACTCTCTTGTCTGTTTTAGCACTTCTATTGGTTGTATGACGTCACAACACATTCTGTTGCAATCCATGCCTTTACCACGCATGCGTTACAACGCGAATGCCATTACCACGCATAACCTTTACCATGAAAATGCCTTTACCACGCATACCGTTACAACGATTTTCGTTGTAAAACCATGCATGGTAAGGGCATATTCATGGTAAAGGTTATCTCAGACCCCTGCCCCAATTCCTATAACTGCTCCCTTGCACCCTCCCCCCTTCTAGCCCCTAGATTTTTTTAAAAAAATACCCCTCCACTGTACCCCTGCACGACCCCCAGCCCCCAATCCTTCTAAGAAATACCCCTGCCCGGAACCCTAAAAATGTTGCCCTGCGTGATTCCCCTACCCACAAACCCTTCTAACAAATACCCCTCCCCTGCCCTGAACCCTAAATACGGACCCCTGGCCGACACAACCCCCTCAGCCCTTAAATTATTATTTTTTTAAACTAAAATCCCCCTTACCTCTCCACGACTTCTCCTCTCCTCGCTCTTTCGAGGTGCGGTGCACGTCGTAAAGAGGAAGCGGAAGTGTCTTTCTGTTTCCTCTAACGATGCCGATAGCCTCCACATCTTTCACCAATAAATGTTTTGTGTCTGTGAAGGCGACGGAAAGAGGTGACATGATCATATTGTGAGGATTTGAATAGAAGGGATTATTTAAAAACGTAACAGACATCAAACACCATGCTGGTGAGCTGCGTTTTCTTAATGGAAATTCTTTTTAATAATAATTTCGAAGTGTATGAAAGTTCGCATTTTTTGGCCATTAGCTTGTTCAGGAAGTGAAGGTTAGGTGTTACATTCCAAATGAGGGCGAGCTGATAATTAAAGGCAATCATTCATTTGTTAAATGTCACAGGTTCACTCGACATCGCTGTCATCCAAACGAGCTTGTACCTTTAACACACATGCCTTTACTTCGTATCTCGTAGTAAAGGTATGCCTGGTAAAGGCTATGCGTGGTAACCACGCATGCATTGTAATGCATGTGTGGTTAAGGGTATTTGTGGAAACAGCCGCGTTGTAGTGGCTGTTTCCCCTTCTGTTGCTTCTTTCTGCACCTCTGTTGCTTCTTTCAGCACTACTCTTGCCTCTTTCTGCACTTCTTTTGCCTGTTTCTGCAACTCTCTTGTCTCTTTCATCACTTCTCTTGCTTCTTTCTGCACGTCTGTTGCTTCTTTCTGCACCCCTCTTGCCTCTTTATGCACCCCTCTTGCTTCTTTCTGCACCCCTCTTGCCTCTTTCTGCACCCCTCTTGCCTCTTTCTGCACCTCTGTTGCTTCTTTCTGTACTTCTCTTGTTTCTTTCTGCACTTCTGTTGCTTCTTTCTGCACTCCTCTTACCTCTTTCTGCACCCTTCTTCCATCTTTCTGCACCTCTCTTGCCTCCTTCTGAACCTCTGTTGCTCCTTTCTGTACCTCTCTTGCCTCTTTCTGCACCTCTCCTGCCTCTTTCTGCACCTGTCTTGCCTCTTTCTGCACTTTTCTTCCTTTTTTCTTCACCTTTCTTGTTTCTTTCTGCAACTCTCTTGTCTATTATTTTATTTATTTATTTTATAGTTTTATGGAGGCCGAACCAGACCTGTGAGGGTATCAGAGCGCTTTACAGGATTAAGGGGGTGGAATACAAAGAGTAAGGATGGGAGGGATCAAATTGGGAAAGATAGGGGATACATTATACAGGAGGAGCACGCAGTCTAAAGTCCAAGCTACATGTGGGAATAAAAATTAAAGCAAGTGGATATAATATACAAGAAGGCACGCAGTCTCAGCTCTTGGGGGGATGCCCAGGAGTGCAGAAAAATGTATCATCCGTAGAGGCCGTGGATAATGCCGAGGTGGAGGGTGGAACATGTCGATGAGGTGATTGTAAAGTATTCATTAGACAAGGTATTTTCCCATTAAGGTTTTGGTCTCCTTCTTAAAGTGTGCCAAGGATGGAAGTCTTCTGATGGCGGGTGGGAGAGAGTTCCAAATTCTTGGTGTGGCCCCAGAGAAGGCCCGATTGTAGGTTTTTTTCTTCCGGAAGCATGCTGGTTGCAGCAACAGGTCTTTGGCAGATCGGGAGTTTCTGGCTCCTCCGGATACCATGAGTTTTTGTGCGAGAAATGTAGGGGAATTGGAGTAAAGAGCTTTGTGAGTAATGCAGGCCACTTTAAATTGGATTCTGGCCTCTAGGGGAAGCCAGTTCAGAGCTTTGAGGTGGGGAGAGATGTGGTCGAATTTCTTTGAGCCCGTTAGGAGTCTGGTGGCGGTGTTGAGGCAGGCTTTCAATGGGGCCAGAGAGTTCTTGGGTAGCCCTGCGAGAGTAGAGCATCCATATTCTAGTCTGGAAATGACTAGGGCCTGGGTTGCCGTTTTAAGGTTGGACGCATCGAGGAAGGGTTTTAGGTTTCTTAGGTAGCTCATGTGGAATCTAGCCATTTTGGCCATCAAGTTTATATGGCCACGCATATTCAGGCTGCCGTCAAGGGTTATTCCAAGGGATTTCGCCGAGTCAACAATGGTAGGAGGGCAGTTTAGTGCTGTGGTGGGCTTGATCCATTCCTGGATGTCTGGATTGGATTTGGGTGGGGAGATCAGAAGAAATTCAGTTTTATTTGCTTTGAGTTTAAGCTGGTTGGCGGTGAGCCAATGGACTGTCAGCTTCAGGGCCTCGTTCAGGGAGAAAATGTCCTCAGGGGAAGAGATTTTTATGTAGATCTGTGTATCGTCGGCGTACATAAGGTAGGAGATGTTGGCGGCATGAAGCACCTCGGTGAGAGGTTTAAGGTAAAGGTTGAAGAGGGTAGGGGAGAAGGTTGATCCTTGGGGGACTCCAACCGAAACCGGAGAGGGGGCGGATAGATCACCGTTGATGAGAACCCTCTGTGAGCGGTTTTGGAGGAAGGATCTAAACCATTCAAGGACGGTGCCATCCAACCCCATCCTGACTTTGAGGCGTTCTAGGAGAATTTCATGGTTAACCGTATCAAAGGAGGAGGAAAGGTCTAGAAGGATTAGGAGACAGGTGTCGCCTAGGTCGAGGGCTTGGAGGGCGTCATCCACAATGTGGAGGAGGGTGGTTTCCCTGCTATGTCCAGGTCTGAACCCTGATTGGAAGTCATCTAGCAGGTGAAAGTTGTTGATGTGTACTCTTAGCTGCTGTTGCACACATTTTTCCAGAACTTTGGCAAGGAGTGGGATGTTGGATATGGGTCTATAGTTCTCAGCGGAGGCAGGGTCCAGCGTGGGTTTTTTTAGGATGGGGACAACTTGGCCAGCCTTGAGCGAATCAGGAATTGAGCCCTGTAGGAGGGAGGTGTTGATTATTGAGGTCCAGGAAGGGATGATAGCCTGAGAGGCGGCAGCTAGGCAGTTAGAGGGGAGAGTATCATTAAAGTGATTGTTCGGTTTTAAGGAGGCAAGAATTCTCGAGATAGAGTGTTCGTCATAGATTTTAAAGTTGGACCAGTGCGCTAGGTTTTTGGGTGAAGTTTGGGAGGACAACACAGAGAGAAGAGGTAGAGCTGGCAGAATTTGATTTTGGTGGTGAGTTGCAGATTTAAGTTCATTTCCTAGGGCAGAGATTTTGTTGCAGAAGAAGAAAGAGAATTCCTCGCTTGATATTAGGGGTTTAGGTGTTTCTTTGGAGGTTTTCGCTAGTTTGTTGGATTGGTGTTTGACAAAGTCGAACAGCTTGCGAGGTCGATTTTTGGCATTCTCCAGTTCAGTTCTGAAGAATTCTTTTTTAGTGTTGAGGATTTTCTTATTGTAGGCATTTCTGGCCTGGCGGAGAAGTTTTAGATGTGCTGCTGATGGGTGTTGTTTCCAGATTTATTCAGTCTGTCAAAGGGATCTCCTCTCCATGTTGAGGGATCCGCTGAACCAGGGATTTCTGTCTTTGATCTGGGTTCTTTTTAATTTTAGTGGTGCCAGGTCATCGAGAATGTCGGATATGGTTGAGTAATGATCCACTAGGTTGTCGACCGAGGTGCACTGAGGGGGGGGAGGTCGGACTCACAATGCGCTGCCAGTTTCTCGTGGTCGAGGTTCTCTAACCCATCGTTTGGGAATCACGGGTTGAGGTGTCCATTTTTGTGGGTGCTGGGCAGGAGGAAGGTGATGGCGTGGTGGTCGGACCAATCACAAGGGTCAATAGAGTTAAGTTTGACCACTGATTCCTTAGAAATGATCCAGTCTAGAGTGGCGCCTTTCAAATGAGTAGGGAGGGAGCAGGCTTGGATAAGGGGTTGATCAGAGAAGAAGTCTCTGATGGCATTGACCTGAGGGTCCTTAGGATTCTTCCAATGCAAGTTTAAAGTCGCCAAGGAAAATGTTATTAGAGTTTGGAGAAACCTTGGCTGTGATGATTTCCATGAGGAGGTCCATAAAGGTTGTCTGTTTTGTCACTTCTCTTGCTTCTTTCTGCAGCTCTGTTGCTTCTTTCAGCACTTCTCTTGACTCTTTCTGCACTTCAAATGCCTGTTTCTGCAACACTCTTGTCTCTTTTATCACTTCCCTTGCTTCTTTCTGCACCTCTGTTGCTTCTTTCTGTACCCCTCTTGCCTCTTTATGCACCCCTCTTGCATCTTTCTGCATCCCTCTTGCCTCATTCTGCACCCCTCTTCCCTCTTTCTGCACCTCTCTTGCCTCCTTTTGCACCTCAGTTGTTTCTTTCTGCACTTCTCTTGCCTCTTTCTGCACCCCTCTTGCCTCTTTCTGCACCTCTGTTGCTTCTTTCTGCACTTCTGTTGATTCTTTCTGCATTCCTCTTGCCTCTTTCTGCACCCTCCTTCCCTCTTTCTGCACCTCTCTTCCCTCTTTCTGCACCCCTGTTCCGTTTTTCTGCACCTCTCTTGCCTGTTTCTGCAACTTCTTGCCTTTTTCTACTGTTCTCTTGTCTCCTTCTGCACCTCTGTTGGTTTTTTCTGAACTTCTCTTGCCTCTTTCTGCACCTCTTTTGCCTCTTTCTGTACCCCTTCCCTCTTTCTGCACATCTCTTCCCTCTTGCTGTACTTTTCTTCCCTCTTTCTGCACTTCTCTTGTCTCTTTCTGCACCCCTCTTACCTCTTTCTGCACATCTCTTGCCTCTTTCTGGACCTTTCCTGCCTCGTTCTACACCTGTCTTGCCTCTTTCTGCACTACTCTTCCTTTTTTATGCGCTATTCTTGTTTCTTTCTGCAACTCTCTTGCCTGTTTTATCACTTCTGTTGCTTCTTTCTGCACCTCTGTTGCTCCTTTCTGTACACCTCTTGCCTCTTTCTGCACTTCTCTTGCCTCTTTCTGCACTTCCCTTGCTTCTTTCTGCACCTCTCCTGTCTCTTTCTGCACCTGTCATGCCTCTATCTGCACCTGTCATGCCTCTTTCTGCACTTTTCTTCCTTTTTTCTGCACCTTTCTTGTTTCTTTCTGCAACTCTCTTGTCTGTTTTATCACTTCTCTTTCTTCTTTCTGCAGCTCTGTTGCTTCTTTCTGCACTTCTCTTGACTATTTCTGCACTTCATTTGCCTGTTTCTGCAACTCTCTTGTCTCTTTCATCACTTCTCTTGCTTCTTTCACCACCTCTTTTGCTTCTTTCTGTACCCGTCTTGCCTCTTTCTGCACCCCTCTTGCTTCTTTCTGCACCCCTCTTGCCTCATTATGCATCCCTCTTCCCTCTTTCTGAACCTCTCTTGCATACTTTTGCACCTCTGTTGCTTCGTTCTGCACTTCTCTTACCTCTTTCTGCACCCCTCTTGCCTCTTTCCGCACCTCTGCTGCTTCTTTATGCACTTCTGTTGATTCTTTCTGCACTCTTCTTGCCTCTATATGCACCCTTCTTCCCTCTTTCTACACCTCTCTTGCCTCTTTCTGTACTCCTGTTACCTTTTACTGCACCTCTCTTGCCTCTTTCTACATTTTTCTTGTCTCCTTCTGTACCTCTGTTACTTTTTTCTCTACCTCTCGTGCCTCTTTCTGCACTTCTCTTACCTCTTTCTGCATCCCTCTTCCCTCTTTCTGCACCCATCTTGCCTATTTTTACATCTCTGTTGCTTCTTTTTGCACTTCTCTTTCCTCTTTCTGCACCCCTATTGCCGCTTTCTGCATCTCTGTTGCTTCTTTCTACACACCTATTGCTTCTTTCTGTACTCCTCTTGCCTCTTTCTGCACCCTTCTTCCCTCTTTCTGCACCTCTCTTGCCTCTTTCTGCACCCCTGTTCCCTTTTTCTGCACCTCTCTTGCCCGTTTCTACAACTCTCTTGCCTCTTTCTACAGTTCTCTTGTCTCCTTCTACACCTCTGTTGCTTTTTTCTCTACCTCTCTTGCCTCTTTCTGTACTTCTCTTACCTCTTTCTGCACGTCTCTTGCCTCTTTCTGCACTTCTGTTGCTTCTTTATGCACTTCTGTTGATTCTTTCTGCACTTCTTTTGCCTCTTTCTGCACCCTCCTTCCCTCTTTCTACACCTCTCTTGCCTCTTTCTGCACCCCTGTTACCTTTTTCTGCACCTCTCTTGCCTCTTTCTACAGTTCTCTTGTCTCCTTCTGCACCTCTGTTGCTTTTTTCTCTACCTCTCTTGCCTCTTTCTGCACTTCTCTTACCTCTTTCTGCACGTCTTGCCTCTTTCTGCACCTATCCTGCCTCTTTCTACACCTGTCTTGCCTCTTTCTGCACTACTATTCCTTTTTTCTGCGCCTTTCTTGTTTCTTTCTGCAACTCTCTTGCCTGTTTCATCACTTCTGTTGCTTCTTTCTACACCTTTGTTGCTTCTTTCAGCACTTCTCTTGCCTCTTTCTGCACTTCTTTTGCCTGTTTTTGCAACTCTCTTGTCTCTTTCATCACTTCTCTTGCCTCTTTCTGAACTTCTTTTGGCTGTTTCTGCAACTCTCTTGTCTCTTTCATCACTTCTCTTGCTTCTTTCTGCACCTCTGTTGCTTCTTTCTGCACCCCTCTTGCCTCTTTCTTCACCCCTCTTGCTTCATTCTGCACCCTTCCTGCCCCTTTCTGCATCTCTGTTGCTTCTTTCTGCACTTCTCTTGCCTCTTTCTACAGCTCTATTGCCTCTTTCTGCACCTCTGTTGCTTCTTTCTGCACTCCTCTTGCCTCTTTCTACACCCTTATTTTCTCTTTCTGCACCTCTCTTGCCTCTTTCTCCACCCCTGTTCCCTTTTTCTGCACCTCTCTTGCCTGTTTCTGCAACCCTCTTGCCGCTTTCTGCAGCTCTGTTGTCTCCTTCTGTACATCTGTTGCTTCTTTCGGACTTCTCTTGCCTCTTTCTCTATCTCACTTACCTTTTTCTGCTCCTCTCTTACCTCTTTCTGCACTTCTCTTGCCTCTTTCTGCACTTCTTTTGCCTCTTTCTACACTTCTCTTGCCTCTTTCTGCACCTGTCTTGCCTCTTTCTGCACTTCTCTTCCTTTTTTCTGCACCTTTCTTGTTTCTTTCTGCAACTCTCTTGTCTGTCTTATCACTTCTGTTGCTTCTTTCTGCACCTCTGTTGCTTCTTTCAGCACTTCTCTTGCCTCTTTCTGCACTTCTTTTGCCTGGTTCTGCAACTCTCTTGTCTCTATCATCACTTCTCTTGCTTCTTTCTGCACCTCTGTTGCTTCTTTCTGCACCCCTCGTGCCTCTTTCTGCACCCCTCTTGCTTCTTTCTGCACCCTACTTGTCTTTTTTGCATCTCTGTTGCTTCTTTCTGCACTTCAATTTCCTCTTTCTGCACCCCTATTGCCTCTTTCTGTACCTCTGTTGCTTCTTTCTGCACTTCTCTTGCCTGTTCTGCAACTCTCTTGCTGCTTTCTGCAGTTCTGTTGTCTCCTTCTTCACATCTGTTGCTTCTTTCTGTACCTCTCTTGCCTCTTTCTGTACTTCTATTGCCTCTTTCGCACTTCTCTTGCCTCTTTCTGCACCTCACTTACCTCTTTCTGCTCCTCTCTTGCCTCTTTCTGCTCCTCTCTTGCCTCTTTCTGCACTTCTCTTGCCTCTTTCTGCACTTCTCTTGCCTCTTTCTGCACATGTCTTGACTCTTTCTGCACTTCTCTTCAATTTTTCTGCACCTTTCTTGTTTCTTTCTGCAACTCTCTTGCCTGTCTTATCACTTCTTTTGCTTCTTTCTGCACCTGCACCTGTGATGCTTCTGTTAGCTTTTCTCTTGCCTCTTTCTGCACTTCTTTTGTCTTTTTCTGCAACTCTCCTGTCTCTTTCATCACTTCCCTCTGTTGCTTCTTTCTGTACCCTCTTGCCTCTTTCTTTTCCCATCTTGTTTCTTTCTCAACCCATCTTGCCACTTTCTGCACCCCTCTTTCTTCTTTCTGCACCTCTCTTGCCTCGTTTTGCACCTCTGTTGCTTCTTTCTGCACATCTTTTGCCTCTTTCTGAACCCCTCTTGCCTCTTTCTGCACCTATGAGGCTTCTTTCTGCACTTCTCTTGCTTCTTTCTACAATTCTGTTGCTTCTATCTGCACTCCTCTTGCCTCTTTCTGCACCCTTCACCCCTCTTTATGCACTTCTCTTGCCTCTTTCTGCATCCCTGTTCCCTTTTTCTGCACCTCTCTTGCCTGTTTCTGCAACTCTCTTGCCTCTTTCTGCAGTTCTCTTGTCTCCTTCTGAACCTCTGTTGCTACTTTCTGTACCTCTCTTTCCTCTTTCTGCACTTCTCCTGCCTCTTTCTGTACTTCTCTTGCCTCTTTCTGCACCTTTCCTGCCTCTTTCTGCACCTGTCTTGCCTCTTTCTGCACTTTTCTTCCTTTTTTATGAGCCTTTCTTGTTTCTTTCTGCAACTCTCTTGTCTGTTTTATCAATTCTCTTGCTTCTAGCTGTTCCTCTTTTGCTTCTTTTAGCACTTCTCTTGACTCTTTCTGCACTTCTGATGCCTGTTTCTGTAACTTTCTTGACTCTTTCATCACTTCTCTTGCTTCTTTCTGCACCCCTATTGCTTCTTTCTGCACCCCTCTTGCCTCTTTCTGTACCCCTCTTCCCTCTTTCTGCACCTCTGATGCTCCTTGTGCACCTCTCTTGCTTCTTTCTGCACTTCTCTTGCCTCTTTCTGCACCCCTCTTGCTTCTTTCTGCACCTCTGTTGCTTCTTTCTGCACTTCTGTTGATTCTTTCTGCACCTCTCTTGCCTCTTTTTGAATCTCTGTTGCTTCTTTCTGCACTTCTCTTGTCTCTTTCTGCACTCCTATTGCCTCTTTCTGTACCAATGTTGCTTCTTTCTGCACATCTCTTGCTTCTTCCTTCACTTCTGTTGCTTCATTCTGCCTCCTTTTGCCTCTTTCTGCACCCTCCTTCCCTCTTTCTGCACCTCTCTTGCCTCCTTCTGCACCCTGTTTCCTTTTTCTGCACCTCTCTTGCCTGTTTCTGCAACTCTCTTGCCTCTTTCTGCAGTTATTTTGTCTCTTTCTGCACATCTGTTGCTTCTTTTTGTACCTCTCTTGCCTCTTTCTGCACTTCTCTTGTGTCTTTCTGCACCTCACTTACCTCTTTCTGATCCTCTCTTGCCTCTTTCTGCTTCTCTCTTGCCTCTTTCTGCACTTTTCTTGCCTCTTTCTACACTTCTCTTTCCTCTTTCTGCACATTTCTTACTCTTTCTGCACCTCTCTTATTTTTTTTCTGCAATTGTCTTGCTCCTTTCTGTACTTCTCTTGCCTGTTTCTATATTTAAATGGGAAGTGCAATCTGTCAAGTTTAAAGGTCTGCGTGCTCTCGTGACTGAGGTATATGTCTACTTGCACATATATTCTCACATGTGTTATGCATCTGAATATGGTAGTTTAAAAAGCGGGTAGCTTATCATATAGGTGGTCAAATCCTCTTAGTTCTGCTCTGTCATTCGGTCGCACAGGCAGACATGTCTTATGTATATATGTGTTATAGAGCCCCTCAAATATACTATTGAATACCCATGTGCCCTGTATTGTGAGCAGAAAGAAATGCGTACACCTTTTTTACACATATTTGCAGAGTATGCTGTTTGAAACACAGGTATTCAAGTGTTTGTATGTTTATTTTCATTTAACATGTCACTAGGTAAAAGCATAGACACGCATGCATACCTTCACAAACTTGGTCAGACTTACAACAGTGATATGCTTAGGATTGCTGTTTTATATTTGGTATGCCTAACATTCTGAGCAGTCGATTGATAGTGAACCTTCAAGAGAAAAGTGAGGTGTAAGACATCTTCGGAAAAGGATTAGTGCTTAGGGTACTTTGTTCGAGTCTGTTGTTACAGTCAAAGTAGGCCTCTTTCTACACCTCTGTTGGTTCTTTCTGCACATCTCTTGCTTCTTTCTTCTCCTTTATTCCTCTTTCTGGACTTCTGTTGCCTCTTTCTGCTTTTCTCTTGCTTCTTTCTGCACCTTTCTTCCTCTTTCTGTACCTCTTTTGCCTCTTTCTGCATTTTTCTTGCTTCTTTCTGTGCCTTTCTACCTCTTTCTGCACATGTCCAACCTATGTAGGCATAGCTAGACATTAACATTTAAAAAACCTTAGAAATTCACTGAAAAAACCATAGGTTTCAGGGACGTTATAGTTAGAAATAATCATTTGAAAAAACATAGAAAATCACTGGAAAAAAAACAGGTTTCAAGGACGTTATAGTTAGTTGGACATTTCCCTCATACAAAACCAGAGAAATTCGGCCATTATAGTTAGTTGAGCTAACTATAACTCGCGCCCTACAATGCACTGCTGATGACATCACATATTACATCATTCATGACATGGTCAGTGACATCACTGATGATATCACTAATGACATCTCAAATAACATCACTGATAACATCACTGATGACATCATCCACGTGATAATCTGATGCACCTCCTCACAGCCTAATATAACCTTTCATACACCCACTCTAAAATACAGACTGCCACTGTCAAAACCATAGACACACCAATATCAGTTACTACATACCCACTCACTGATTCCTAGGTCTATACACACATCCACTCCCTCATCCATACAGTCACTCATACATGCAGTCACTCATCAATACACCCACTATCATATGTACTCATACACCCATACAGACACTCACACACTGCCACTCACCCATAGAGTTACTCACACAGCTAGTCAGTCATGCAAAGAATCAATCAAACTCCCATTTACTCACCTACACAGTTATACCCACACCACCTCACTTATTTATACAGATACTAACACATACTTCCTCTCTTATACAATCACTGACACAAGCACACACTGATCCATACAGCCACTCTCAGAATCACTCACTCTCACATATAATCATTTATATACTCCAACACTCACATATACTGCCTTTCACATATGTAGTTACTCACACATGTACAACTGAAGCACCCATTTACTTATCAACACAGCCATACACACACTCACCCATCTATACAGCCCCTCACAGATGCACTCTTGAACCCATACACCCAGTGACTCACTCACTCACACATCCATGCAGGGAGTCACACACACCGCACCCACCCACACAGACACTGAGGCACCCATTCAGGTACTCAGACAACCAATCAAAAACCCATATAGACACTCATGCAGCTACTCACCAACCCAAGCAGCCACTTACACACCAACTAACAGACTGATACAGACATTCATACAGATTAGTTAGTCACCCATGTATTAGTAAGACACGTTTAATCACTCACTTATACAGTCAGTCATGCACCTATTAAATCATCCATTCAGACACTCATACACCCACTCATGCACTCATTCTTCAATACACCTTGGCATATATATATATATATATAAAACATATTTAAACTTTTTAGAAATACTCAGTCACATGATGATGTCATCAGTGATGTCATTTGAGATGTCATCAGTGATGTAATCAGTTATGTCACTGACCATGTCATGAGTAATGTAATATGTGATGTCATCAGCAGTGCATTGCGGGGGCATGAGTTATAGTTAGTTCAACTAACTATAACGGGTGAATTTCTCAGGCTTTGTACGAGTGAATTGTCCAACTAACAATAACGTCCCTGAAACCTGTGGTTTTTCAGTGAATTTGTATGTTTTTAAATGCAAATTTCTAACTATAACGTCTCTGAAACCTATGTTTTTTTCAGTGAAAATATATATATATATATATATATATATATATATGTATATATATATATATATATTCACTGAAAAAAACATAGGTTTCAGGCATGTTATAGTTAGAAATTAGCATTTAAAAAACCTTAGAAATTCACTGAAAAAACCATAGGTTTCAGGGACGTTATAGTTAGTTGGACATTTCACTCATACGAAACCATAGAAATTCGGCCGTTATAGTTAGTTCAGCTAACTATAACTCGCGCCCCCGCAATGCACTGCTGATGATGTCACATATTACATCATTCATGACATGGTCAGTGACATCACTGATGACATCACTGATGACATCTCAAATGACTTTAATGATGACATCACTGTTGACATCATCCATGTGAAGATCTGATGCACCTCCTCACACTGTAATATAACCTTTGATACACCCACTGTAAAATGCAGACTACCATTTTCGAAACCATCGACACACCAATACCATTTACTACATACGCACTCACGGATTCATAGGTCTATACACACATCCACTCATTCACCCATACAATAACTCATACATGCAGTCACTCATCAATACAACACTATAATATGCACTCATACACCTATACAGACACTCACACACCACCACTCATCCATGGAGTTACTCACACACCTAGACAGTCATGCAAAGAATCAATCACACTCCCATTTACTCACCTATACAGTTATACACACACCACCTCACTTATTCATACAGATACTAACGCATACTTACTCTCTTATACAATCACTGATACAAGTACACACTCATCCATACAGCCACTCTCACGTACAGACATTTATATACTCCAACTCTCACATACATTGCCTTTTACATATATAGTTACTTGGACATGTACCACTGAGACATCCATTCACTAACACACTCACCCACCCATACAGCTGTTTCCACATGCACTCTTGAACCCATACACCCAGTGAATCAACCATTCACACATCTATGCACAGAGTCACACACCTCCCACCCACACACTCAGTCTCCCATACAAATACTCAGGCAACCAATCAATAACCCATATAGACACTCATGTAGCTACTGACCAACCCATGCAGCAGCTTACACAACAACACACTTGGATACAGTGATTTTACCACAAGTACACTGTCAACTCCCCTCACAGGGTGCCCGGCTGGGCCCCATGTGAGTACCTCTTTTTTGCTTCTCACATTTCCCGTGGTGTACATTTCACACTTTTGACAGTGGATTCCTATACCCAGGTGTCCCTTTATTTTAGGTCCAGAGGAGACCCCCTATTGTTGGTGGGGTCCAAACGCCGTTGACAAAATCCAAAAGCGAACCATTTCTCAGCCCCTACCACTGTACTAGAAAGCTGATACTAATCATTGAATATCCCTGTCATGGTCGTTTTTTGTAAATATTTTAAACCTATTTGTATGTCACAATTGTCACTATTGTTTTTGTAGGTTCTATGTTCACTTGGGACAGCATGTAGACTGATACAGACATTCACACAGTTTAGTCACTAACCCATGCATTCAGTAAGTCACATTTAATCACTCACTTATACAGTCAGTCACACACATATAGGCCTGGGCGGAAAACTACGCTACGCTCGCGTAGTTTGCGTAGTTTGCGCAACTACGTGCAACGCGAATTGCACGTAGCACAGTGCAAAAACGCGTAGCGTAGCGGGCATTTTTTGCTTGCTCGCGGTCCTCAACGTCAAGTTGGTGACCGCGAGCGAGCAAAATGACATCACGGTGAGACTTTTTCTTCGTTCGCGATCAGCAACATCAAGTTGCCGATCGCGAGCGTAGAAAATAAACTTCCCGGCGAGATTCTCAATGCGGGTAGGTCAGGTTTCTCATTGTGAGTGGTCGCGTATGCTCGCGACCGCTCGCGATGAGAAACTACCAGTCCGCGTTGAGAAAACTGCAGCTCGAGTACAAATCTACTCGAGCGACAGAAAACGACCGCTTGACCTGTGCAAGATGCCGTTTGCAATGATTGCACAGTGCGGACAAGCATCCGGCACTGTGCAATCATTGCGAACAGCATTTCCTACCGCACTACGCAGTTCGCGTAGTGCTACGCGTAGCTCGCGTAGGGCGAAGTGCACTTCGCGTAGCTACGCGTAGCGCTACTATGCGAACTACGCCCAGGGTTACACACATACTAAATCCTCCATCCAGACACTTATACACCCAGTCATTCTTCAATACACCTTGTCATATATATAAAAAAAAATAAACTTTACAGAAACACACAGTGTAGGAGAGTAGGATCTGCTTCACATGGGTACCCCCACTTTTTGCTGATGCTTCACTGTTTTTCGACTTTAGTCTGGCTGGGGCCCTGCTAATCAGAACCCCAGCCTAGCTGCTTCCTCTCTAAAATGGTTTCCATGTGCCTTAGGCACATCTCTGATTGGAATCTGGAGTGCCCTTATAAGTCCCTAGTATATGGTATACTATGTACCCAGGGCATAGGTACCTCAGAGGACTACCAGGGGCAGCAGCATGTATTGTGACACCCCTGGAAGGCCATCCAAAATGACACCACAGGTCTTCTACTGCAGCCTGGATAAGGTGGTGCATGCACCCCTTACAGTGGTATAGGCTACCTATATCACTACCATTGCACACACATATAAACCTATAAGTCACTCCAATGGCAGGCCTTACCAATCATGAAGGCAGAGTGCTTGGTTTTTATGTGAGAGGGTGCCCCTGCATGAGCAGAGCCCCTCTACAGCGTTCAGAGTCCCTCCTCTGATGCTGTTTGTGGTACAGCCTGACCATATACTCTTAAGTGCATTATATCCTCGCGGTACAATGCTAACTTTGGACTGGCTGCACCAAAACATGTTGTGTTTGGTGTCAAACATCTTGGAATACTACCCCTCGCCAGTCATGGTGGCGGGGGTAGCATTCCACCCTTCTAGAGGGAGAGACATGTACACACCGGGCTACCCGGTAACTTCTTTCCAGAGCCCTGGCATCACAAAATGGATGACGCTGCCACAGACACGGGTATGGCCTCCTGCTGCTGACTGAAACTCCGGCAGGGGAGGCCTGGACAGTAGGTTTCCTGTCGCAGGGAGGTGTAACCACCTCCCCAGACAGGATAATGTGTATTGGGGTTGGGCAGGAGCACTCTCTGGTGCTCAGAAGTCCTGCACTGGGGGCACACTTGGTGTCCCTGTGCATATGCCAGTTCAAACCGGTTACAGGGGCTACCTGCCCCTGCTCAGGTGTGAAACTGGACAAAGGGAATGGGTGTAACCACCCCTCTTCCCTGACCCTTCCATAGGTGGGTCCCCAGAGTATGTCCAACCCGCTAACTTAGTATAAGTATGGGATCCCAGTCTTTAGGACTTTAGATTACCCTAGATGAAACTCTGACACTGAATCCTGGACCTTCGACGCTCTACCTGAAGATTAGAGGACTGAAGAATCTCCCTTGGGGTCAAGGAGTGACTCCCCTGCTTGGCAAGCACCTAAGAAGCAATTGTCCAGTCTGCATTGCTGAAGCTCCCGCTGGATGCCGAAGTCTTTCCATCACCAGAGGTAGATTTCCAGACTTCCCAGAGGCTGCCCTGAGTCCCCAGAAAAGCTGAGGCCTGTAGCTTTCGTGGGTAATGTCGAACAGTGACCCCTGGACACCAAATACTTTTGCAAGTGCATCCTCTTCCTGGTATTCCATGAAGTTGTGCTTTGGGATCCGAGTAGCCCTCACCTCCAGCACCAACTGCACTGACGATCACTGGCCTCCACTCCACGAGTGTCCTGTGAGCCAGCTCCAAGTGTGTCCACTTGTGGCTTCTTTGTGGTCGTTAGTCCGTTGGCTAGTGGGCCCTCCTGAAGGCAACTCTTCTTCTGTTTGAGCTTTCCTGATTGCTCCAGACGTGCCCTGACTTACTATTGCTGGGTGAGTCCCCCAGATCTTGCTGGTCTGCATCAACGTCCTTTCTTTGTTTCTACAAGACTTGCCGTTGCCAAGGCTTGTTGGGTCCAATCCGGTCGCAGACACCCCTGCAATCGACAGACGTCGTGGGACAGCTCGAATCCAGCTCCTGGTTGTCGTCGACGCCTCCTGGACCTCGTGGCTGAAGAGTCAAGACGACTGTCAACCTACCTGAAGCACCCGACATCGGTGGGCATCTGCTCATCGTCTTCCTGGTCACTGGCTAGTGATCCAGACTCTGTCCCCTCTGCTTTCAGGTTCTTCAGATCTTCGATCCACCCTTGGATCTACCCGAACACTTTCGACTTGGTCGCCAGCAGCACTTTGCAGCAGATCGCCATGGAAAATGACGACGAAACCCGACCCCGAAAGACAACTATGCACCCGGCTTCCCTGGGTGAGGTAACTCGAGTACTCTGGTGCTCCCGTGGGTATAGACTCTAGAACAACCTAGTTCTAAAGGGGTTTGCTCCAAGTCCTCCTCTAAGTGTCCTTTTTCTTTAAAACTCCAACCGCGACATTCCCCATAGAAGTCAATGGCGGCTCGCGGCTGTGTTCTCACACTGCACGCGTCCCCCGTGGGTCCCCTGTGTCACTACCTTGGGTGGTTCCTTGAGGGCCAAGCACTTCTACAGGCTCTAGGCCTTGTGTCTAGCTCAGTCGTGGTTCTTATACCACTTTATTGGTATATGGTTTGGCACGCCCCTAGGGCTCAAACGTGTATTTGTGCTATTACTGTTGATAACTGACTTGTAACTTATGTACTTCAAACTCTAGCCTCATAAAGAGACTAGAGGGGTGTGTTTAAGACTAAATACATATATTTTATATATATACCTGGTGTGGTCCTCTTTCATTTGGTCACTCAAGAGATTATAGACTGGTAAAACAAGCTGCTTTACATTCCTTAAAGACTTAGCCTGAAGGCTGCTCTCCATAGCTACCACTAGGATAGCTTTCAATAAAGGTTGTCTTTAACCTATCTCCAATAAGGGGTTGTTTGGACTGGTGCAAGGTGCCCACTATAATTAGTGGACAGCATATACCAGGCCAACTTCCCACATTGGTGGCAGCATGTGGGATTCCAGCTTGCTATTGTTTTACCAGATAATCTCAATTTAATTGATCAACTGAAAACCACTAAGGGTACCTTAGGTACATATAAATCAAGCTTAGGATACAGTAAGTTCTACTGAACTTAGAGTTGTGTGTTAAGGGATAGCACACCCTTTCTACAACTCAAGAGAGTTTAGTATGCCACACTAGAGTAGGTAGTGCATACACCACACCACACTAGTAATGTCTTCACTGCCAGGAACCAGTGAGCTCCTGCCATCCAGATATGACACCCTCACATTCTTGGAATTGAGGGAGATGTGCAAAGTTAGGAAGTTGAAGACAGGCAAAAGTGCCAACACCCAAAGTCTCCTAGAGATGCTTCTGCTAGATGACTTTAGAAGACCCATAAGGTCTGAAAGGGTAGGCAGAGAGGGTGGGGCAGAAGAAGAGGGAGAGTCCAGGGATGAAAATACCCAGGACCCAACCTCTGAAACTAGCCAGGGGGATGACAATGATCCTGACCTGGAAAGTGCAGCTACTCCTGAGGAAGAGGAGGAGGCCCAGAATGACCTCCTCTCTGTCCCCCCAGGAAGAGTTGAGAGTGTGCCCAGAAGGTCTAGATCTCCTTCTCAGGAGTCTAACCACTCTGACACCTCAGTAGGGACCTCTGTCCCCTCTCATAGGAGGGAATCCTCTCATGGGAGGAGAAAGAGACTGATTCAGTATGAACAAGCCCAGCTTGAGCTCAGAAAACAGCAGTTGGCTATAGACAGGGAGTCCCTAGATCTCTATAGACAGAGAAAAAGATGGGACTAGAGTCCCATGGTGGCAGCAATTTCCCCAGAGATAGGGAAAGGTCTTATGACCATAGAAACCTGAGCAAGATTGTCCCTCCCTACCAGAGTGGGGATGACATCCACAAATGGATAACTGCACTGGAGAGGGCCTGTAAAGTACAGAGGGTCACTCAGGAGCAGTGGGCAGCAATCTTGTGGCTCTCCTTTGCAGACAAAGGTAGAGATAAGCTCCTCACTGTTAGAGAGGAGGATGCTGACAATTACAAAGTCTTGAAGAGTGCTCTGATTGATGGGTTTGGCCTAACAACTGAACAATACAGGTTACAGTTCAGAGAGACCCAAAAAGCACAGACTCAAGACTGGGTGGACTATGTGGATTGTTCTGCTAAGGCTCTGGAAGGTTGGTTGATGGGCAGTAAGGTATGTGACTTCACAGGATTGTACAATCTTATCATGAGGGAGCAGATTCTTAATAACTGTCAAAATCAGCTGTTGCATCAGTACCTGGTGGATTCTGATCTGACCTCTCCCCAAGAATTGGGAAAGAAGGCAGACAAATGGGTCAGAACCAGGGTGAGGCAGAAGGTACAGAACCAAGGTGGTGACACAAAGAAGCAAGATTCTAAAAACTCTGATAAGGGTGGGGAGAAGGGTAAAGACCAGAAGTCTTCACAAGGTCCCTAAAAATCTTCTTCAGGTGGGGATTCACAGTCTAACAAGGGAAAAGGCCAAAAGAAACCATGGTGCAAAGTCTGTAAGCAAAAGACACACTGGACCAGTGATTGCACCAAGTCCAAAGACTCTATTCCAGCCCCCAACAATGCCCCAAAGGCACTTGTTCCCCCTAGTGCAGTTACAATTGGTGGTGGGAGTACACAGGCCAAGGGTTTAGTAGGGTTGACCCTGGATAATGAGATGAGCTCTGGCCTAGTCAGAGAACTCACTCAGGCTGTCCTAGTCTGTGATGGAGGCATGGATGTGACCTCCTCTGTGAGTCCCAGTAATCTGGGCAAGTACAGGCAACAGCCCTTAATCAATGGAAAAGAGGCTTTGGCATTTAGGGACACAGGGGCAAGTGTCACCATGGTGACACAAGACCTTGTGGATCCTGGCAGATTATACTTGGTGAAATGTACCAAGTGACCAATGCTAGCAATGTCAGAACAGACCATACTCTGGCAGTTGTTAACTTCTCCTGGGGAGGGGTAACTGGCCTTAAGAAGTTTGTGGTGAGTGCAAACCTACCAGTGGAATGCTTGCTTGGCAATGATCTTGAAACTTCAGCTTGGGCAGAGGTGGAGCTCAGGACCCATGCAGAAATGCTGGGGATCCCTGCAGATGTTTTTTCTGTGACCAGGTCACAGAGCAAAATGTCTAACACTGACCAGGCCTTGGATCCTGGAACCATGGACCAAGTGCCATCCAAGAGGAGGAGTAGTAGGGTTAAGGCAGTGCCTTCCCCCTTGGCTCAGAAGGAAGATCAGTCTCTTGAGGGGGATGATCTCAGTCCTGAGGAAGGAACTGTCCCAGAGGAGCTTGAACCTGACCAGGTTAAGTTCTTGGGGACAGGGGGCCCTTCCATGGCAGATCTGAGCCAGGAGCAGCAGAGCTGCCCCTCTCTTGAACCCCTCAGACAGCAAGCTGCTGCTGAGGCTGCTGGGAATACTAGTGGTCCCCATAAAGTGTATTGGGATGATGGACTCTTGTACTCAGAGTGTAGAGACCCCAAGCCTAGAGCCACCAGGAGGTTGGTTATACCTCTGAAGTTCAGGAGCTTCCTATTGACCCTAGCCCATGATATTCCTCTAGCAGGTCACCTGGGCCAGAACAAGACTTGGGACAGACTTGTCCCTCACTTTCACTGGCCCCACATGTCTGAAGACACCAAGGAGTTTTGTCGCTTCCTGTGTAACCTGCCAAGCCAGTGGGAAGGCAGGTGGCACCACAAAGGCCCCCTGATACTACTACCTGTGGTGGGGGTCCCCTTTGAGAGAGAGGGGATTGATATTGTTGGTCCCATGGATCCCCAAACAGCATCTGGGCACAGGTTTATCCTGGTGGTGGTGGACCATGCCACTGGGTACCCAGAGGCTATTCCCCTTAGGACCACTACAGCACCTGTGGTGGCAAGAGCCCTCCTGGGAATTTTCTCAAGAGTGGGCTTCCCTAAGGAGGTTGTATCAGACAGGGATGCAAACTTTATGTCTAGATACTTGAAGGCAATGTGGAAGGAGTGTGGAGTGACTTACAAGTTCACCACACCCTATCACCCACAATGCAATGGTTTAGTTGAGAGATTCAACAAAACCTTAAAGGGCATGATTAAAGGGCTCCCAGAAAAGCTCAGGCGAAGATGGGACATACTCTTGCCCTGCCTTTTATTTGCATACAGGGAGGTGCCTCAAAGGGGTTGGCTACAGCCGTTTTGAACTTTTGTTTGGTCACCCTGTCAGGGGTCCATTGTGCTTGGTGAAGGAAGGATGGGAGTTACCTCCTAAGCCCCCAAAGCAAGACATAGTGGACTATGTACTTGGTCTCCGCTCCAGGATGGCTGAGTACATGAAAAAGGCAACTAAAAACCTTGAAGCTAGCCAGGAACTGCAAAAAGCCTGGCATGACCAAAGGCTGTACTGACTGTTTACCAGCCAGGACAGAAGGTGTGGGTGCTGGAGCCAGTGGCCCCAGCAGCTCTCCAAGACAAATGGAGTGGACCCCATACCATTGTTGAACAGAAGGGTGAGGTTACCTATTTAGTAGACCTAGGAACACCCAGGAGTCCCCACAGGGTTCTCCATGTCAACAGATTGAAGCCATATGTGGACAGGGCAGACATGGGCTTGCTCATGGCTACTGATGAGGGACAGGAAGAAGAGAGTGACCCACTCCCTGACCTGCTCTCACAGAACCCTGATGATGGGTCAGTGGATGGTGTAGCCTTGGCAGGCAGCCTCACTGCTCAGCAGCAAACTGATTGTAGACAAGTGCTCAATCAGTACAGACATATGTTCTCTCTGACTCCAAGTCAGACCACCTGGTGCACTCATGAAGTAGACACTGGGGACAGGCTGCCTATTAAAAATCAGATTTATAGGCAACCTGACCATGTCAGGGACTGTATCAGGACAGAAGTCCAGAAAATGTTGGATTTGGGAGTTATTGAACCCTCAGATAGCCCTTGGGCTAGTCCAGTGGTCCTTGTGCCAAAACCTCACACCAGTGGTGGGAAAAGAGAGATGAGGTTTTGTGTGGACTACAGGGGTCTCAATTAACCCTGGGCAAAGCACTACGCTACGCTCGCGTAGTTTGCAAAGTTTGCGCTACTTCGCACTACGCGAATTGCACGTAGCACAGTGCAAACACACGTAGCGTAGTGCAGCGGTCATTTTTTGCTTGCTCGCGGTCCTCAACGTCAAGTTGGCGACCGCGAACAAGCAAAATGACATCCCGGCGAGACTTTTTCCTCGTTCGCGATCAGCAACATCAAGTTGCCGATCGCGAGCGTGGAAAATAAACATCCCGGCGAGATTCTCAACGCGGGGAGGTCAGGTTTCTCATTGCGAGTGGTCGCGTATGCTCATGACCGCTCGCGATGAGAAACTACCAGTCCGCATTGAGAAAGCTGCCGCTCGAGTAAAAATCTACTCGAGCGGCAGTAAAAGACAGCTCGCACTGTGCAAGATGCCGTTTTCAATGATTGCACAGTGCGGACAAGCATCCGGCACTGTGCAATCATCGCGAACAGTGCACTACGCAGTTCGCGTAGTGCTACGCGTAGCTCACGTAGTGCGAAGTGCACTTCGCGTAGCTTCGCGTAGCGCTACTTCGCGAACTACGCCCAGGGTAAGTCTCAATGCAGTCACTAGGACTGATGCCCATCCAATACCTAGAGCAGATGAGCTAATAGACACTTTGGCCTCAGCCAAGTATCTAAGCACATTTGACATGACAGCTGGCTACTGGCAGATCAGACTAGCTGATGATGCAAAGCCAAAAACAGCATTCTCAACCCCTAGTGGACATTATCAATTTGTGGTAATGCCCTTTGGTCTGAAGAATGCACCTGCCACTTTTCAGAGGTTGGTGAATACAGTCCTTACAGGTCTGGAGGCCTACAGTGCAGCATATCTAGATGATATTGCTGTCTTTAGCTCCACCTGGGAGGATCACCTGGTCCACCTCAGAAATGTTTTGGAGGCCCAGCAAAAGGCAGGCCTCACTATCAAGGCCACCAAGTGCCAGATAGGGCAGAGTCAGGTTGTGTACCTGGGCCACCTTGTGGGTGGAGGCCAGGTTCAACCATTGCAGAGCAAAATCCAGACCATCATGGACTGGGTTGCTCCCACTACCCAGACTCAGATGAGAGTCTTCTTAGGCCTCACTGGGTACTATAGGAGATTTGTCAAGGGGTATGGATCAATAGTGACACCCCTGAATGACTTAACTTCCAAGAAAATGCCCAAAAAGGTTCAGTGGACAGCTAGCTGTCAAAAGGCATTTGATGACCTGAAGCAGGCCATGTGCACTGCTCCCATTCGCCAGAGTCCTGATTACTCCAAGAAGTTCATTGTCCAAACAGATGCATCTGAATTGGGGGGTAGGGGCTGTACTGTCACAATTGAATGATGAAGGTCAGGATAAGCCAGTAGCTTTTATTAGCAGAAGGCTGACCCCTAGAGAGAAACGTTGGTCAGCCATAGAGAGGGAGGCCTTTGCTGTGGTTTGGGCTCTGAAGAAGTTGAGGCCATACTTGTTTGGTACTCACTTCCTTGTTCAAACAGACCACAAGCCCCTCCTATGGTTAAAACAAATGAAGGGTGAAAACCCCAAACTGCTTAGGTGGTCCATTTCCCTACAGGGGATGGACTTTACAGTGGAACATAGACCTGGGAGTAACCATGCCAATGCAGATGGACTCTCTAGGTACTTCCACTTAGAACATGAAGACTCAACTGGTCAAGGTTAGTTTAATGTCCCTACGTTGGGGGTTGTGTAGGAGAGTAGGATCTGCTTCACATGGGTACCCCCACTTTTTGCTGATGCTTCACTGTTTTTCGACTTTAGTCTGGCTGGGGCCCTGCTAATCAGAACCCCAGCCTAGCTGCTTCCTCTCTAAAATGGTTTCCATGTGCCTTAGGCACATCTCTGATTGGAATCTGAAGTGCCCTTATAAGTCCCTAGTATATGGTATACTATGTACCCAGGGCATAGGTACCTCAGAGGCCTACCAGGGGCTGCAGCATGTATTGTGCCATCCCTGGAATGCCATCCAAAATGACACCACAGGTCTTCTACTGCAGCCTGGGTAAGGTGGTGCATGCACCCCTTACAGTGGTATAGGCTACCTATATCACTACCATTGCACACACATATAAACCTATAAGTCACTCCTATGGCAGGCCTTACCAATCATGAAGGCAGAGTGCTTGATTTTTATGTGAGAGGGTGCCCCTGCATGAGCAGAGCCCCTCTACAGTGTTCGGAGTCCCTCCTCTGATGCTGTTTGTGGTACAGCCTGACCATATACTCTTAAGTGCATTATATCCTCGCGGTACAATGCTAACTTTGGACTGACTGCACCAAAACATGTTGTGTTTGGTGTCAAACATCTTGGAATACTACCCCCCCCGCCAGTTATGGCGGCGGGGGTAGCATTCCACCCCTCTAGAGGGAGAGACATGTACACACCGGGCTACCCGGTAACTTCTTTCCAGAGCCCTGGCAATTACAAAATGGATGACGCTGCCACGGACACGGGTGTGGCCTCCTGCTGCTGACTGAAACTCCGGCAGGGGAGGCCTGGACAGTAGGTTTCCTGTCGCAGGGAGGTGTAACCAACTCCCCAGACAGGATAATGTGTATTGGGGTTGGGCTGGAGCACTCTCTGGTGCTCAGAAGTCCTGCACTGGGGGCAAACTTGGTGTCCCTATGCATATGCCAATTCAAACCGGTTGCAGGGGCTACCTGCCCCTGCTCTGGTGTGAAACTGGACAAAGGGAATGGGTGTAACCACCCTCTTCCCTGACCCTCCCATAGGTGGGTCCCCAGAGTATGTCCAACCCCTAACTTAGTATAAGTATGGGACCCCAGTCCTTAGGACTTTAGATTACCCTGGATGAAACTCTGACACTGAATCCTGGACCTTTGAAGCTCTACCTGAAGATTAGAGGACTGAAGAATCTCCCTTGGGGTCAAGGAGTGACTCCCCTGCTTGGCAAGCACCTAAGAAGCAATTGTTTGGTCTGTATCGCTGAAGCTCCCGCTGGATTCCGAAGTCTTTGCATCACCAGAGGTGGATTGCCAGACTTCGCAGAGGCTGCCCTGAGTCCCCAGCAAAACTGAGGTCCGTAGCTGTCGTGGGTAATGTGGAACTGTGACCCCTGGACATCGTGTACTTTTGCAAGTGCATCCTCTTCCTGGTCTTCCACAAAGTTGTGCTTTGGGATACGAGTATCCCCCGCCTCCAGCACCAACTGCACTGAAGATCATTGGCCTCCACTCCACAAGTGTCCTGTGAACCAGCTCCAAGTGTGTCCACTCAAGGCTCCTTTGCGGTTGTTAGTCCGTTGGCTAGTGGGCCCTCCCGAAGGCAACTCTTCTTATGTTTGGGCTTTCCTGGTTGCTCCAGACGTGCCCTGACTTAGCTTCACTGGGTGAGTCCCCCAGTCCTTGCTGGTCTCTATCAATGTCCTTTCTTTGTTTCTACAAGACTTGCCGTTGCCAAGGCTTGTTGGGTCCAATCTGGTCGCCGACACCCCTGCAATCCACAGACCTCGTGGGACAGCTCGAATCCAGCTCCTGGTTCTCGTTGATGCCTCCTGGACCTCGTGGCTGAAGAGTCAAGACGACTGTCAACCTACCTGAAGCACCCAACATCGGTGGGCATCTGCTCATTGTCTTCCTGGTCACTGGCTAGTGACCCAGAGTCTGTCTTCTCTGCTTTCAGGTTCTTCAGATCTTCGATCCACCCTTGGATCCACCCGAACACTTTCGACTTGGTCGCCAGCAGCACTTTGCAGCAGATCGCCATTGAAAATGACGACGAAACCCGACCCCGAAACACACCTATGCACCCGGCTTCCCTGGGTGAGGTAACTCGAGTACTCCGGTGCTCCCGTGGGTATAGATTCTAGAACAACCTAGTTCTAAAGGGGTTTGCTCCAAGTCCTCCTCTAAGTGTCCTTTTTCTTTAAAACTCCAACCGCAACATTCCCCATAGAAGTCAACGGCGGCTCGCGGCTGTGTTCTCACACTGCACGCGTCCCCCGTGGGTCCCCTGTGTCACTACCTTGGGTGGTTCCTTGAGGGCCAAGCACTTCTACAGGCTCTAGGCTTTGTGTCTAGCTCAGTCGTGGTTCTTATACCACTTTATTGGTATATGGTTTGGTATGCCCCTAGTGCTCAAACGTGTATTTGTGCTATTACTGTTGATAACTGACTTGTAACTTATGTACTTCAAACTCTAGCCTCATAAAGAGACTAGAGGGGTGTGTTTAAGACTAAATACATATATTTTATATATAGACCTGTTGTGGTCCTCTTTCATTTGGTCACTCAAGAGATTATAGACTGGTAAAACAAGCTGCTTTACATTCCTTCAAGACTTAGCCTGAAGGCTGCTCTCCATAGCTACCACTAGGATAGCTTTCAATAAAGGTTGTCTTTAACCTATCTCCAATAACGGGTTGTTTGGACTGGTGCAAGGTGCCCACTATAATTAGTGGACAGCATATACCAGGCCAACTTCCCACACACAGTCACTGGATGATGTCATCTGTGATGTCATTTGAGATGTCATCAGTGATGTCACTGACCATGTCATGAATGATGTAATATGTGACGTCATCAGCAGTGCATTGCTGGGGCACGAGTTATAGTTAGCTGAACTAACTATAACGGCCGAATTTCTATGGTTTTGTTCGAGTGAAATGTCCAACTAACTATAACGTCCCTGAAACCTATGGCTTTTCAGTGAATTTATAAGGTTTTTTAAATGCTAATTTCTAACTATAACGTGCCTGAAACCTATGGTTTTTTCAGTGAATTTCAAAGGTTTTTTAAATGCTAATTTCTAACTATAACGTCCCTGAAACCTATGTTTTTTTCAGTGAATTTCAAAGGTTTTTTAAATGCTAATTACTAACTGTGCCTACAAAGGTAGGACATGTAAAGAAAGAGGAAGAAAAGCGCAGAAAGAAGCAAGACAAATACAGAAAGAGGCAACAGAAGTCCAGAAAGACGAAGAAAAGTGCAGGAAGAAGCAAGAGATGTGCAGAAAGTACCAACAGAGGAGCAGAAAGTCCTCCTGTGCCCCCAACTTTTTGCTGACGGGTACTGGTGTAACTGACTCTGACTAACCAGGCCTAGAGCCAGTGCTATGCTACAAGACACTTAGAATACAGAGAAAACACCTACATACACTAGGGAACACTCTGCGTTGGGGTACCCCTGTGATTAGCATGACCTTCTCTGTATTTGCCATGAGTTAGTGTCTGGGTCATTGCATGAGTACATGGGTACTGACTGGATGATTAGAGTACTGCAAGGAGAGTGCATGGTGAACTTATAAGTGCTTGGGTTTTGGCGGAGTGATTGGATAAGTACATGGTGCTGGCTGGGTGCTTGGAGGAGTGCATGGGTAGTGACAAGGAGATGGCTGGACTGCATCAGTAGTGCACAAGGGATTGCAGCAGTGCATTTGTTAGTGTCTGGGTCATTGCATAAGTACATAGGTAGTGACTGGGTGATTAGAGTGCTGCAAGGACAGTGCATGGTGATTTTATAACTGCTTGGGTTTTGGTGGAGTGATTGGATAAGTACATGATGCTGGATGGGTGATTGGAGGAGGGGATGAGTAGTGACAGAGGGATTTCTGGAGTGCATGGGTACTACCTGGGTAATTGGAGGAATGAATCAGTAGTGTGTAGGTGGTTAGAGGTCTGCATGGGTAGTGCTCAGGGGATTGTAGCAGTGCATGTGTTAGTGCCTGGGCCATTGCATGAGTACATGGGTACTGACTGGATGATTAGAGTACTGCAAGGAGAGTGCATGGTGAATTTATAAGTGCTTGGGTTTTGGCGGAGTGATTGGATAAGCACATGGTCCTGGCTGGGTGATTGGAGGAGTGCATGGGTAGTGACAAGGAGATGGCTGGACTGCATCAGTAGTGCTCAGGGGATTGTAGCAGTGCATGTGTTAGTGCCTGGGTCATTGCATGAGTACATGGGTAGTGAGTGGATGATTAGAGTACTGCAAGGAGAGTGCATGGTGAATTTATAAGTGCTTGTGTTTTGGCGCAGTGATTAGATAAGGACATAGAACTGGCTGGGTGATTGGAGGAGTGCATGGGTAGTGACAAGGAAATGGCTGGACTGCATCAGTAGTGCTCAGGGGATTGTAGCAGTGCATGTGTTAGTGCCTGGGTTATTGGATAAGTACATGGGTACTGACTGGATGATTAGAGTACTGCGAGGAGAGTGCATGGTGAATTTATAAGTGCTTGAGTTTTGGCAGAGTGATTGGATAAGTACATGGTGCTCGCTGGGTGATTGGAGGAGTGCATGGGTAGTGACAAGGAGATGGCTGGACTGCATCAGTAGTGCTCAGGGGATTGTAGCAGTCCATGTGTTAGTGCCTGGGTCATTGCATGAGTACATGGGTAGTGACTGGATGATTAGAGTACTGCAAGGAGAGTGGGTGGTGAATTTATAAGTGCTTGGGTTTTGGCGGAGTGATTGGATAAGTACATGGAACTGGCTGGGTGATTGGAGGAGTACATGGGTAGTGACAAGGAGATGGCTAGATTGCATCACTCGTGCTCAGGGGATTGTAGCGGTGCATGTGTTAGTGCCTGGGCCATTGTATAAGTACATGGGTAGTGACTGGATGATTAGAGTACTGCAAGGAGAGTGCATGGTAAATTTATTAGTGGTTGGGTATTGGCGGAGTGATTGGATAAGTACAAGGTGCTGGCTGGGTGATTGGAGGAGTGCATGGGTAATGACAAGGAGATGGCTGGACTGCATCAGTAGTGCTCAGGGGATTGTAGCAGTGCATATGTTAGTGCCTGGGTCATTGCATGAGTACATGGGTAGTGACTGGATGATTAGTGTGCTGCAAGGACAGTGCATGGTGATTTTATAACTGCTTGGGTTTTGGCGGAGTGATTGGATAAGTATATGATGCTGGATGGGTGATTGGAGGAGTGCATGGGTAGTGACAGAGGGATTTCTGGAGTGCATGTGTACTACCTGGGTAATTGGAGGAGTGAATCAGTAGTGTGTAGGTGGTTAGAGGTCTGCATGGGTAGTGCTCAGGGGATTGTAGCAGTGCATGTGTCAGTTCCTGGGCCATTGCATTAGTACATGGGTACTGACTGGATGATTAGAGTACTGCAAGGAGAGTGCATGGTGAATTTATAAGTGCTTTGGTTTTGGCGGAGTGATTGGATGAGTACATGGTGCTGGCTGTGTGATTGGAGGAGTGCATGGGTAGTGACAAGGAGATGGCTGGACTGCATCAGTAGTGCTCAGAGGATTGTAGCAGTGCATGTGTTAGTGCCTGGGTTATAGCAAGAGTACATGGGTAGTGACTGGATGATTAGAGTACTGCAAGGAGAGTGCATGGTGAATTTATAAGTGCTTGTGTTTTGGCGAAGTGATAAGATAAGGACATGGAACTGGCTGGGTGATTGGAGGAGTGCATGGGTAGTGACAAGGAGATGGCTGGACTGCATCAGTAGTGCTCAGGGGATTGTAGCAGTGCATGTGTTAGTACCTGGGTCATTGGATAAGTACATGAGTACTTACTGGATGATTAGAGTACTACAAGGAGAGTGCATGGTGAATTTATAAGTGCATGGGTTTTGGCGGAGTGATTGGATAAGTACATGGTGCTCGCTGGGTGATTGGAGGAGTGCATGGGTAGTAACAAGGAGATGGCTGGACTGCATCAGTAGTGCTCACGGGATTGTAGCAGTGCATGTGTTAGTGCCTGAGTCATTGCATGAGTACATGGGTAGTGACTGGATGATTAGAGTACTGCAAGGAGAGTGCATGGTGAATTTATAAGTGCATGTGTTTTGGTGAAGTGATTAGATAAGGACATGGAACTGGCTGGGTGATTGGATGAGTGCATGGGTAGTGACAAGGTGGTGGCTGGACTGCATCAGTAGTGCTCAGGGGATTGTAGCAGTGCATTTCTTAGTGCCTGGGTCATTGCATTAGTACATGGGTACTGACTGGATGATTAGAGTACTGCAAGGAGAGTGCATGGTGAATTTATACGTGCTTGTGTTTTGGCGCAGTGATTAGATAAGGACATGTAACTGGCTGGATTATTGGAGGAGTGCATGGGTAGTGACAAGGAGATGACTGGACTGCATCAGTACTGCTCAGGTGATTGTAGCAGTGCATGTGTTAGTGCCTGGGTCATTGGATGAGTACATGGGTAGTGACTGGATGATTAGAGTACTGTAATGAGAGTGCATGGTGAATTTATAAGTGCTTGTGTTTTGGCACAGTGATAAGATAAGGACATGGAACTGGCTGGGTGATTGGAGGAGTGCATGGGTAGTGACAAGTGTAAGAGAGTAGGATCTGCCTCTTATGGTTACCCCCACTTTTTGCTGGTGTATCACTGTTTTTCGACTTTAGTCTGGCTGGGGCCCTGCTATCCAGGACCCCAGCCTAGCTGCTTCCTCTCTAAATTGATTCCCTGTACCTTAAGTACACTTCAGATTGGTTTCTGGGGTACCCTCATAAATCCCTTGTATATGGTATACTATGTACCCAGGGCATAGGTACCCCAGAGGCCTACCAGGGGTTGAAGCATGTATTGTGACACCACTGGAAGGCCATCCAAAATGACACCTCAGGATTGCTACTGCAGCCTGAGTAAGGTGGTGCATGCACCCCTTACAGAGATATAGGTTCACTATATCTCACCTATCACTGCACATAGAAACCTATCAGTCACCCCTAAGGCAGGCCTTATCAATCCTGAAGGCAGGGTGCTTGGTTTTATGTGAGACGGTGCCCATGCATGAGCAGAGCCCCTCTGCAGCCTTCGGAATCTCCTCTCCGGGGTTGTCTGTGGTGCAGCCTGACCATATATTCTTAAGTGCATTATATCTAAATGGTAAATGCTAACTTTGGGATGGCTGCACGGAAACATGTCGTGTTTGGTGTCAAACACCTTGGAATCATACCCCCACACCAGTAACTGGCGTGGGGGTATGATCCCACCCTTCTAGAGGGAGAGACATGACATCACCGGTATACCCGGTACCACCTAACCAGAGCCTGGCATCACAAAATGGATGCTGCAGCCACAGACACGAGTCTGGCCTCCTGCTGCTGACCGAAACTCCGGCAGGGGAGGCCTGGACAATAGGTTTCCTGTCTCAGGGAGGTGTTACCACCTCCCAGACAGGCCTTAGTGGATTGGGGCTGGGTGGGTGCACTCCAAGAATGCTTTGAAGTCCTGCACTGGGGGCAGATTTGGTGTCTTCGTGCATACCCCAGTTCAAACCGGTTGCAGGGGCTGCCAGCCCCTGCTCTGGAGTGAAACTGGACAAAGGAAATGGGTGTAGCCACCCCTCTTTCCAAACCCTCCCATAGGTGGGTCCCCAGAGTTAGTCCAACCCCTTTCCTTAGTATAAGTAAGGGAACCCTGGCAACAGGACTTTAGATATCCCTGGATGAAACTCTGTAGCTGAATCCTGGACCTTCGACGCTCTACTTCAAGATTAGAGGACTGAAGGATCTCCCTTGGTGTCAAGGAGTGACTCCCCTGCTTGGCAGGCACCAACGAAGCATCTGTCTGGTCTGCATCACTGAAGCTCCCGCCAGACGCCGAAGTCTTTGCATCACCAGAGGTAGATTTCCAGACATCCCTAAGCTGCCCTGAGTCACCCGCAAAGCTGAGGCACATAGCTGTTGTGGGTAGTGTGGAACCGTGATCCCTGGACATCGAGCACATTTGCAAGTGCTCCAACTTCGTAACATCTCTCGAAGCCGTGCTTTGGGTTCCAAGTATCCCTAGCCCTGAGCACTAACTGCAGTGAAGATCAATAGACTACACTCCACAAGTGTCCAGTGGGCCAGCTCCAAGTGCGACTGCTTGAGGCTCCTTTGCAATCTCTAGTCTGTTGGCTAGTGGGTCCCCACGAAGGCAACCCTTCCTTTTCTTGAGTTTTCCTAGTTGCTCCAGAAGTGCCCTGACTTATCCTTGCTGGGTGAGTCCCTCAGACCTTGCTGGTCTGCACCGCAGCCTTTTCTTCATTTCCCCATGACTTGCCGTTGCCAAGGCTTGTTGGGTCCAATCTGGTCGCCAACACTGCAGCACTCGACAGACTTTGTGGGTCAGCTCGATTCCAGCTCCTGGTCATCATCGACGCCTCCTGGACCTCGTGGATGAAGAGTCAAGGCACCCGTCAACTCACCTGAAGCACCCGACATCTGAGGGCATTCGACTATCGTGCCCCTGGTCATTGGCTAGTGACCCAGACTCTGTCCCCTCTGCTTTCAGGTCTTCCTCTTCCTCGATCCAGGCTTGGATCGCACCGGACACTCTTCCTCTTCACGGCAGCAGCACTTTCCAGGAGGTCACCATTGAAAACGACGACGATTCCCGACACCTTTTAACACATATGCACCCTGCTTCCCTGTGTGAGGTAACTCGAGTATTTCGGTACTCACGTGGGTGTGGGCCCTAGAAACTCTTAAGTTTTAAGGGGTTTACTGGAAGTCCTCTCCGAAGTGTCTTTTTTCTTTTAAAATCCAACCGCGACTTTCCCCATAGAAGTTAACGGCGATTCGCGGCTGTGTTCTCACACTGCACACGTCCCCCGTGGGTCCCCTGTGTCACTACCTTGGGTGGTTCCTTGGGGTTTAAGCACTTCTACAGGCTCTAGGACTTGTGTCTAGCTCAGTCAAGGTTCTTATACCACTATTTTAGTATATGGTTTGGTACGCCCCTAGGGCTCAAACGTGTATTGTGCTAATAACTGCTGATATTTGCCTTGTAACTTATGTACTTCGAACTCTAGCCTCATAAAGAGACTAGAGGGGTGTGTTTAAGACTAAATACATATATTTTATATATATACCTGGTGTGGTCCTCTTTCATTTGGTCACTCAAGAGATTATAGAATGGTAAAACAAGCTGCTTTACATTCCTCCAAGACTTAGCCTGAAGGCTGCTCTCCATAGCTACCACTAGGATAGCTTTCAATAAAGGTTGTCTTTAATCTATCATCAATAAGGGGCTGTTTGGACTGGTACAGGGTGCCCACTATAACTAGTGGATAGCATATACCAGGCCAACTTCTCACATTGGTGTGCATAGTGTGGGATTCCAGATTGCTATTGTTTTACCAGATAATCTCAAGTGTGTGACTAACTGAAAACCACTAAAGGTACCTGAGGTACATATAAATTCAAGCTTAGAAATACAGTAAGTTCTACTGAACTTAGAGTTGTGTGTCAAGGGCTTAGCACACCCTTTCTACAACTCAAGAGAGTTTAGTAGGCCACACTAGAGTAGGTAGTGCATACACCACACCTCACTAGTGATGTCTTCAGGGCCAGGAACCAATAGGTCCCTGCCAGGAACCAGTGGGCTCCTACCCTCCAAATATGACAACCGCCCATTCTTGGAATTGAGAGAGTTGTGCAAGATTAGGAAGCTGAAGACAGGCAAAAGTGCCAATACCCAACGTCTCATGGAGATGCTTCTGCTGGATGATCTCAGAAGACCCCTAGGGTCTGCAGGGGTAGGCAGAGAGGGTGGGGAAGAAGATGAGGAAGGGACCAGGGATGAAAATACCCAGGACCTGACCTCTGAAACTGGCCAGGAAGTGAAAATAATCTTGCCCTGGACAATCCAGCTCCTCCTGCAGATGAGGAGGAGGATCAGAATGACCTCCCCTTTGTCCCACCAGGAAGAGTTGTGAGTGTGCCTAGAAGGTCCAGATCTCCTTCTCAGGAGTCTAACCATTCTGACACCTCCGTAGGGACCTCTGTTTCCACTCGTAGGAGGGAATCCTCTCATGAAAGGAAAGAGAGACTGCTCAAGTATTAGGAAGCTCAGTTGAGAATCAGAAAAGAGCAGTTGGCTATAGACAGGAGTCCCTAGAGCTTCATAGACAAAGAAGAAAGTTGGGACTAGAGACCCATGGTGGCAGCAACTTCCCTAGTGGTAGGGAAAGGTCTTATGACCATAGAAACCTGAGCAAGATTGTCCCTCCCTACCAGAGTGGGGATGACATCCACAAATGGATAACTGCACTGGAAAGGGCCTGTAAAGTTCAGAGTGTCCCCCAGGACCAGTGGGCAGCAATCTTGTGGCTCTCCTTTGCAGACAAAGGTAGAGACAAGCTCCTTATTGTAAGAGAAGAGGATGCTGATGATTACCAAGTCCTAAAGAGTGCCCTGATAGATGGGTTTGGCCTAACCACTGAGCAGTACAGGTTAAAGTTCAGAGATACCCAAAAGGAACAGACACAGGACTGGGTGGACTTTGTAGATTGTGCTACCAAGGCTTTGGAAGGCTGGTTACTTGGCAGTAAGGTGTGTGACTTCAAAGTATTGTATAATTTAATCATGAGGGAGCAGATTCTTAATAACTGTCAGAATCAGATGCTACATCAGTACCTGGTTGACTCTGATCTGACCTCTCCCCAAGAATTGGGAAAGAAGGCAGACAAATGGGTCAGAACCAGGGTGAAGCAGAAGGTACAGAACCAAGGTGGTGACCAGAAGAAGCAAGATTCCAAAAACTCTGACAAGGGTGGGGAAAAGGGTAAAGACCAGAAGTCTTCTCAAGGTCCCCAAAAATCTGCATCTGGTGGGGAATCCCAATCTAATAAAGGAAAAGGCCAAAAGAAACCATGGTGCAAAGTCTGTAAGCAAAAGACTCACTGGACCAGTGATTGCACCAAGTCTAAAGACTCGAATCCAGCCACCATTGCCCCAAAGGCAACTGTTCCCCCTAGTCCAGCTACAGGTGGTGGTGGAAACACTCAGAATAAGGGATTAGTAGGGTTGACCCTGGGTACTGAGATGGGCTCTGGCCTAGTTAGAGTGCCAACTCAGGCTGTCCTAGTATGTGATGGAGGCATGGATATGTCCCCCTTTGTGAGTCCCAATAATTTAGGCAAATACAGACAGCAGCCTTTAATTAATGGAAGAGAGGCTTTGGCATTCAGGGACACAGGAGCAAGTGTCACCATGGTGACACAAGTTCTTGTGGATCCTGGGCAGATTATACTTGGTGAAATATACCAAGTGATCAATGCTAGCAATGTCAGAAAAGACCATTCTCTGACAGTTGTTAACTTCTCCTGGGGAGGGGTAACTGGCCTCAAGAAGGTTGTGGTGAGTGCAGGGTAACTGGCCTCAAGAAGGTTGTGGTGAGTGCAGACCTACCAGTAGAATGCTTGCTTGGCAATGATCTTGAAACCTCAGCTTGGGCAGAGGTGGAGCTCAGGAAACATGCAGAAATGCTAGGGATCCCTGCACATGTCTTTGCTGTGACTAGGTCACAGACCAAAATGTCAAAAGCTGAACAGGCCCTGGATTCTGGAACAATGGACCAGATGCCTCCCAAGAGAAGGAGCAGTAGGGTTAAGGCAGTGCCTTCCCCCTTGGCTCAGGAAGCAGATCAGTCTTTTGAGGAAGATGATCTCAGGCCTGAAGAAGGAACTGTCCCAGAGGAGCTTGAACCTGATCAGGTTGAGTTCTTGGGGACAGGGGGCCCTTCCAGGGCAGATCTGAGCCAGGAGCAGCTGAACTGCCCCTCTCTTGAACCCCTCAGACAGCAAGCTGCTGCTGAGGCTGCTGGGAATGCTAGTGGCACCCATAAGATATATTGCGATGATGGACTCCTGTACTCAGAGAGTGGAGACCCCAAGCCTGGAGCAGCCAGGAGGTTGGTTATATCTCTGAAGTTCAGGGGCTTCCTATTGACACTAGCCTATGATATTCCCTTAGCAGGTCAACTGGGCCAGGACAAGACTTGGGACAGAATTGTCCCTCACTTTCACTGGCCCCACATGTCTGAAGACACCAAGGAGTTTTGTCGCTCCTGTGTAACCTGCCAAGCCAGTGGGAAGGCAGGTGGCACCACAAAGGCCCCCTGATACCACTACCTGTGGTGGGGTTCCCTTTGAGAGGGTGGGGATTGACATAGTTGGTCCCATGGATCCCCAAACAGCATCTGGGCACAGGTTTATCCTGGTGGTGGTGGACCATTCCACCAGGTACCCAGAAGCCATTCCCCTTAGGACCACTACAGTGGTGGCAAGGGCCCTCCTGGGAATTTTGTCAAGAGTGGGCTTTCCTAAGGAGGTAGTATCTGACAGAGTTGCAAACTTTATGTCCAGTTACTTGACTGCAATGTGGAAGGAGTGTGGAGTGACTTACAAGTTCACCACACCCTATCACCCACAATGGTTTAGTTGAGAGATTCAACAAAACCTTGAAGGGCATGATTAAAGGGCTCCCAGAAAAGCTTAGGCGAAGATGGGACATACTCTTGCCCTGCCTTTTATTTGCATCCTTGGGGTGCCTCAAAAGGGGGTTGGCTACAGCCCTTTTGAACTTTTGTTTGGCCATCCTGTCAGTGGTCCATTTCAGCCGGGGTCGGTGGTAGGAGTGCTGCCGGGCGGTGATGTGAGGAGGGGCAGGGTGAGGGTAGTAAACTATGGATTACGGAGGTTTACAGGTAAGTAAACATATAAATAAATAAAACAAATTTCGCTGCGCGCACTGCATCCCCAAATGCGATGCAGTGCACGCAACGAAATTCGTTGTATTTATTTATATGTTTACTTACCTGTAAACCTCCGTAATCCATAGTTTACTACCCCCCACCCTGCCCCTCCCCCTCCCCACGTCACCGCCCGGTAGCACTCCTACCACCGACCGCGGCTGGTCCATTGTGTCTGGTGAAGGAAGGTTGGGAGTTACCTCTCAAACCCCCTAAACAGGACATAGTGGACTACGTACTTGGTCTCCGCTCCCGGATGGCTGAGTATATGAAAAAGGCAACCAAAAACCTTGAGGCTAGCCAGGAATTACAGAAAGCCTGGCATGACCAAAAGGCTGTGCTGACTGTTTACCAGCCAGGACAGAAGGTGTGGGTGTTGGAGCCAGTGGCCCCAGCAGCCCTCCAAGACAAGTGGAGTGGCCCCTATACCATTGTTGAACAGAAAGGAGAGGTTACCTATCTGGTAGACCTGGGATCTCCCAGGAGCCCCCACAGGGAGCTCCATGTCAACAGGCTGAAGCCATATGTGGACAGGGCTGACATGGGCTTGCTCATGGCAACTGATGAGGGACAGGAGGAGGAGAGTGACCCTCTCCCTGACCTGCTCTCACAGAACCCTAATGATGGGACAGTGGATGGTGTAGCCTTGGCAGGCAGCCTCACTGCTCAGCAGCAAACTGATTGTAGACAGGTGCTCAATCAGTTCAGACACATGTTGTCTCTGACTCCAAGTCAGACCACCTGGTGCACTCATGAAGTGGACACTGGGGACAGTCTGCCTGTTAAAAGTAAGATTTACAGGCAACCTGACCAGGTCAGGGACTGTATCAGGACAGAAGTCTAGAAAATGTTAGAACTGGGTGTCATTGAGCCTTCAGATAGCCCTAGGGCTAGTCCAGCGGTCCTGGTGTCAAAACTTCACACCAGAGATGGTAAGAGAGAGATGAGGTTTTGTGTGGACTACAGAGGCCTCAATGCAGTCACTAGGACTGATGCCCATCCAATCCCCAGGGCAGATGAGCTAATAGACACTTTGGCCTCAGCCAAGTATCTAAGCACATTTGACCTAACAGCTGGCTACTGGCAGATCAGACTAGCTGATGATGCAAAGCCAAAAACTGCATTTTCTACCCCTGGTGTGCTTTACCCATTTGTGGTGATGCCCTTTGGTTTGAAAAATGCACCTGCCACTTTTCAGAGGTTTGTGAACACAGTCCTTACAGGTCTGGAAGCCTATAGTGCAGCATATCTAGATGATATTGCTGTCTTTAGCTCCACCTGGGAGGATCACCTGGTCCACCTCAGAAATGTTTTGGAGGCCCTGTAGAAGGCAGGCCTAACTATCAAGGCCACAAAGTGCCACATAGGGCAGAGTCAGGTTGTGTACCTGGGCCACCTTGTGGGTGGAGGCCAGGTTCAACCATTGCAGAGCAAGATCCAGACCATCATGTACTGGATTGCTCCAACTACCCAGACTCAGGTGAGAGCCTTTTTAGGCCTGACTGGGTACTACAAAAGATTTGTCAAGGGGTATGGATCAATAGTGACACCCCTGAATGACTTAACCTCTGAGAAAATGCCCAAAAAGGTTCAGTGGACAGTTAGCTCTCAAAAGGCATTTGATGACCGGAAGCAGGCAATGTGCTCTGCTCCCATTCTGCAAAGTCCTGATTACTCCAAAAAGTTAATTGTGCAAACAGATGCATCTCAGTTGGGGGTAGGGGCTGTACTGTCACAGTTGAAGGATGAAGGTCAGGATCAGGCAGTAGCTTTTATTAGCAGAAGGCTGACCCCCAGAGAGAAACGTTGGTCAGCCATTGAGAGGGAGGCCTTTGCTGTGGTTTGGGCTCTGAAGAAGCTGAGGCCATACTTGTTTGGCACTCACTTCCTGTAGGAGAGTAGGATCTGCTTCACATGGGTACCCCCACTTTTTGCTGATGCTTCACTGTTTTTCGACTTTAGTCTGGCTGGGGCCCTGCTAATCAGAACCCCAGCCTAGCTGCTTCCTCTCTAAAATGGTTTCCATGTGCCTTAGGCACATCTCTGATTGGAATCTGGAGTGCCCTTATAAGTCCCTAGTATATGGTATACTATGTACCCAGGGCATAGGTACCTCCGAGGCCTACCAGGGGCTGCAGCATGTATTGTGCCACCCCTGGAAGGCCATCCAAAATGACACCACAGGTCTGCTACTGCAGCCTGGGTAAGGTGGTGCATACGCCCCTTACTGTGATATAGGCTACCTATGTCACTACAATTGCACACACATATAAACCTATAAGTCACTCCTATGGCAGGCCTTAACAATCCTGAAGGCAGAGTGCTTGGTTTTTATGTGTGAGGGTGCCCCTGCATGAGCAGGGCCCCTCTGCATCATTCGGAGTCAATCCTCTGATGCTGTTTGTGGTGCAGCCTGACCATATACTCTAAAGTACATTATATCCTCGCAGTAAATGCTAACTTTGGGATGGCTGCACAGAAACATGTCGTGTTTGGTGTCAAACATCTTGGAATACTACCCCCCGCAAATTCTAGCAGCGGGGGTAGCATTCCACCCTTCTAGAGGGAGAGACATGTACACACCGGGCTACCCGGTAACTTCTTTCCAGAGCCCTGGCATCACAAAATGGATGCCGATGAAACAGACACGGGTCTGGCCTCCTGCTGCTGACTGAAACTCCGGCAGGGGAGGCCTGGACAATAGGTTTCCTGTCCCAAGGAGGTGTAACCACCTCCCCAGATAGGATAATGTGTATTGGGGCTGGGCGGGAGCACCCTCTTGTGCTTTGAAGTCCTGCACTGGGGGCACATTTGGTGTCCCTGTGCATATGCCAGTTCAAACCAGTTGCAGGGGCTACCTGCACCTGCTCTGGTGTGAAACTGGACAAAGGGAAGGGGTGTAACCACCCCTCTTCCCTGACCCTCCCATAGGTGGGTCCCCAGAGTATGTCCAACCCCCTAACTTGGTATAAGTATGGGACCCCAGTCCTTAGGACTTTAGATTACCCTGGACGAAACTCTGACACTGAATCCTGGACCTTCGACGCTCTACCTGAAGATTAGAGGACTGAAGAATCTCCCTTGGGGTCAAGGAGTGACTCCCCTGCTTGGCAGGCACCTAAGAAGCAATTGTCTGGTCTGCATCACTGAAGCTCCCGCCGGACGACGAAGTCTTTGCATCACCAGAGGTGGATTTTCAGACTTCCGCGAGGCTGCCCTGAGTCCCCAGCAAAGCTGAGGCCCGTAGCTATCGTGGGTAATGTGGAACCTTGACCCCTGGACACCAAGCACATTTGCAAGTGCATCCTCTTCCTGTTCTCCCACGAAGTTGTGCTTTGGGCTCCCAGTAGCCCATACCTCCAGCACTAAGTGCACTGAAGATCACTGGCCTCCACTCCACGAGTGTCCTGCAAGCCAGCTCCAAGTGCGTCCACTTAAGGCTCCTTTGCGGTCGCTAGTCCATTGGCTAGTGGGCCCTCCCGAAGGCAACTTTTCTTCTGCTTGGGCTTCCCTGTTTGCTCCAGCGTGCCCTGACTTACCCTTGCTAGGTGAGTCCCTCAGACCTTGCTGGTCTGTACCACCGTCCTTCTTCTATTTCCACATGACTTGCCGTTACCAAGGCTTGTTGGGTCCAATCCGGTCGCCAACACCCCTGTAATCGACAGATGTCATGGGACAGCTCGAATCCAGCTCCTGGTTGTCGTCGATGCCTCCTGGACCTTGTGGCAGAAGAGTCAAGATGACCGTCAACCTACCTGAAGCACCCAACATCGGTGGGCATCTGCTCATCGCCTTCCTGGTCACTGGCTAGTGACCCAGACTCTGTCCCCTCTGCTTTCAAGTTCTTCAGATCTTCGATCCATCTTTGGATCCACCCGAACACTTTCGACTGCAGCCAGCAGCACTTTGCAGCAGATCGCCATTGAAAACAACGACGAAACCCGACCCCGAAAGACACCTATGCACCCGGCTTCCCTGGGTGAGGTAACTCGAGTACTCCAGTGCTCCCATGGGTATAGACTCTAGAACAACCTAGTTCTAAAGGGGTTTGCTCCAAGTCCTCCTCTAAGTGTCCTTTTTCTTTAAAACTCCAACCGCGACATTCCCCATAGTAGTCAACGGCGGCTCGCGGCTGTGTTCTCACACTGCACGCTGCCCCCGTGGGTCCCCTGTGTCACTACCTTGGGTGGTTCCTTGAGGGCCAAGCACTTCTACAGGCTCTAAGCCTTGTGTCTAGCTCAGTCGTGGTACTTATACCACTTTATTGGTATATGGTTTGGTACGCCCCTAGGGCTCAAACGTATATTTGTGCTATTACTGTTGATATTCGACTTGTAACTTATGTATTTCGAACTCTAGCCTCATAAAGAGACTAGAGGGGGTGTGTTTAAGACTAAATACATATATTTTAAATATATACCTGGTGTGGTCCTCTTTCATTTGGTCACTCAAGAGATTATAGACTGGTAAAACAAGCTGCTTTACATTCCTTCAAGACTTAGTCTGAAGGCTGCTCTCCATAGCTACCACTAGGATAGCTTTCAATAAAGGTTGTCTTTAACCTATCTCCAATAAGGGGTTATTGGACTGGTGCAAGGTGCCCACTATAATTAGTGGACAGCATATACCAGGCCAACTTCTCACATTGGTGTGCAGCGTGTGGGATTCCAGCTTGCTATTGTTTTACCAGATAATCTCAATTAAATTGATCAACTGAAAACCACTAAGGGTACCTTAGGTACATCTAAAACAAGCTTAGGATACAGTAAGTTCTACTGAAGTTAGAGTTGTGTGTTAAGGGATAGCACACCCTTTCTACAACTCAAGGGAGTTTAGTAGGCCACACTAGAGTAGGTAGTGCATACACCACACCACACTAGTAATGTCTTCAGGGCCAGGAACCAGTGGGTCCCAGCCAGAAGCCAATGGGCTTCTTCCCTCCAAGTATGATAATCTCCCATTCTTGGAATTGAGAGCATTAAGCACTGCTAGGAAACTGAAGACAGGCAAAAGTGCCAACACCCAACGCCTCATAGAGGTACTCCTGCTGGATGATCTCAGAAGACTACCAGGGTCAGAAGGGGTAGGCAGACAGGGTGGGGCAGAAGATGAGGAAGGGGCCAGGGATGAAAATAACCAGGACCCAACCTCTGAAACTGGCCAGGAAGGTGACAATGACCTTGACCTGGAAAATGCAGCTACTCCTGAGGATGAGGAGGAGGATCAGAATGACCTCCCTTTGTCCCCCAGGAAGAGTTGTGAGTGTGCCCAGAAGGCCTAGATCTACTTCTCAGGAGTCTAACCACTCTGACACCTCAGTAGGGACCTCTGTTTCCTCTCATAGGAGGGAATCCTCCAGTGAGAGGAAAGAGAGACTACTCAAGTATGGAGAAACTCAGTTGAGACTCAGAAGAGAGCAGTTGGCTATAGACAGGGAGTCCCTAGAGCTTGAAAGGCAAAGAAAAAAGTTGGGACTAGAGTCCCATGGTGGGAGCAATTTCCCCAGAGATAGGGAAAGGTCTTATGACCATAGAAACCTGAGCAAGATTGTGCCTCCCTACCAGAGTGGGGATGACATCCACAAATGGATTTCTGCACTGGAGAGGGCCTGTAAAGTACAGAGGGTCCCTCAGGAACAGTGGGCAGCAATCTTGTGGCTCTCCTTTGCAGACAAAGGTAGAGATAAGCTCCTCTCTGTTAGAGAAGAGGAGGCTGACAATTATAAAGTCTTGAAGAGTGCATTAATTGATGGGTTTGGCCTAACCACTGAACAATACAGGTTGAAGTTCAGAGATACCCAAAAAGCACAGACTCAAGACTGGGTGGACTTTGTTGATTGTTCTGCTAAGGCTCTGGAAGGTTGGTTGATGGGCAGTAAGGTGTGTGACTTCACAGGATTGTACAATCTTATCATGAGGGAGCAGATTCTTAATAACTGTCAAAATCAGCTGTTGCATCAGTACCTGGTGGACTCTGATCTGACCTCTCCCCAAGAATTGGGAAAGAAGGCAGACAAATGGGTCAGAACCAGGGTGAGGCAGAAAGTACAGAACCAAGGTGGTGACCCTAAGAAGCAATATTGTAAAAACTCTGATAAGGGTGGGGAGAAGGGTAAAGACCAGAAGTCTTCACAAGGGCCCCAAAAATCTTCTTCAGGTGGGGATTCACAGTCTAACAAGGGAAAAGGCCGAAAGAAACCATGGTGCAAAGTCTGTAAGCAAAAGACACACTGGACCAGTGATTGCACCAAGTCCAAAGACTCTATTCCAGCCCCCACCAATGCCCCTAAGGCATCTGTTCCCCCTAGTGCAGTTACAATTGGTGGTGGGAGTACACAAGCCAAGGGTTTAGTAGGGTTGACCCTGGGTAATGAGATGAGCTCTGGCCTAGTCAGAGAACTCACTCAGGCTGTCCTAGTCTGTGATGGAGGCATGGATGTGACCTCCTCTGTGAGTCCCAGTAATCTGGGCAAGTACAGGCAACATCCATTGATCAATGGAAAAGAGGCTTTGGCATTCAGGGACACAGGGGTAAGTGTCACCATGGTGACACAAGACCTTGTGGATCCTGGGCAGATTATACTTGGTGAAATGTACCAAGTGACCAATGCTAGCAATGTCAGAACAGACCCTACTCTGGCAGTTGTTAACTTCTCCTGGGGAGGGGTAACTGGCCTTAAGAAGGTTGTGGTGAGTGCAAACCTACCAGTGGAATGCTTGCTTGGCAATGATCTTGAAACTTCAGCTTGGGCAGAAGTGGAGCTCAGGACCCATGCAGAAATGCTGGGGATCCCTGCAGATGTGTTTGCTGTGACCAGGTCTCAGAGCAAAATGTCTAACACTGAACAGGCCTTGGATCCTGGAAAAATGGACCAAGTGCCATCCAAGAGGAGGAGTAGTAGGGTTAAGGCAGTGCCTTCCCCCTTGGCTCAGAAGGAAGATCAGTCTCTTGAGGGGGATGATCTCAGTCCTGAGAAAGGAACTGTCCCAGAGGAGCTTGAACCTGACCAGGTTGAGTTCTTGGGGACAGGGGGCCCTTCCAGGTCAGATCTGAGCCAGGAGCAGCAGAGCTGCCCCTCTCTTGAACCCCTCAGACAGCAAGCTGCTGCTGAGGCTGCTGGGAATGCTAGTGGTCCCCATAAAGTGTATTGGGATGATGGACTCTTGTACTCAGAGTGTAGAGACCCCAAGCCTGGTACCACCAGGAGGTTGGTTATACCTCTGAAGTTCAGGGGCTTCCTATTGACCCTAGCCCATGATAATCCTCTAGCAGGTCACCTGGGCCAGAACAAGACTTGGAACAGACTTGTCCCTCACTTTCACTGGCCCCACATGTCTGAAGACACCAAGGAGTTTTGTCGCTCCTGTGTAACCTGCCAGGCCAGTGGCAAGGCAGGAGGCACTACAAAGGCCCCCCTGATACCACTACCTGTGGTGGGGGTGCCCTTTGAAAGGGTGGGGATTGACATTGTTGGTCCCATGGATCCCCAAACAGCATCTGGGCACAGGTTTATCCTGGTGGTAGTAGATCATGCCACCAGGTACCCAGAGGCTATTCCCCTTAGGACCACTACAGCACCTGTAGTGGCAAGGGCCCTCCTGGGAATTTTCTCAAGAGTGGGCTTCCCTAAGGAGGTTGTATCAGACAGGGATGTAAACTTTATGTCTGATACTTGAAGGCAATGTGGAAGGAGTGTGGAGTGACTTACAAGTTCACCACACCCTATCACCAACAATGCAATGGTTTAGTTGAGAGATTCAACAAAACCTTAAAGGGAATGATTAAAGGGCTCCCAGAAAAGCTTAGGCGAAGATGGGACATACTCTTGCCCTGCCTTTTATTTGCATACAGGGAAGTGCCTCAAAAGGGGGTTGGCTACAGCCCTTTTGAACTTGTGTTTGGTCACCCTGTCAGGGGTCCATTGTGCTTGGTGAAGGAAGGATGGGAGTTACCTCTCAAGCTCCCAAAGCAAGACATAGTGGACTAAGTACTTGGTCTCCGCTCCAGGATGGCTGAATACATGAAAAAGCAACAAAAAACCTTGAGGCTAGCCAAGAACTGCAAAAAGATTGGCATGACCAAAAGGCTGTACTGACTGTTTAACAGCCAGGACAGAAGGTGTGGGTGCTGGAGCCAGTGGCCCCAGCAGCTCTCCAAGACAAGTGGAGTGGACCCCATACCATTGTTGAACAGAAGGGTGAGGTTACCTATTTAGTAGACCTAGGAACACCCAGGAGTCCCCACAGGGTTCTCCATGTCAACAGATTGAAACCATATGTGGACAGGGCAGACATGGGCTTGCTCATGGCTACTGATGAGGGACAGGAGGATGAGAGTGACCCACTCCCTGACCTGCTCTCACAGAACCCTGATGATGGGTCAGTGGATGGTGTAGCCTTGGCAGGCAGCCTCACTGCTCAGCAGCAAACTGATTATAGACAAGTGCTCAATCAGTACAGACATATGTTCTCTCTGACTCCAAGTCAGACTACCTGGTGTACTCATGAAGTGGACACTGGGGACAGTCTGCATTTAAAAATAAGATTTATAGGCAACCTGGCCATGTCAGGGTATCAGGACAGAAGTCCAGAAAATGTTGGATTTGGGAGTTATTGAACCCTCAGATAGCCCTTGGGCTAGTCCAGTGGTCCTTGTGCCAAAACCTCACACCAGTGGTGGGAGAAGAGAGATCAGGTTTTGTGTGGACTACAGGGGTCTCAATGCAGTCACTAGGACTGATGCCCATCCAATACCTAGGGCAGATGAGCTAATAGACACTTTGGCCTCAGCCAAGTATCTAAGCACATTTGACCTGACAGCTGGCTACTGGCAGATCAGAATAGCTGATGATGCAAAGCCAAAACAGCATTCTCAACCCCTTGTGGACATTATCAATTTGTGGTAATGCCCTTTGGTCTGAAGAATGCACCTGCCACTTTTCAGAGGTTGGTGAATACAGTCCTTACAGGTCTGGAGGCCTACAGTGCAGCATTTCTAGATGATATTGCTGTCTTTAGCTCCACCTGGTCCACCTCAGAAATGTTTTAGAGGCCCTGCAAAAGGCAGGGCTCACTATCAAGGCCACCAAGTTCCAGATATGGCAGAGTCAGGTTGTGTACCTGGGCCACCTTGTGGGTGGAGGCCAGGTTCAACCATTGCAGAGCAAAATCCAGACCATCATGGACTGGGTTGCTCCAAATACCCAGACTCAGGTGAGAGCCTTCTTAGGCCTGACTGGGTACTATAGGAGATTTGTCAAGGGGTATGGATCAATAGTGACACCCCTGAATGATTTAACTTCCAAGAAAATGCCCAAAAAGGTTCAGTGGACAGCTAGCTATCAAAAGGCATTTGATGACCTGAAGCAGGCCATGTGCACTGCTCCCATTCTCCAGAGTCCTGATTCAATCAATCAATCAATCAATCAATCACAGAATTTGTAGAGCGCACTACTTACCCGCGAGGGTCTCAAGGCGCTGGGGAGAGAGAAGGGGGGTGCTGCTACTGGTCGAACAGCCAGGTCTTGAGTAGCCTCCTGAAGGTCAGCAGGTCTTGGGTCTGTCGTAGGCTGAGTGGAAGGGTGTTCCAGGTCTTGGCGGCGAGGTGTGAGAAGGATCTGCCGCCGGTGGTTGTTCTTCGAATGCGAGGGACTCCAAGAAGTTCATTGTCCAAACAGATGCATCTGAATTGGGGGTAGGGGCTGTACTGTCACAATTGAATGTTGAAGGTCAGGATCTGCCAGTAGCTTTTATTAGCAGAAGGCTGACCCCTAGAGAGAAACGTTGGTCAGCCATAGAGAGGGAGGCCTTTGCTGTGGTTTGGGCTCTGAAGAAGTTGAGGCCATACTTGTTTGGTACTCACTTCCTTGTTCAAACAGACCACAAGCCCCTCCTATGTCTAAAACAAATGAAGGGTGAAAACCCCAAACTGCTTAGGTGGTCCATTTCCCTACAGGGGATGGACTTTACAGTGGAACATAGACCTGGGAGTAACCATGCCAATGCAGATGGACTCTGTAGGTACTTCCACTTAGAACATGAAGACTCAACTGGTCAAGGTTAGTTTAATGTCCCTACGTTTGGGGGTTGTGTAGGAGAGTAGGATCTGCTTCACATGGGTACCCCCACTTTTTGCTGATGCTTCACTGTTTTTCGATCTTTAGTCTGGCTGGGGCCCTGCTAATCAGAACCCCAGCCTAGCTGCTTCCTCTCTAAAATGGTTTCCATGTGCCTTAGGCACATCTCTGATTGGAATCTGGAGTGCCCTTATAAGTCCCTGGTATAAGGTATACTATGTACACAGGGCATAGGTACCTCCGAGGCCTACCAGGGGCTGCAGCATGTATTGTGCCACCCCTGGAAGGCCATCCAAAATGATACCACAGGTCTGCTACTGCAGCCTGGGTAAGGTGGTGCATGCGCCCCTTACTGTGATATAGGCTACCTATATCACTACAATTGCACACACATATAAACCTATAAGTCACTCCTATGGCAGGCCTTAACAATCCTGAAGGCAGAGTGCTTGGTTTTTATGTGAGACGGTGACCCTGCATGAGCAGGGCCCCTCTGAAGCGTTCGGAGTCAATCCTCTGATGCTGTTTGTGGTGCAGCCTGACCATATACTCTTAAGTACATTATATCCTCGCGGTAAATGCTAACTTTGGGATGGCTGCACAGAAACATGTTGTGTTTGGTGTCAAACATCTTGGAATACTACCCCCCGCCAATTCTGGCGGCGGGGGTAGCATTCCACCCTTCTAGAGGGAGAAACATGTACACACCGGGCTACCCGGTAACTTCTTTCCAGAGCCCTGGCATCACAAAATGGATGCCGCTGCCACAGACACGGGTCTGGCCTCCTGCTGCTGACTGAAACTCTGGCAGGGGAGGCCTGGACAATAGGTTTCCTGTCCCAAGGAGGTGTAACCACCTCCCCAGACAGGATAATGTGTATTGGGCCTGGGCGGGAGCACCCTCTGGTGCTTTGAAGTCCTGCACTGGGGGCACATTTGGTGACCCTGTGCATATGCCAGTTCAAACCGGTTGCAGGGGCTACCTGCCCCTGCTCTGGTGCGAAACTGGACAAAGGGAAGGGGTGTAACCACCCCTCTTCCCTGACCCTCCCATAGGTGGGTCCCCAGAGTATGTCCAACCCCCTAAGTTTGTATAAGTATGGGACCCCAGTCCTTAGGACTTTAGATTACGCTGGACGAAACTCTGACACTGAATCCTGGACCTTCGGCGCTCTACCTGAAGATTAGAGAAGTGAAGAATCTCCCTTGGGGTCAAGGAGTGACTCCCTTGCTTGGCAGGCACCTAAGAAGCAATTGTCCGGTCTGCATCGCTGAAGCTCCCGCCGGACGCTGAAGTCTTTGCATCACCAGAGGTGGATTTCCAGACTTCCCCCAGGCTGGCCTGAGCCCCAGCAAAGCTGAGGCCTGTAGCTATCGTGGGTAACGTGGAACCATGACCCCTGGACACCAAGCACATTTGCAAGTTCATCCTCTTCCTGGTCTCCCACGAAGCTGTGCTTTGGGCTCCGAGTAGCCCCTCCCTCTAGCACAGACTACACGGTAGATCACTGGCCTCCACTCCACGAGTGTCCTGCAAGCCAGCTCCAAGTGCGTCCACTTGAGGCTCCTTCGCGGTCGCTAGTCCATTGGCTAGTGGGCCCTCCTGAAGGCAACTCTTCTTCTGCTTGGGCTTCCCTGGTTGTGCCAGATGTGCCCCGACTTACCTTTTCTGGGTGAGTCCCTCAGACCTTGCTGGCCTGTACCACCGTCCTTCTTCTATTTCCACGTGACTTGCCGTTGCCAAGGCTTGTTGGGTCCAATCCGGTTGCCGATACCCCTGCAATCGACAGACGTCATGGGTCAGCTCGAATCCAGCTTCTGGTTGTCGTCAACGCCTCCTGGACCTCGTGGATGAAGAGTCAAGACGACCGTCAACCTACCTGAAGCACCCGACATCGGTGAGCATCTGCTCATCGCCTTCCTGGTCACTGGTTAGTGACCCAGACTCTGTCCCCTCTTGTAGGAGAGTAGGATCTGCCTCTTATGTTGCCCCCACTTTTTTTCTGATGTTACACTGGTTTCTGGCTATAGTCAGGCTGGATCCCTGCCAATCAGGGCCCCAGCCTCCCTGTTCTCTCTAAACGATTTGGAGTGCACTCTAGGTGCACTAGTGATTGGATACTGTGGTGCCTTATGAGTCCCTAGTATATGGTACCTTAGGTGCCAAGGGCATAGGTACTTCACAGGCCTACCAGGGGCTGAAGCATGTATTATGCCACACCTGGGAAGCAGACTAAATCTGACAGCACAGGCCTGCTACTGCAGCCTGGGTGAGGTGGTGCTAGCACTCCTCACTGGGATATAGGTTCCCTATATCTCTCCTGCACACACATTTAAACCTATCAGTCACTCCTAAGGCAGGCCCTATCAATCCTGAGGGCAGGGTGCTTGGTCTCTAATGTGAGGGGGTGCCTCTGCCTGAGCAGGGCCCCTCTGCAGCTCTCAGAGTCCATTCTCTGGTGATGTTTGTGGATGCGGTTAAACCATATACTGTTAAGTGCATTATATCCTCGCTGTAAAATGCTAACTTTGGAATGGCTGCATCGAAACATGTCGTGTTTGGTGTCAAACATCTTGGAATACTACCCCCCTGCCAATTCTGGCGGCGGGGGTAGCATTCCACCCTTCTAGAGGGATAGACATGTATCCACTGTGGAAACATGGTAGAATCCTAAAGAGCCCTGGCATCACAAAATGGATGCCACCAGCCACAGACACGGGGCTGCCCTCCTGCTGATGACCGAAACTCGCAGTGGAGGAAGCCCAACAAAAGGTATCCTGTCACAGGGAGGTGTAACCACCTCCCAGACAGGTTTTAGTGTATTGGGGCTGGGTGGGTGCACTCTTAGAGTGCTTTGAAGTCCTGCACTGGGGGAGCAGAAGGCTCCTCTGTGCATATGCCAGTTCAAACCAGCTCAGGGGCTACCTGCCCCTGCTCTGGCGTGAAACTGGACAAAGGGAAGTGGGTGTAGCCACCCACTCCCCTGACCCTCCCATAGGTGGGGTCATAGAGCTAGTCCCTCCCTTCTTTTCAGTATAAGATAGGGAACCCTTGAACTTGTAATTTAGATATCCCTGGACGACGCTCTGAAGAAGAATCCTGGCCCTTCGACGTTCCACTACCTTTGGAAGACAGAAGAATCTCCCTTGGAGTCAAGGAGTGACTCCCCTGCTTGGCAGGCACCAAAAACTACAAACGACAGTCGCAAACTACGCTGCTCCCGCCGGAGTCCGAAGTCCCTGCAGCCCAAGAAGTGGATTTCCTGACTTCTCCAAGGCCATCGTGAGTCCCCAGTGAAGCTGAGGCAAGTGGACCCCACGAGTAACGAGGAACCACGACCCCTGGGTACTGTGCACTATTGTCAAGTGCAACCCCTCCACAACATTCTAAGAACTTGTGCTTTGGACCACGTGTGGTCCCAGCCTCCAGCAGGAATCCCTCCGAAGATCAGAGGCCTACACTATCACTAGTGACCGTGGGCCCCTGTTGAGCGAATCCTCCCAAGGTGTCTTTGCGATCCCTTGCCAGCCGGCTCGTGGGTCCCCTGAAGACTCTTTCAAGAAGCCAAAGGGCTCTCCTCGTTGCTCCAGGCCTGCCCTGACTTACCCTTGCTGGGTGAGTCCCTCAGACCTTGCTGGTCTGCGCCATTGCCTTTTCACACCTTCCATGAGACTTGCTGTTACCAAGGCTTGGTGGCTCCAATCGAGTTGCCGACACCACAGTAAGCTGCAGACATCGTGGGACACGCCGAATCCAGCTCCTGGTCGTCGTCGACGCCTCCTGGACCTCGTGGCTGAAGAGTCAATGCAACCATGATCGACCTGAATCCTGCGACGACGGTGGGCATCCATCTTCCTTGCCCCGAGTCACTGCCAAGTGACTTTGAACACTGTACCCTCTGCTTTCAGGTCATCCTTCCTCCGAATCTAGGCTTGGATTCCACCGAACACTTCTTCAGACATCACAAGCAGCAAGTCTTCTTTGTTCGCCATTGAAAACGACGCCGCGACCCGACACCAAAGGACACCTGTGCACCCGGCTCCCCTGGGTGAGGTAACTCCAGCACTACGGTGCTCCTGTGGGTGTGGGCCCTAGAACTACTTACCCTGTAAGTGACTTGCTTGTAGGTTAACCAGAAGTATCCTAAAACTCCTATTTTCCCCGTGCGATTCTCGCACTGGCTCGTACATGGTTCGCGTCTGTGTTAGACACATCGCGTCCAACTCCCTTGTAACTCTACGAGTATCCGCGTCCTTCGACTCGTACTGACCGATCGGTGTGTTCGCCTCGAACACACCAGGGGCCTGTAACATTGATAACTCAATCGCGAACCAGCTCTGGATCCTGGAACAATGGACCAGATGCTTCCCAAGAGGAGGAGCAGTAGGGTAAAGGCAGTGCCTTCCCCTCTGTCTCAGATCACAGATTCCCCTCCAGAGGGAGGTGAAGCAGATCCTGAAGAAGGAACTGCCCCAGAGGGACTTGAGCCTGATCAGGTTGAGTTCTTGGGGGCAGGGGGCCCTTCTAGGGAAGATCTGAGTAAGGAGCAACAGTGCTGCCTGTAGGAGAGTAGGATCTGCTTCACAGGGGTACCCCCACTTTTTGCTGATACTTCACTGGTTTTCGACATTAGTCTGGCTGGGGCCCTGCTATTCAGAACCCCAGCCTAGCTGTTCCTCTTTAAAAGGGTCTCCATGTGCCTTAGGCACATCTCTGATTGGGATCTGGAGTGCCCTTGTAAGTCCCTAGTATATGGTATACTATGTACCAAGGGCATAGGTACCTCAGAGGCCTGCCAGGGGCTGCAGCATGTATTATGCCACCCCTGGTAGGCCATCCAAACTGACACCACAGGTCTGCTACTGCAGCCTGGGTAAGGTGGTGCATGCACCCCTTGCTGTGGTATAGGTTACCTATATCACTAAAAGCATACACACATATAAACCTATAAGTCACTCCTAAGGCAGGCCTTATCAATCCTAAAGGCAGAGTGCATGGTTCTTATGTGAGAGGGTGCCCCTGCATGAGCAGGGCCCCTCTGCAGCGTTCGGAGACCATCTCTGATGCTGTTTGTAGTGCAGCCTGACCATATACTCTTAAACGCATTATATCCTCGCGGTAAAATGCTAACTATGGAATGGCTGCACCAAAACATGTCGTGTTTGGTGTCAAACATCTTGGAATACTACCCCCCGCCAATCCTGGCGGCGGGGGTAGCATTCCACCCTTCTAGAGGGAAAGGCATGTTAACTCTGACGAGTCCGGTAACTTCTTTCCAGAGCCCTGGCATCACAAAATGGATGCTGCTGCCACAGACACGAGTCTGGCCTCCTGCTGCTGGACGAAACTCCGGCAGGGGAGGCCTGGACAACAGGTTTCCTGTCCCAGGGAGGTGTGACCACCTCCCCAGACAGGACAATGTGTATTGGGGCTGGGCGGGAGCACTTTCGGGTGCTTTGAAGTCCTGCACTGGGGGCACATTTGGTGTCCCTGTGCATACCCCAGTTCAAACCGGATCAGGGGCTTGCAGCCCCTGCTTTGGCGCGAACTGGACAAAGGGAAAGGGTGTAGCCACCCCTCTGCCCTGACCCACCCATAGGTGGGGCCACAGAGTAGTCCATCCCCTATTTTTGGAATAAAGGTAGGAACCCAGTCCTTAGGACTTTAGATTATACCTGGACGAAACTCTGAAACAGAATCCTGGACCTTCGACGCTCTACTCACGATTAGAGGACTGAAGAATCTCCCTTGGGGTCAAGGAGTGACTCCCTGCTTGGCAGGCACCAAAGAAGCATCTGTCCGGTTCGCATCACTGAAGCTCCTGTCGGACGCCGAAGTCATCGCATCACCAGAGGTGGATTCTCAGACTTCCCCGAGGCTACCCTGAGTCCCCAGCAAAGCTGAGGCCCGTGGCTATCGTGGGTAACGTGAGACCGTGACCCCTGGACACCGAGCACACTTGCAAGTGCACCATCTTCTTGGTCTCCCAAGAAGTCGTGCTTTGGGCTCCGAGTAGCCCTAGCCTCCAGCACCACCTGCACCGAAGATCACTGGCCCCCACTCCACGAGTGTCCTGTAAGCCAACTCCACGTGCGGCGTCACGAGGCTCCTTCGCGGTCGCTAGCCCGTTGGCTAGTAGCCCTTACCGAAGGCCAATCTTTTCTTTACTTGGCAGTCTGGTTGCTCCAGGCCTGCCCTCACTTACCCTTGCTGGGTGAGTTCCCCAGACCTTGCTGGTCTGCACCATCGACGATCTTCAGCTACATCGAGACTTGCCGTTGCCAAGGCTTGTTGGGTCCAATCTGGTCGCCGACACCGCAGCACTCGACAGACATCGTGTACCAGCCCGAATCCTGCTCCTGGTCGCCGACAACGCCTCCTGGACCTCGTGGCTGCAGAAACGATACGACCGTCAACGCACCTGAAGCACTCGACATCGGTGGGCATCCGTCCATCGCCTCCCTGGTCACTGGCTAGTGACCCAGACTCTGTCCCCTCTGCTTTCAGGTTCTTCAGAACTCCGATCCACTCTTGGAACTACCCGGACACTTTTCTCCTGGTCGCCAGCAGCACTTTGCAGCAGATCGCCATAAGAACCGACGACGAAACCCGACCCCGAAAGGCACCTATGCACCCGGCTTCCCTGGGTGAGGTAACACGAGTACTCCGGTGCTCCCGTGGGTAGAGACTCTTCAAAGTCCTAGATCTCAAAGGGTTTTGTCCTAGTCCTCTTTAAAGTGTCCCTTTCCTCTATTTTCCCGATCCCGACTTTCTCCATAGAAGTTAACGGCGTATCGCGGTTGTGTATTTACACTGCACGCGTCTCCCGTGGGTCCCCTGTGTCACTACCTTGGGTGGTTCCTTGTGGTCCAAGCACTTCTAGAGGCTCTAGGCCTAGTGTCTAGTTCAGTCGTGGTTCGCATACCACTTCATTGGTATATGGTTTGGTACGCCCCTAGGGCCCAAACGTGTATTTGTGCTGTTACTGTGATTTAAGATCTTATAACCTATGTACTTCGAACTCTAGCCTCATAAAGAGACTAGAGGGGTGTGTTTAGTAATAAATACATATATTTTGAATATATACCTGGTGTGGTGCTCTTTCATTTGGTCACTCAAGAGATTATAGACTGGTAAAACAAGCTGCTTTACATTCCTTCAAGACTTAGCCTGAAGGCTGCTCTCCACAGCTACCACTAGGATAGCTTTCAATAAGGTTGTCTTTAACCTACCTACCATAAGAGTCGATTTGGACTGGTGCAAGGTGCCCACTATAATTAGTGGACAGCATATGCCAGGCCAACTTCTCACATTGGTGTGCAGCGTGTGGGATTCCAGCTTGCTATTGTTTTACCAGATAATCTCAATTGAATTGATCAACTGAAAACCACTAAAGGTACCTAAGGTACATATAATTTAAGCTTAGAATATCAGTAAGTTCTACTGAACTTAGAGTTGTGTGTTAAGGGATAGCACAACCCTTTCTACAACTCAAGAGAGTTTAGTAGGCCACACTAGAGTAGGTAGTGCATACACCACACCACACTAGTAATGTCTTTAAAAGCAGGATCCAAAGATGCCCTGCAGGAAGCCATTGAGCTTCCCCTCCAAGTATGACACACTCCCATTCTTGGAACTGAGAGCTTTGTGTAACGTGAGGAAATTAAGGACAGGCCAAAGTCCCACCACCCAACACCTCCAGGAGTTGTTGGTGGCTTATGATCTTAGTAAGTCCTCAGAGACTGAAGGGGTAGGAGCAGAGGGTGGGCCAGCAGATGAGGAAGGGGCCAGGGGTACTACTACCCCCAGCCCCCTCTGAAACTGACCAGGAGGGTGACAATGACCCTGACCTGGAAAACCCAATCCCTTCTGGGGAAGATGAAGATGAGGATCTGGAGAACCACACCTTTGTCCCCCCAGGAAGGATTATGAGTGTGCTCAGAAAGTCTAGGTCTCCTTCTCAGGAGTCTAACCACTCTGGCACCTCAATAGGGAGCTCTGTTTCTTCTCACAGGAGGGAATCCTCTCATGAGAGAAGAAAGAGACTGGTCCAGTATGAGGAAACTCAACTGGAGATCAGGAAGAAGCAATTGGCTTTAGATAGAGAATCCCTAGATCTCCTTAGGGAGAGAAGAAAGTTGGGACTAGAGTCCCATGGTGGCAGCCATGTCCCTAGAGATAGGGAAAGGTCCTATGACCATAGGAACCTGAGCAAGATTGTCCCTCCCTACCAGAGTGGGGATGATATCCACAAATGGATAACTGCTTTAGAGAGGGCCTGTAAAGTACAGAAGGTCCCTCAGGAGCAGTGGGCAGCAATCTTGTGGCTCTCCTTTGCTGACAAAGGTAGAGACAAGCTCCTCACTGTTAGAGAGGAGGATGCTGACAATTACAAGGTCTTGAAGAGTGCTCTTATTGATGGGTTTGGCCTAACCACTGAACAGTACAGGTTGAAGTTCAGAGACACCCAAAAAGCACAGACTCAAGACTGGGTAGACTATGTGGATTGTTCTGCCAAGGCTCTGGAAGGCTGGTTGATGGGCAGTAAGGTGTGTGACTTCTCAGGATTGTATAATCTGATAATGAGGGAGCAGATTCTTAATAACTGTCAAAACCAGCTGTTGCATCAGTACCTGGTTGACTCTGATCTGACCTCTCCCCAAGAATTGGGAAAGAAGGCAGACAAATGGGTCAGAACCAGGGTGAAGCAGAAGGTACAGAACCAAGGTGGGGAAACCAAGAAGCAAGATGCTAAGAACTCTGACAAGGGTGGGGAGAAGGGTAAAGATCAAAAGTCTTCATCAGGCCCCCAAAAATCTTCTTCTGGTGGGGATTCCCAGTCTACCAAGGGTAAAGGCCAAAGAAAACCATGGTGCAAGGTCTGTAAGCAAAAGACCCACTGGACCAGTGATTGCACCAAGTCCAAAGACTCCAGTCCAGCATCCACCAATGCCCCTAAGGCACCTGTTCCCCCTAGTACAGTTGGTGGAAGTGCTCCAGCAAAGGGTTTAGTAGGGTTCACCCTGGGAACTGAGTTGGGCTCTGACTTAGTCAGGGAACTGACTCAGGCTGTGTTAGTCTGTGATGGAGGCATGGATGTGACCTCCACTGTGAGTCCCAGTAATCTGGGCAAGTACAGACAACAGCCTTTAATCAATGGACGAGAGGCTTTGGCATTTAGGGACACAGGGGCAAGTGTCACAATGGTGACACAAGACCTTGTGCTACCTGGGCAAGTTATACTTGGTGAAATGTACCAAGTGACCAATGCTAGCAATGTCAGAACAGACCATACTCTGGCAGTTGTTAACTTCTCCTGGGGAGGGGTAACTGGCCTTAAGAAGGTTGTGGTGAGTGCAAACCTACCAGTCGAATGCTTGCTTGGCAATGACTTAGAGACCTCTGCTTGGGCAGAAGTGGAGCTCAGGACCCATGCAGAAATGCTGGGGATCCCTGCAGATGTGTTTGCTGTGACCAGGTCACAAGCTAAACTGTCTAAAACTGAACAGGCCTTGGATTCTGGAAGAATGGACCAAGTGCCTTCCAAGAGGAGGAGTAGTAGGGTTAAGGCAGTGCCTTCCCCTTGGCTCAGGAGGAAGATCAGTCCCTTGAGGGGGATGATCTCAGCCCTGAAGAAGGAACTGTCCCAGAGGAACTTGAGCCTGACCAGGTTGAGTTCTTGGGGACAGGGGGACCTTCTAGGGCAGATCTGAGCCAGGAGCAGCAGAGCTGCCCCTCCCTTGAACCCCTCAGACAGCAAGCTGCTGCTGAGGCTGCTGGGAAAGCTAGTGGTCCCCATACAGTGTATTGGGATGATGGACTCCTGTACTCAGAGAGTAGAGACCCCAAGCCTGGTGCTACCAGGAGGTTGGTAATACCTTTGAAGTTCAGGGGCTTCCTATTGACCCTAGCCCATGATATTCCCTTAGCAGGACACCTGGGCCAGAACAAGACTTGGGACAGAATTGTCCCTCACTTTCACTGGCCCCACATGTCTGAAGACAGCAAGGAGTTTTGTCGCTCCTGTGTAACCTGCCAAGCCAGTGGCAAAGCAGGTGGCACTACAAAGGCCCCCTGATACCACTACCTGTGGTGGGGGTGCCCTTTGAGAGGGTAGGGATTGACATTGTTGGTCCCATGGATCCCCAAACAGCATCTGGGCACAGATTTATACTGGTGGTAGTGGATCATGCCACCAGGTATCCAGAGGCTATACCCCTTAGGACCACTACAGCACCTGTGGTGGCAAGGGCCCTCCTGGGAATTTTCTCAAGAGTGGGCTTTCCTAAGGAGGTGGTATCAGACAGGGGTGCAAACTTCATGTCTGGGTACTTAAAAGCAATGTGGAAGGAGTGTGGAGTTACTTATAAGTTCACCACACCCTATCACCCACAATGCAATGGTTTAGTTGAGAGATTCAACAAAACCTTGAAGGGCATGATTAAAGGGCTCCCAGAAAAGCTTAGGCGGAGATGGGACATACTCTTGCCCTGCCTTTTATTCGCATATAGGGAGGTGCCTCAGAAGGGGGTTGGTTACAGCCCTTTGAACTTCTGTTTGGCCACCCTGTGAGGGGTCCACTGTGCTTGGTGAAGGAAGGATGGGAGTTACCTCTCAAGCCCCCAAAGCAAGATATAGTGGACTATGTACTTGGTCTCCGCTCCAGGATGGCTGAGTACATGAAAAAGGCAACCAAAAACCTTGAGGCTAGCCAGGAACTTCAAAAGGCCTGGCATGACCAAAAGGCTGTCCTAACTGTTTACCAGCCAGGACAGAAGGTGTGGGTGTTGGAGCCAGTGGCCCCAGCAGCTCTCCAAGACAAATGGAGTGGACCCCACACTATTGTTGAGCAGAAGGGTGAGGTCACTTACTTAGTAGACCTGGGAACACCCAGGAGTCCCCACAGGGTTCTCCATGTCAACAGACTTAAGCCATATGTGGACAGGGCAGACATGGGCTTGCTCATGGCTACTGATGAAGGGCAGGAGGAAGAGAGTGACCCACTCCCTGACCTGCTCTCACAGAACCCTGACGATGGGTCAGTTGATGGTGCAGCCTTGGCAGGCAGCCTCACTACCCAGCAACAAACTGATTGCAGGCAAGTCCTCAATCAGTTTAGACATATGTTTTCCCTGACACCCAGTCAGACCACCTGGTGCACTCATGAAGTGGACACTGGGGACAGTCTGCCTATTAAAAACAAGATTTATAGGCAACCTGACCATGTCAGGGACTGTATCAGGACTGAAGTCCAGAAGATGTTGGAATTGGGAGTGATTGAGCCCTCAGATAGCCCTTGGGCTAGTCCAGTAGTCCTAGTACCTAAACCTCACACCAGTGGTGGGAAAAGAGAGATGAGGTTTTGTGTAGACTACAGGGGCCTCAATGCAGTCACTAGGACTGATGCCCATCCAATACCCAGGGCAGATGAGCTCATAGATACTTTGGCCTCTGCCAAATATCTCAGCACATTTGACCTAACAGCTGGCTACTGGCAGATCAGACTAGCTGATGCTGCAAAGCCCAAAACAGCATTTTCAACCCCTAGTGGGCATTATCAATTTGTGGTGATGCCCTTTGGTCTGAAAAATGCACCTGCCACTTTCCAGAGGTTGGTGAACACAGTTCTCACAGGACTGGAGGCCTATAGTGCAGCTTATCTAGATGATATTGCTGTCTTTAGCTCCACCTGGGAGGATCACCTGGTCCACCTCAGGAATGTTTTACAGGCCCTGCAAAAGGCAGGCCTGACTATCAAGGCCACTAAGTGCCAGATAGGGCAGAGTCAGGTTGTGTACCTGGGCCACCTTGTGGGTGGAGGCCAGGTTCAACCTTTGCAGAGCAAGATCCAGACCATCATGGACTGGACTGCTCCCACTACCCAGACTCAGGTGAGAGCCTTCTTAGGCCTGACTGGGTACTATAGGAGATTTGTCAAGGGGTATGGATCAATAGTGACACCCTTGAATGACTTAACTTCTAAGAAAATGCCCAAAAAGGTTCAGTGGACAGTTAGCTGTCAAAAGGCATTTGATGACCTCAAGCAGGCCATGTGCACTGCTCCAATTCTGCAGAGTCCTGATTACTCCAAGAAGTTCATTGTCCAAACAGATGCATCTGAATTGGGGGTAGGGGCTGTACTGTCACAATTGAATGAAGAAGGTCAGGATCAGCCAGTAGCTTTTATTAGCAGAAGGCTGACCCCTAGAGAGAAACGTTGGTCAGCCATAGAGAGGGAGGCCTTTGCTGTGGTCTGGGCTCTGAAGAAGTTGAGGCCATACTTGTTTGGTACACACTTCCTGGTTCAGACAGACCATAAGCCCCTCTTATGGCTAAAACAAATGAAGGGTGAAAACCCCAAACTGCTTAGGTGGTCCATTTCCCTACAGGGGATGGACTTTACAGTGGAACATAGGCCTGGGAGTAACCATGCGAATGCAGATGGACTCTCTAGGTATTTCCACTTAGAACATGAAGACTTAACTGGGCAAGGTTAGTTTAATGTCCCTACGTTTGGGGGGTTGTGTAGGAGAGTAGGATCTGCTTCACAGGGGTACCCCCACTTTTTGCTGATACTTCACTGGTTTTCGACATTAGTCTGGCTGGGGCCCTGCTATTCAGAACCCCAGCCTAGCTGTTCCTCTTTAAAAGGGTCTCCATGTGCCTTAGGCACATCTCTGATTGGGATCTGGAGTGCCCTTGTAAGTCCCTAGTATATGGTATACTATGTACCAAGGGCATAGGTACCTCAGAGGCCTGCCAGGGGCTGCAGCATGTATTATGCCACCCCTGGTAGGCCATCCAAACTGACACCACAGGTCTGCTACTGCAGCCTGGGTAAGGTGGTGCATGCACCCCTTGCTGTGGTATAGGTTACCTATATCACTAAAAGCATACACACATATAAACCTATAAGTCACTCCTAAGGCAGGCCTTATCAATCCTAAAGGCAGAGTGCATGGTTCTTATGTGAGAGGGTGCCCCTGCATGAGCAGGGCCCCTCTGCAGCGTTCGGAGACCATCTCTGATGCTGTTTGTAGTGCAGCCTGACCATATACTCTTAAACGCATTATATCCTCGCGGTAAAATGCTAACTATGGAATGGCTGCACCAAAACATGTCGTGTTTGGTGTCAAACATCTTGGAATACTACCCCCGCCAATCCTGGCGGCGGGGGTAGCATTCCACCCTTCTAGAGGGAAAGGCATGTTAACTCTGACGAGTCCGGTAACTTCTTTCCAGAGCCCTGGCATCACAAAATGGATGCTGCTGCCACAGACACGAGTCTGGCCTCCTGCTGCTGGACGAAACTCCGGCAGGGGAGGCCTGGACACTAGGTTTCCTGTCCCAGGGAGGTGTGACCACCTCCCCAGACAGGACAATGTGTATTGGGGCTGGGCGGGAGCACTTTCGGGTGCTTTGAAGTCCTGCACTGGGGGCACATTTGGTGTCCCTGTGCATACCCCAGTTCAAACCAGATCAGGGGCTTGCAGCCCCTGCTTTGGCGCGAACTGGACAAAGGGAAAGGGGTGTAGCCACCCCTCTGCCCTGACCCACCCATAGGTGGGGCCACAGAGTAGTCCATCCCCTATTTTTGGAATAAAGGTAGGAACCCAGTCCTTAGGACTTTAGATTATACCTGGACGAAACTCTGAAACAGAATCCTGGACCTTCGACGCTCTACTCACGATTAGAGGACTGAAGAATCTCCCTTGGGGTCAAGGAGTGACTCCCCTGCTTGGCAGGCACCAAAGAAGCATCTGTCCGGTTCGCATCACTGAAGCTCCCGTCGGACGCCGAAGTCATCGCATCACCAGAGGTGAATTCTCAGACTTCCCCGAGGCTACCCTGAGTCCCCAGCAAAGCTGAGGCCCGTGGCTATCGTGGGTAACGTGAGACCGTGACCCCTGGACACCGAGCACACTTGCAAGTGCACCATCTTCTGGGTCTCCCAAGAAGTCGTGCTTTGGGCTCCGAGTAGCCCTAGCCTCCAGCACCACCTGCACCGAAGATCACTGGCCCCCACTCCACGAGTGTCCTGTAAGCCAACTCCACGTGCGGCGTCACGAGGCTCCTTCGCGGTCGCTAGCCCGTTGGCTAGTAGCCCTTACCGAAGGCCAATCTTTTGTTTACTTGGCAGTCTGGTTGCTCCAGGCCTGCCCTCACTTACCCTTGCTGGGTGAGTTCCCCAGACCTTGCTGGTCTGCACCATCGACGATCTTCAGCTACATCGAGACTTGCCGTTGCCAAGGCTTGTTGGGTCCAATCTGGTCGCCGACACCGCAGCACTCGACAGACATCGTGTACCAGCCCGAATCCTGCTCCTGGTCGCCGACAACGCCTCCTGGACCTCGTGGCTGCAGAAACGAGACGACCGTCAACGCACCTGAAGCACTCGACATCGGTGGGCATCCGTCCATCGCCTCCCTGGTCACTGGCTAGTGACCCAGACTCTGTCCCCTCTGCTTTCAGGTTCTTCAGAACTCCGATCCACTCTTGGATCTACCCGGACACTTTTCTCCTGGTCGCCAGCAGCACTTTGCAGCAGATCGCCATAAGAACCGACGACGAAACCCGACCCCGAAAGGCACCTATGCACCCGGCTTCCCTGGGTGAGGTAACACGAGTACTCCGGTGCTCCCGTGGGTAGAGACTCTTCAAAGTCCTAGATCTCAAAGGGTTTTGTCCTAGTCCTCTTTAAAGTGTCCCTTTCCTCTATTTTCCCGATCCCGACTTTCTCCATAGAAGTTAACGGCGTATCGCGGTTGTGTATTTACACTGCACGCGTCCCCCGTGGGTCCCCTGTGTCACTACCTTGGGTGGTTCCTTGTGGTCCAAGCACTTCTAGAGGCTCTAGGCCTAGTGTCTAGTTCAGTCGTGGTTCGCATACCACTTCATTGGTATATGGTTTGGTACGCCCCTAGGGCCCAAACGTGTATTTGTGCTGTTACTGTGATTTAAGATCTTATAACCTATGTATTTCGAACTCTAGCCTCATAAAGAGACTAGAGGGGTGTGTTTAGTAATAAATACATATATTTTGAATATATACCTGGTGTGGTGCTCTTTCATTTGGTCACTCAAGAGATTATAGACTGGTAAAACAAGCTGCTTTACATTCCTTCAAGACTTAGCCTGAAGGCTGCTCTCCACAGCTACCACTAGGATAGCTTTCAATAAGGTTGTCTTTAACCTACCTACCATAAGAGTCGATTTGGACTGGTGCAAGGTGCCCACTATAATTAGTGGACAGCATATGCCAGGCCAACTTCTCACACTGCCCCTCTCTTGAACCCCTCAGACAGCAGGCTGCTGCTGAGGCTGCTGGGAGTGCTAGTGGGTCCCATAAAGTTTATTGGGATGAGGGACTCCTATATTCTGAGAGTAGAGACCCAGCCCCTGGAGCCACCAGGAGGTTGGTAATACCTCAGAAGTTTAGGGGGTTCCTCTTGACCTTAGCACATGATATCCCTTTAGCAGGTCACCTGGGCCAAAACAAGACCTGGGACAGGCTTGTTCCACATTTTCATTGGCCACATATGTCAGAGGACACAAAGGAGTTTTGTCGCTCCTGTGTCACATGCCAAGCCAGTGGTAAGGCAGGTGGCACAACAAAGGCCCCCCTGATACCACTACCTGTGGTGGGGGTACCCTTTGAAAGGGTAGGGATTGACATTGTTGGTCCCCTTGACCCTCAAACTGCATCTGGGCACAGATTTATCCTGGTGGTAGTGGATCATGCCACCAGGTACCCAGAGGCAATTCCTCTGAGGACCACCACAGCCCCTGTGGTGGCAAGAGCCCTCATTGGAGTTTTCTCCAGAGTGGGTTTTCCAAAGGAGGTCATATCTGGCAGAGATACAAACTTCATGTCAGGATATCTGAAGGCAATGTGGAAGGAGTGTGGTGTAACTTACAAGTTCACCACCCCCTATCACCCACAATGCAATGGGTTGGTTGAAAGGTTCAACAAAACCCTGAAGGGAATGATTAAGGGACTCCCAGAGAAGCTTAGGTGGAAATGGGACCTTCTTCTTCCTTGCCTGTTATTTGCATACAGAGAAGTTCCACAGAAGGGGGTTGGCTACAGCCCATTTGAGCTTCTGTTTGGGCACCCTGTAAGAGGTCCATTGTGTTTGGTTAAAGAGGGCTGGGAGTTACCTCTCAAACCCCCAAACAGGATGTGATGGACTATGTACTTGGTCTCCGCTCCCGGTTGGCTGAGTACATGAAAAAGGCAACCAAAACCTGGAGGCCAGCCAAGAATTACAAAAAGCTTGGCATGACCAAAGGCTGTACTGACTGTATACCAGCCAGGACAGAAAGTGTGGGTGTTGGAGCCTGTGGCCCCAGCAGCCCTCCAGGACAAGTGGAGTAGCCCCCATACAATAGTTGAACAGAAGGGAGAAGTCACCTATCTGGTGAATCTTGTACTCCCAGGAGCCCTCTGAGGGTGCTCCATGTCAACAGATTAAAACCATATGTTGACAGGGCTGACATGGGTTTGCTCATGGCAACTGATGAGGACCAGGAGGAGGAGAGTGACCCTCTCCCTGACCTGCTCTCTCAGAACCCTGATGATGGGTCAGTAGATGGTGTTGCTTTGGCAAGCAGCCTCACTGACCATCAGCAAACTGAGTGCAGAAAAGTTCTGTAACAGTTTAGACATATGTTTAGCCTGACCCCTAGTCAGACTACCTGGTGCACCCATGAGGTGGACACTGGAGACAGTCTGCCTGTCAAGAATAAAATCTACAGCCAACCTGACCATGTCAGGGACTGTATCAGGACTGAAGTCCAGAAAATGTTGGAGCTAGGTGTAATTGAGCCTTCAGATAGCCATTGGGCTAGCTCAGTAGTCCTGGTGCCCAAGCCTCATACCCAGGGTGGTAAGAAAGAAATGAGGTTTTGTGTAGACTACAGAGGCCTCAATGCAGTCACTAGGACTGATGCCTATCCCATACCAAGGGCAGCTGAGCTGATTGATACTTTGGCCTCAGCCAAGTATCTAAGTACATTTGACCTAACAGCTGGCTACTGGCAGATCAGATTAGCTGATGATGCAAAAGCCAAAACAGCATTTTCGACCCCTGGTGGGCACTACCACTTTGTGGTGATGCCCTTTGGATTGAAAAATGCACCTGCCACTTTTCAGAGGTTGGTGAATAAAGTTCTGGCAGGAATGGAGACTTATTGCTCAGCTTATCTAGATGATATTGCTGTCTTTAGTTCCTCCTGGCAGGATCACCTGGTCCACCTCAGAAATGTTTTGGAGGCTCTGCAGAAAGCAGGCCTCACTACCAAGGCCACCAAGTGCCAGATAGGGCAGAGTCAGGTTGTGTACCTGGGCCACCTTGTGGGTGGAGGCCAGGTTCAACCTTTGCAGAGCAAAATCCAAACCATAATGGGATGGGTTGCTCCAACCACCCAGACACAGGTGAGAGCCTTCTTAGGCCTGACTGGGTACTATAGGAGGTTTGTCAAGGGATATGGATCTATAGTGACCCCCTTGAATGATCTGACCTCAAAGAAAATGCCAAAAAGGTTCAGTGGACAGCTAGCTGTCAAAAGGCATTTGAAGACCTAAAGCAGGCCATGTGCACTGCCCCCATCTTACAGAGGCCAGACTACACCAAAAGTTCATTGTCCAAACAGATGCTTCTGAGCTGGGTGTGGGAGCTGTACTGTCTCAACTGAATGATGAAGGTCAAGACCTGCCAGTAGCTTTCATTAGCAGAAGGCTGACCCCTAGAGAGAAACGTTGGTCAGCTATAGAGAGGGAGGCCTTTGCTGTGGTGTGGGCCCTGAAGAAGCTGAGGCCATACTTGTTTGTCACTCACTTCATAGTTCAGACTGACCACAAGCCCCTCCTATGGCTTAAGCAGATGAAAGGTGAAAACCCAAAACTTTTGAGGTGGTCCATTTCCCTACAGGGGATGGACTATACAGTGGAACATAGGCCTGGTACCCAACATGCCAATGCAGATGGCCTCTCAAGGTATTTCCACTTTGAACACGAAGACTCAACTGGTCAAGGTTAGTTAAGTGTCCCTGCGTTTGGGGGGGGTTGTGTAGGAGAGTAGGATCTGCCTCTTATGTTGCCCCCACTTTTTTTCTGATGTTACACTGGTTTCAGGCTATAGTCAGGCTGGATCCCTGCCAATGAGGGCCCCAGCCTCCCTGTTCCCTCTAAACGATTTGGAGTGCACTCTAGGTGCACTAGTGATTGGATACTGTGGTGCCTTATGAGTCCCTAGTATATGGTACCTTAGGTGCCAAGGGCATAGGTACTTCACAGGCCTACCAGGGGCTGAAGCATGTATTATGCCACCCCTGGGAAGCAGACTAAATCTGACACCACAGGCCTGCTACTGCAGCCTGGGTGAGGTGGTGCTAGCACTCCTCACTGGGATATAGGTTCCCTATATCTCTCCTGCACACACATTTAAACCTATCAGTCACCCCTAAGGCAGGCCCTATCAATCCTGAGGGCAGGGTGCTTGGTCTCTAATGTGAGGGGGTGCCTCTGCCTGAGCAGGGCCCCTCTGCAGCTCTCAGAGTCCATTCTCTGGTGCTGTTTGTGGATGCGGTTAAACCATATACTGTTAAGTGCATTATATCCTCGCGGTAAAATGCTAACTTTGGAATGGCTGCATCGAAACATGTCGTGTTTGGTGTCAAACATCTTGGAATACTACCCCCGTGCCAACTCTGGCGGCGGGGGTAGCATTCCACCCTTCTAGAGGGATAGACATGTACCCACAGTGGAAACACGGTAGAATCCTAAAGAGCCCTGGCATCACAAAATGGATGCCACCAGCCACAGACACGGGGCTGCCCTCCTGCTGATGACCGAAACTCGCAGTGGAGGAAGCCCAACTAAAGGTATCCTGTCACAAGTAGGTGTAATCACCTCCCAGACAGGGTTTAGTGTATTGGGTCTGGGTGGGTGCACTCTTAGAGTGCTTTGAAGTCCTGCACTGGGGGAGCAGAAGGCTCCTCTGTGCATATGCCAGTTCAAACCGGCTCAGGGGCTACCTGCCCCTGCTCTGGTGTGAAACTGGACAAAGGGAAGTGGGTGTAGCCACCCACTCCCCTGACCCTCCCATAGGTGGGGTCATAGAGCTAGTCCCTCCCTTCTTTTCAGTATAAGATAGGGAACCCTTGAACTTGTAAGTTAGATATCCCTGGACGATGCTCTGAAGAATAATCCTGGCCCTTCGACGTTCCACTACCTTTGGAAGACAGAAGAATCTCCCTTGGAGTCAAGGAGTGACTCCCCTGCTTGGCAGGCACCAAAAACTACAAACTACAGTTGCAAACTATGCCGCTCCTGCCAGAGTCTGAAGTCTCTGCAGCCCAAGAAGTGGATTTCCTGACTTCGCCAAGGCCATCGTGAGTCCCCAGCGAAGCTGAGGCAAGTGGACCCCACGAGTGATGAGGAACTGCGACCCCTGGGTACTGTGCACTATTGTTGAGTGCAACCCCTCCACAACGTTCTAAGAACTTGTGCTTTGGACCACGTGTGGTCCCAGCCTCCAGCAAGAATTCCTCCGAAGATCAGAGGCCTACACTATTTCGAGTGACCGTGGGCCCCTGTTGAGCGAATCCTCCCGAGGTGTCTTTGCGATCCGTTGCCAGCCGGCTCGTGGGTCCCCTGAAGACTCTTTCAAGAAGCCAAAGGGCTCCCCTGGTTGCTCCAGGCCTGCCCTGACTTACCCTTGCTGGGTGAGTCCCTCAGACCTTGCTGGTCTGCGCCATTGTCTTTTCACACCTTCCACGAGACTTGCTGTTACCAAGGCTTGGTGGCTCCAATCGAGTTGCCGACATCACAGTAAGCTGCAGACATCGTGGGACACGCCGAATCCAGCTCCTGGTCATCGTCGACACCTCCTGGACCTTGTGGCTGAAGAGTCAAGGCAACCATGATCGACCTGAATCCTGCGACGACGGTGGGCATCCATCTTCCTTGCCACGAGTCACTGCCAAGTGACTTTGAACACTGTACCCTCTGCTTTCAGGTCATCCTTCCTCCGAATCCAGGCTTGGATTCCACCAAACACTTCTTCAGACATCACAAGCAGCAAGTCTTCTTTGTTCGCCATTGAAAACGACGCCGCGACCCGACACCAAAGGACACCTGTGCACCCGGCTCCCATGGGTGAGGTAACTCCAGCACTACGGTGCTCCTGTGGGTGTGGGCCCTAGAACTACTTACCCTGTAAGTGACTTGCTTGTAGGTTAACCAGAAGTATCCTAAAACTCCTATTTTCCCCGTGCGATTCTCGCACTGGCTCGTACAGGGTTTGCGTCTGTGTTAGACACATTGCGTCCAACTCCCTTGTAACTCTACCAGTATCCGCGTCCTTCGACTCGTACTGACCGATCGGTGTGTTCGCCTCGAACACGCCAGGGGCCTGTACCATTGATAACTCAATCTCGTCCGCTTGCATAGACTCGTACAGGACTCGCACCAGTGTCTGAACACCGCATCCGTCCCCTGTGGGTCTCCTACAACTACCTGGGTGGTTCTCTGGGGGTCCCTCGATTCTATGTGCACTAGTCCCTGGTCTAGCCAAGATAAGATTGTGGTATTCACTTGTGCTAACTTATTTTGATAACAATTGATTTGTGCATATGTTCCTGACTTCTAATCTCATAAAGAGATTAGTAGAGAGTTGTTTAGTAATAAATACATATATATTTGATATATATACCTGTGTTGTGTCTTTTCATTTGGTGATTCAAGAGATTGTGTGGTAAAACAAGCTGCTTTACATTCCTTCAAGACTTAGCCTGAAGGCTGCTCTCCACAGCTACCACTAGGATAGCTTTCTATAAAGGTTGTCTTAAACCTATCTACCATAAGAGTCGAATTGTACTGGTGCAAGGTGTCCACTTTAATTAGTGAACAGCATATACCAGGCCAACTTCTCACATTGGTGGGCAGCGTGTGGGATTCCAGCTTGCTATTGTTTTACCAGAAAATCTCTATTTGAATTACTAACTGAAAACCACTATAGGTACTTAAGGTACATATAAAGTCAAGCTTAGTATCAATAAGTTCTACTGAACTTAGAGCTGTGTGCCAAGGGATAGCACACCCTTTCTACAGCTCAAGCTAGGATCAGTAGGCCACAAACTAGTGTAGGTAGTACAACACTGCACAACACTAGAATGTCCTTAAAAGGTGGAGCCAGTGGGTCCACCCAGCCTCAGTATAAGGACATGGCTTTCTCTGACTTGAGAGCCATGTGTGTTGAAATACACCTGAAGCTAGGACAGAGTCCCTCCACCCTGCACCTGATAGATCTGCTAACAACAGATGATCTTAGATTAGCTCTAGGAGCTAAGGGGTCTGAATCAGTGGGTGGGTCAATTATAGTATCTGGGTCAGATGATGAAAATACAAATGACCAAGACTCTGTGATTGGAGGGCCAGGCTCCAAGGGGCCTGAAAAGGAAAGAGGAATTCTCCCTAAGAGAACTGACAGAGAGGAGGAGAGGCACAGGTCCCCTTCCAGGGAATCTGACCACTCTTATCACTCTGGCAGAGAATTTGTCCATCAGAGGAACTCATACTTTCCCATAAGAGAGACCTCCTCTGAAAGAAGGTGCAAACTACTACAGTATGAGGAAGCAAGAATTGCCCTCAGAACCAAGCAGTTGGCACTGGATAGGGAAGCCCTGGAGATCCAGAGAGCTTCTAGAAGAGAGGGGTTAGAACCCCCTGGTGGCAGCAACAGTGTCCCTAAAGGCAGAGAATATATTCCAGACCATAGGAACCTGAGCAAGGTTGTTCCTCCCTACCAGAGTGGGGATGATATCCACAAATGGATAACTGCTATGGAAAGGGCCTGTAGAGTACAGCAGGTCCCCCAAAAGCAGTGGGCAGCAATCTGGTGGCTCTCCTTTTCAGATAAAGGTAGAGACAAGCTCCTCACTGTTAAAGAAGAGGATGATGATGATTATGAAGTCCTGAAAAGTGCACTAATAGATGGGTTTGGCTTAACCACTGAGCAGTACAGGTTAAAGTTCAGAGACACCCAGAAGGCACAGACTCAGGATTGGACTGACTTTGTTGATTGTGCAACCAAGGCTCTGGAGGGTTGACTGGTTGGCAGTAGGGTTACTGATTTCAAGGGATTGTATAATCTGATAATGAGAGAACAGATCCTTAATAATTGCCAGAACCAGTTGTTGCATCAGTACCTGGTGGACTCTGATCTGACCTCTCCCCAAGAATTGGGAAAGAAGGCAGACAAATGGGTCAGAACCAGGGTGAGGCAGAAAACCCAGAACCAAGGGGGTGACACAAAGAAGCAGGATTCTAAGTGCTCTGAGAAAGGTGGGGATAAGGCAAAAGACCAGAAGTCTTCACAAGGGCCCCAAAAATCTGCATCTGGTGGGGAGTCACAGTCCAACAAGGGAAAAGGCCAAAAGAAGTCATGGTGCAAATCCTGTAAACAGAAAGGGCACTGGACTTCTGATTGTACCAAGTCCAAAGACCAAACCACCACCACTCCAGCCCCTAAGGCAACTGCTCCCCCTAGTCCAGCTACTGGTGGAGGTGGTACTCAGACTAAGGGTTTAATAGGGTTGATCCTGGGTTCTGAAGTGGACTCTGACCTAGTCAGAGTACCCACTCAGGCAATGCTGATTTGTGATGGAGACATTGACATGTCCTTCCTAGTAAGCCCCAGTAATCTGGGCAAATACAAACAGCAGCCTGTAATAAATGGCAAACAGGCTTTGGCATTTAGGGACACAGGTGCTAGTGTCACCATGGTGGCAGAGGATCTTGTGGACCCTAACCAGATCATCCTGGGCAAAATGTACCAGGTGACCAATGAAAGCAATGTCAGGACCAACCATAGTCTGGCAGTTGTGAATTTCTCCTGGGGAGGGGTAACTGGCCTCAAGAAGGTTGTAGTCAGTGCAGACCTTCCTGTAGAATGTCTGTTGGGCAATGATCTAGAGGCTTCAGCCTGGTCTGAAGTAGAGTTATGGACTCATGCTGAGATGTTGGGCATCCCTGCAGAGATATTTTCTGTGACCAGGTCACAAGCAAGAAAGCATAACACTGAACCAGCTCTGGATCCTGGAACAATGGACCAGATGCTTCCCAAGAGGAGGAGCAGTAGGGTAAAGGCAGTGCCTTCCCCTCTGTCTCAGATCACAGATTCCCCTCCAGAGGGAGGTGAAGCAGATCCTGAAGAAGGAACTGCCCCAGAGGGACTTGAGCCTGATCAGGTTGAGTTCTTGGGGCAGGGGACCCTTCTAGGGAAGATCTGAGTAAGGAGCAACAGTGCTGCCCCTCTCTTGAACCCCTCAGACAGCAGGCTGCTGCTGAGGCTGCTGGGAGTGCTAGTGGGTCCCATAAAGTTTATTGGGAGGAGGGACTCCTATATTCTGAGAGTAGAGACCCAGCCCCTGGAGCCACCAGGAGGTTGGTAATACCTCAGAAGTTTAGGGGGTTCCTCTTGACCTTAGCACATGATATCCCTTTAGCAGGTCACTTGGGCCAAAACAAGACCTGGGACAGGCTTGTTCCACATTTTCATTGGCCACATATGTCAGAGGACACAAAGGAGTTTTGTCGCTCCTGTGTCACATGCCAAGCCAGTGGTAAGGCAGGTGGCACAACAAAGGCCCCCCTGATACCACTACCTGTGGTGGGGGTACCCTTTGAAAGGGTAGGGATTGACATTGTTGGTCCCCTTGACCCTCAAACTGCATCTGGGCACAGATTTATCCTGGTGGTAGTGGATCATGCCACCAGGTACCCAGAGGCAATTCCTCTGAGGACCACCACAGCCCCTGTGGTGGCAAGAGCCCTCATTGGAGTTTTCTCCAGAGTGGGTTTTCCAAAGGAGGTCATATCTGACAGAGATACAAACTTCATGTCAGGATATCTGAAGGCAATGTGGAAGGAGTGTGGTGTAACTTACAAGTTCACCACCCCCTATCACCCACAATCCAATGGGTTGGTTGAAAGGTTCAACAAAACCCTGAAGGGAATGATTAAGGGACTCCCAGAGAAGCTTAGGTGGAAATGGGACCTTCTTCTTCCTTGCCTGTTATTTGCATACAGAGAAGTTCCACAGAAGGGGGTTGGCTACAGCCCATTTGAGCTTCTGTTTGGGCACCCTGTAAGAGGTCCATTGTGTTTGGTTAAAGAGGGCTGGGAGTTACCTCTCAAACCCCCAAACAGGATGTGATGGACTATGTACTTGGTCTCCGCTCCCGGATGGCTGAGTACATGAAAAAGGCAACCAAAACCTGGAGGCCAGCCAAGAATTACAAAAAGCTTGGCATGACCAAAGGCTGTACTGACTGTATACCAGCCAGGACAGAAAGTGTGGGTGTTGGAGCCTGTGGCCCCAGCAGCCCTCCAGGACAAGTGGAGTAGCCCCCATACAATAGTTGAACAGAAGGGAGAAGTCACCTATCTGGTGAATCTTGGAACTCCCAGGAGCCCCCTGAGGGTGCTCCATGTCAACAGATTAAAACCATATGTTGACAGGGCTGACATGGGCTTGCTCATGGCAACTGATGAGGACCAGGAGGAGGAGAGAGACCCTCTCCCTGAGCTGCTCTCTCAGAACCCTGATGATGGGTCAGTAGATGGTGTTGCTTTGGCAAGCAGCCTCACTGACCATCAGCAAACTGAGTGCAGAAAAGTTCTGCAACAGTTTAGACATATGTTTAGCCTGACCCCTAGTCAGACTACCTGGTGCACCCATGAGGTGGACACTGGAGACAGTCTGCCTGTCAAGAATAAAATCTACAGGCAACCTGACCATGTCAGGGACTGTATCAGGACTGAAGTCCAGAAAATGTTGGAGCTAGGTGTAATTGAGCCTTCAGATAGCCCTTGGGCTAGCCCAGTAGTCCTGGTGCCCAAGCCTCATACCCAGGGTGGTAAGAAAGAAATGAGGTTTTGTGTAGACTACAGAGGCTTCAATGCAGTCACTAGGACTGATGCCTATCCCATACCAAGGGCAGATGAGCTGATTGATACTTTGGCCTCAGCCAAGTATCTAAGTACATTTGACCTAACAGCTGGCTGCTGGCAGATCAGATTAGCTGATGATGCAAAAGCCAAAACAGCATTTTCGACCACTGGTGGGCACTACCACTTTGTGGTGATGCCCTTTGGATTGAAAAATGCACCTGCCACTTTTCAGAGGTTGGTGAATAAAGTTCTGGCAGGAATGGAGACTTATTGCTCAGCTTATCTAGATGATATTACTGTCTTTAGTTCCTCCTGGCAGGATCACCTGGTCCACCTCAGAAATGTTTTGGAGGCTCTGCAGAAAGCAGGCCTCACTATCAAGGCCACCAAGTGCCAGATAGGGCAGAGTCAGGTTGTGTACCTGGGCCACCTTGTGGGTGGAGGCCAGGTTCAACCTTTGCAGAGCAAAATCCAAACCATAATGGGATGGGTTGCTCCAACCACCCAGACACAGGTGAGAGCCTTCTTAGGCCTGACTGGGTACTATAGGAGGTTTGTCAAGGGATATGGATCTATAGTGACCCCCTTGAATGATCTGACCTCAAAGAAAATGCCAAAAAGGTTCAGTGGACAGCTAGCTGTCAAAAGGCATTTGAAGACCTAAAGCAGGCCATGTACACTGCCCCCATCTTACAGAGTCCAGACTACACCAAAAGTTCATTGTCCAAACAGATGCTTCTGAGCTGGGTGTGGGAGCTGTACTGTCTCAACTGAATGATGAAGGTCAAGACCAGCCAGTAGCTTTCATTAGCAGAAGGCTGACCCCTAGAGAGAAACATTGGTCAGCTATAGAGAGGGAGGCCTTTGCTGTGGTGTGGGCCCTGAAGAAGCTGAGGCCATACTTGTTTGGCACTCACTTCATAGTTCAGACTGACCACAAGCCCCTCCTATGGCTTAAGCAGATGAAAGGTGAAAACCCAAAACTTTTGAGGTGGTCCATTTCCCTACAGGGGATGGACTATACAGTGGAACATAGGCCTGGGACCCAACATGCCAATGCAGATGGCCTCTCAAGGTATTTCCACTTTGAACACGAAGACTCAACTGGTCAAGGTTAGTTTAGTGTCCCTGTGTTTGGGGGGGGGGGTTGTGTAGGAGAGTAGGATCTGCCTCTTATGTTGCCCCCACTTTTTTTCTGATGTTACACTGGTTTCTGGCTATAGTCAGGCTGGATCCCTGCCAATCAGGGCCCCAGCCTCCCTGTTCTCTCTAAACGATTTGGAGTGCACTCTAGGTGCACTAGTGATTGGATACTGTGGTGCCTTATGAGTCCCTAGTATATTGTACCTTAGGTGCCAAGGGCATAGGTACTTCACAGGCCTACCAGGGGCTGAAGCATGTATTATGCCACCCCTGGGAAGCAGACTAAATCTGACACCACAGGCCTGCTACTGCAGCCTGGGTGAGGTGGTGCTAGCACTCCTCACTGGGATATAGGTTCCCTATATCTCTCCTGCACACACATTTAAACCTATCAGTCACCCCTAAGGCAGGCCCTATCAATCCTGAGGGCAGGGTGCTTGGTCTCTAATGTGAGGGGGTGCCTCTGCCTGAGCAGGGCCCCTCTGCAGCTCTCAGAGTCCATTCTCTGGTGCTGTTTGTGGATGCGGTTAAACCATATACTGTTAAGTGCATTATATCCTCGCGGTAAAATGCTAACCTTGGAATGGCTGCATCGAAACATGTCGTGTTTGGTGTCAAACATCTTGGAATACTACCCCCCTGCCAACTCTGGTGGCGGGGGTAGCATTCCACCCTTCTAGAGGGATAGACATGTACCCACTGTCCCTCCCTTCTTTTCAGTTGAAGATAGGGAACCCTTGAACTTGTAAGTTAGATATCCCTGGACGACGCTCTGAAGAAGAATCCTGGCCCTTCGATGTTCCACTACCTTTGGAAGACAGAAGAATCTCCCTTGGAGTCAAGGAGTGACTCCCCAAAAACTACAAACGACGGTCGCAAACTACGCCGCTCCCGCCGGAGTCCGAAGTCCCTGCAGCCCAAGAAGTGGATTTCCTGACTTCTCCAAGGCCATCGTGAGTCCCCAGTGAAGCTGAGGCAAGTGGACCCCACGAGTGACGAGGAACCGTGAACCCTGGGTACCATGCACTATTGTCGAGTGCAACCCCTCCACAATGTTCTAAGAACTTGTGCTTTGGACCACGTGTGGTCCCAGCCTCCAGCAGGAAGCCCTCCGAAGATCAGAGGCCTACACCGTCCCGAGTGACCGTGGGCCCCTGTTGAACGAATCCTCCCGAGGCGTCTTTGCGATCCCTTGTTAGCCGGCTCGTGGGTCCCCTGAAGACTCATTCAAGAAGCCAGAGGGCTCCCTTGGTTGCTCCAGGCCTGCCCTGACTTACCCTTGCTGGGTGAGTCCCTCAGACCTTGCTGGTCTGCGCCATTGCCTTTTCACATCTTCCACGAGACTTGCCTTTACCAAGGCTTGGTGGCTCCAATCGAGTTGCCGACACTACAGTAAGCTGCAGACATCGGGGCAAACACCGAATCCAGCTCCTGGTCATCGTCAACGCCTCCTGGACCTCGTGGCTGAAGAGTCAAGGCAACCATGATCGACCTGAATCCTGCGACGACGGTGGGCATCCATCTTCCTTGCCCCGAGTCACTGCCAAGTGACTTTGAACACTGTCCCCTCTGCTTTCAGGTCATCCTACCTCCGAATCCAGGCTTGGATTCCACCGAACACTTCTTCAGACATCACAAGCAGCAAGTCTTCTTTGTTCGCCATTGAAAACGACGCCGCGACCCGACACCAAAGGACACCTGTGCACCCGGCTCCCCTGGGTGAGGTAACTCCAGCACTACGGTGCTCCTGTGGGTGTGGGCCCTAGAACTACTTACCCTGTAAGTGACTTGCTTGTAGGTTAACCAGAAGTATCCTAAAACTCCTATTTTCCCCGTGCGATTCTCGCACTGGCTCGTACAGGGTTCGCGTCTGTGTTAGACACATCGCGTCCAACTCCCTTGTAACTCTACCAGTATCCGCGTCCTTCGACTCGTACTGACCGATCGGTGTGTTCGCCTCGAACACGCCAGGGGCCTGTAACATTGATAACTCAATCGCGTCCGCTTGCATAAACTCGTACAGGACTCGCACCAGTGTCTGAACACCGCGTCCGTCCCCTGTGGGTCTCCTACAACTACCTGGGTGGTTCTCTGGGGGTCCTTCGATTCTATGTGCACTAGGCCCTGGTCTAGCCAAGATAAGATTGTGGTATTCACTTGTGCTAACTTATTTTGATAACAATTGATTTGTGCATATGTTCCTGACTTCTAATCTCATAAAGAGATTAGTAGAGAGTTGTTTAGTAATAAATACATATATATTTGATATATATATACTGTGTGGTGTCTTTTCATTTGGTGATTCAAGAGATTGTGTGGTAAAACAAGCTGCTTTACATTCCTTCAAGACTTAGCCTGAAGGCTGCTCTCCACAGCTACCACTAGGATAGCTTTCTATAAAGGTTGTCTTAAACCTATCTACCATAAGAGTCGAATTGTTCTGGTGCAAGGTGTCCACTTTAATTAGTGAACAGCATATACCAGGCCAAGTTCTCACACCTCTGCTTTCAGGTTCTTCAGATCTTCGAGCCACCTTTAGATCCACCCGAACACTTTCGACTTGGTCGCCAGCAGCACTTTGCAGCAGATCGCCATTGAAAACGACGACGAAACCCGACCCCGAAAGACACCTATGCACCCGGCTTCCCTGGGTGAGGTAACTCGAGTACTCCAGTGCTCCCGTGGGTATAGACTCTAGAACAATTTAGTTCTAAAGGGGTTTGCTCCAAGTCCTCCTCTAAGTGTCCTTATTCTTTAAAACTCCAACCGCGACATTCCCCATAGAAGTCAATGGCGGCTCGCGGCTGTGTTCTCACACTGCACGCGTCCCCGTGGGTCCCCTGTGTCACTACCTTGGGTGGTTCCTTGAGGGCCAAGCACTTCTACAGGCTCTAGGCCTTGTGTCTAGCTCAGTCGTGGTTCTTATACCACTTTATTGGTATATGGTTTGGTACGCCCCTAGGGCTCAAACGTGTATTTGTGCTATTACTGTTGATATTCGACTTGTAACTTATGTACTTCGAACTCAAGCCTCATAAAGAGACTAGAGGGGTGTGTTTAAGACTAAATACATATATTTTAAATATATACCTGGTGTGGTCCTCTTTCATTTGGTCACTCAAGAGAATATAGACTGGTAAAACAAGCTGCTTTACATCCCTTCAAGACTTAGCCTGAAGGCTGCTCTCCATAGCTACCACTAGGATAGCTTTCAATAAAGGTTGTCTTTAACCTATCTCCAATAAGGGGTCGGGTGCTTCAGGTAGGTTGACAGTCATCTTGACTCTTCAGCCACGAGGTCCAGGAGGCGTTGATGACAACCAGGAGCTGGATTCGAGCTGGGCCACGAAGTTTGTCGATTGCAGGGGTGTCGGCGACCGGATTGGACCCAACAAGCCTTGGCAATGGTAAGTCTCATAGAAACAAAGAAAGGACGTTGAAGCAGATCAGCAAGATCTGGGGGACTCACCCAGCAAGGGTAAGTCAGGGCATGTCCGGGGCAACTAGGAAAGCCCAAGCAGAAGAAGAGTTGCCTTCAGGAGGGCGCACTAGCCAACAGACTAGCAACCGCGAAGGAGCCTTGAGTGGACACACTTAGAGCTGGCTCACAGGACACTCGTGGAGTGGAGGCCAGTGATCTTCGATGCAGTCGGTGCTGGAGGTAGGGGCTACTGGGAGCCCAAAGCACAACTTCGTGGGAGACCAGGAAGAGGATGCACTTGCAAAAGTACTCGGTGTCCAGGGGTCACGGTTCCACGTTACCCACGACAGCTACGGGCCTCACCTTTGCTGGGGACTCAGGGTAGCCTCGGGGAAGTATGGAAATCCACCTCTTGTGATGCAAAGACTACGGCGTCTGGCGGGAGCTTCAGCGATGCAGACTGGACAATTGCTTCTTAGGCGCCTGCCAAGCAGGGGAGTCACTGCTTGACCCCAAGGGAGATTCTTCAGTCCTCTAATCTTCAGGCAGAGCGTCGAAGGTCCAGGATTCAGTGTCAGAGTTTCGTCCAGGGTAATCTAAAGTCCTAAGGACTGGGGTCCCATACTTATACCAAGTTAGGGGGTTGGACATACTCTGGGGACCTACCTATGGGAGGGTCAGGAAAGAGGGGTGGTTACACCCATTCCCTTTGTCCAGTTTCGCACCAGAGCAGGGGCAGGTAGCCCCTGCAACCGGTTTGAACTGGCATATGCACAGGGACACCAAGTATGCCCCCAGTGCAGGACTTCAAAGCACCAGAGGGTGCTCCCGCCCAGCCCCAATACACATTACCCTGTCTGGGGGGGTGGTTACACCTCCTTGGGACAGGATACCTATTGTCCAGGCCTCCCCTGCCGGAGTTTCAGTCAGCAGCAGGAGGCCAGACCCGTGTCTGTGGCAGCGGCATCCATTTTGTGATGCCAGGGCTCTGGAAAGAAGTTACCGGGTAGCCCGGTGTGTACATGTCTCTCCCTCTAGAAGGGTGGAATGCTACCCCTGCTGCTGCTGGGTAGTATTCCAAGATGTTTGACACCAAACACAACATGTTTTGGTGCAGCCAGTCCAAAGTTAGCATTGTACCGCGAGGATATAATGCACTTAAGAGTATATGGTCAGGCTGCACTACAAACAGCATCAGAGAAGGGTCTCCAAACGCTGCAGAGGGGCTCTGCTCATGCAGGGGCACCCTCTCACATAAGAACCAAGCACTCTGCCTTCAGGATTGATAAGGCCTGCCATAGGAGTGACTTATAGGTTTATATGTGTGTATATATGTAGTGATATAGGTAACCTATATCACAATAAGGGGTGCATGCACCACCTTACCCAGGCTGCAGTAGCAGACCTGTGGTTTCCTTTTGGCTGGCCTTCCAGGGGTGGCACAATACATGCTGCAGCCCCTGGTAGGCCTCTGAGGTACCTATGAACTGGGTACATAGTATACCATATACTAGGGACTTACAAGGGCACTCCAGATTCCAATCAGAGATGTGCCTAAGGCACATGGAAACCATTTTAGAGAGGAAGCAGCTAGGCTGGGGTTCTGATTAGCAGGGCCCCAGCCAGACTAAAGTCGAAAAACAGTGAAGCATCAGCAAAAAGTGGGGGTACCCATGTGAAGCAGATCCTACTCTCCTATACAACCCTCCCCCAAACGTAGGGACATTAAACTAACCTTGCCCAGTTAAGTCTTCATGTTCTAAGTGGAAGTACCTAGAGAGTCCATCTGCATTGGCATGGTTACTCCCAGGTCTATGTTCCACTGTGAAGTCCATCCCCTGTAGGGAAATGGACCACCTAAGCAGTTTGGGGTTTTCACCCTTCATTTGTTTTAGCCATAAGAGGGGCTTATGGTCTGTTTGAACAAGGAAGTGAGTACCAAACAAGTATGGCCTCAACTTCTTCAGAGCCCAGACCACAGCAAAGGCCTCCCTCTCAATGGCTGACCAACGTTTCTCTCTAGGGGTCAGCCTTCTGCTAATAAAAACTACTGGCTGATCCTGACCTTCATCATTCAATTGTGACAGTACAGCCCCTACCCCCAATTCAGATGCATCTGTTTGGACAATGAACTTCTTGGAGTAATCAGGACTCTGTAGAATGGGAGCAGTGCACATGGCCTGCTTCAGGTCATCAAATGCCTTTTGACAGCTAACTGTCCACTGAACCTTTTAGGCATTTTCTTGGAAGTTAAGTCATTCAGGGGTGTCACTATTGATCCATACCCCTTGACAAATCTCCTATAGTACCCAGTCAGGCCTAAGAAGGCTCTCACCTGAGTCTGGGTAGTTGGAGCAGTCCAGTCCATGATGGTCTGGATCTTGCTCTGCAGTGGTTGAACCTGGCCTCCACCCACAAGGTGGCCCAGGTACACAACCTGACTCTGCCCTATCTGGCACTTGGTGGCCTTGATAGTCAGGCCTGCTTTCTGCAGGGCCTGTAAAACATTTCTGAGGTGGACCAGGTGATCCTCCCAGGTGGAGCTAAGGACAGCAATATCATCTAGATATGCTGCACTATAGGCTTCCAGACCTGTAAGGACTGTATTCACCAACCTCTGAAAAGTGGCAGGTGCATTCTTCAGACCAATGGGCATCACCACAAATTGATAATGCCCACTAGGGGTTGAGAATGCTGTTTTTGGCTTTGCATCCTCAGCTAGTCTGATCTGCCAGTAGCCAGCTGTCAGGTCAAATGTGCTTAGATACTTGGCTGATGCCAAAGTGTCTATTAGCTCATCTACCCTAGGTATTGGATGGGCATCAGTCCTAGTGACTGCATTGAGACCCCTGTAGTCCACACAAAACCTCATCTCTCTTTTCCCACCATTGGTGTGAGGTTTTGGCACAAGGACCACTGGACTAGCCCAAGGGCTATCTGAGGGTTCAATAACTCCCAAATCCAACATTTTCTGGACTTCTGTCCTGATACAGTCCCTGACATGGTCAGGTTGCCTATAAATCTTATTTTTTATAGGCAGACTGTCCCCAGTGTCCACTTCATGAGTGCACCAGGTGGTCTGACTGGGTGTCAGTGAGAACATGTGTCTGAACTGATTGAGCACCTGTCTGCAATCAGTCTGCTGCTGGGTAGTGAGGCTGCCTGCCAAGGCTACACCATCCACTGACCCATCATCAGGGTTCTGTGAGAGCAGGTCAGGGAGTGGGTCACTCTCTTCCTCCTGTCCCTCATCAGTAGCCATGAGCAAGCCCATGTCTGCCCTGTCCACATATGGTTTTAACCTGTTGACATGGAGAACCCTGTGGGGACTCCTGGGTGTTCCTAGGTCTACTAAGTAGGTAACCTCACCCTTCTGTTCAACAATGGTATGGGGTCCACTCCATTTGTCTTGGAGAGCTGCTGGGGCCACTGGCTCCAACACCCACACCTTCTGTCCTGGCTGGTAAACAGTCAGTACAGCCTTTGGTCATGCCAGGCTTTTTGAAGTTCCTGGCTAGCCTCAAGGTTTTTAGTTGCCTTTTTCATGTACTCAGCCATCCTGGAGCGGAGACCAAGTACATAGTCCACTATGTCTTGCTTTGGGGGCTTGAGAGGCAACTCCCATCCTTCCTTCACCAAGCACAATGGACCCCTGACAGGGTGACCAAACAAAAGTTCAAAAGGGCTGTAGCCAACCCCTTTGAGGCACCTCCCTGTATGCAAATAAAAGGCAGGGCAAGAGTATGTCCCATCTTCGCCTAAGCTTTTCTGGGAGCCCTTTAATCATGCCCTTCAAGGTTTTGTTGAATCTCTCAACTAAACCATTGCATTGTGGGTGATAGGGTGTGGTGAACTTGTAAGTCACTCCACACTCCTTCCACATTGCTTTCAAGTATCCAGAAATAAAGTTAGCACCCCTGTCTGATACAACCTCCTTAGGGAAGCCCACTCTTGAGAAAATTCCCAGGAGGGCCCTCGCCACCACAGGTGCTGTAGTGGTCCTAAGGGGAATAGCCTCTGGGTACCTGGTGGCATGATCCACTACCACCAGGATAAACCTGTGCCCAGATGCTGTTTGGGGATCCATGGGACCAACAATGTCAATCCCCACCCTTTCAAAGGGAACCCCCACCACAGGTAGTGGAATCAGGGGGGCCTTTGTAGTGCCACCTGCCTTCCCATTGGCCTGGCAGGTTACACAGGAGCGACAAAACTCCTTGGTGTCTTCAGACATATGGGGCCAGTGAAAGTGAGGGACAAGTCTGTCCCAAGTCTTGTTCTGGCCCAGGTGACCTGCTAATGGAATGTCATGGGCGAGGGTCAATAGGAAGCCCCTGAACTTCAGAGGTATAACCAACCTCCTGGTGGCACCAGGCTTGGGGTCTCTACACTCTGAGTACAAGAGTCCAACATCCCAATACACTGTATGGGGACCACTAGCTTTCCCAGCAGCCTCAGCAGCAGCTTGCTGTCTGAGGGGTTCAAGAGAGGGGCAGCTCTGCTGTTCCTGGCTCAGATCTGCCCTGGAAGGGCCCCCTGTCCCCAAGAACTCTACCTGGTCAGGTTCAAGCTCCTCTGGGACAGTTCCTTCCTCAGCACTGAGATCATCCCCTCAAGAGACTGATCTTCCTTCTGAGCCAAGGGGAAGGCACTGCCTTTACCCTACTACTCCTCTTCTTGGAGGGCACTTGGTCCATTATTCCAGAATCCAAGGCCTGTTCAGTGTTAGACATTTTGCTCTGTGACCTGGTCACAGCAAACACATCTGCAGGGATCCCCAGCATTTCTGCATGGGTCCTGAGCTCCACTTCTGCCCAAGCTGAAGTTTCAAGATCATTGCCAAGCAAGCATTCCACTGGTAGGTTTGCACTCACCACAACCTTCTTAAGGCCAGTTACCCCTCCCCAGGAGAAGTTAACAACTGCCAGAGTATGGTATGTTCTGACATTGCTAGCATTGGTCACTTGGTACATTTCACCAAGTATAATCTGCCCAGGATTCACAAGGTCTTGTGTCACCATGGTGACACTTGCCCCTGTGTCCCTAAATGCCAAAGCCTCTTTTCCATTGATTAAGGGCTGTTGCCTGTACTTGCCCAGATTACTGGGACTCACAGAGGAGGTCACATCCATGCCTCCATCACAGACTAGGACAGCCTGAGTGAGTTCTCTGACTAGGTCAGAGCTCATCTCCTTACCCAGGGTCAACCCTACTAAACCCTTGGCTTGTGTACTCCCACCACCAACTGTAACTGTACTAGGGGGAACAGGTGCCTTAGGGGCGTTGGTGGGGGCTGGAGTAGAGTCTTTGGACTTGGTGCAATCACTGGTCCAGTGGGTCTTTTGCTTACAGACCTTGCACCATGGTTTCTTTTGGCCTTTCTCTTTGTTAGACTGTGAATCCCCACCTGAAGAAGATTTTTGGGGTCCTTGTGAAGACTTCTGGTCTTTACCCTTCTCCCCACCCTTGACAGAGTTCTTAGAATCTTGCTTCTTTGGATCACCACCTTGGTTCTGTACCTTCTGCCTCACCCTGGTTCTGACCCATTTGTCTGCCTTCTTTCCCAATTCTTGGGGAGAGGTCAGATCAGAGTCCACCAGGTACTGATGCAACAGCTGATTTTGACAGTTATTAAGAATCTGCTCCCTCATGATAAGATTGTACAATCCTGTGAAGTCACACACCTTACTGCCCATCAACCAACCTTCCAGAGCCTTAGCAGAACAATCCACATAGTCTACCCAGTCTTGAGTCTGTGCTTTTGGGTGTCTCTGAACTTTAACCTGTATTGTTCAGTTGTTAGGCCAAACCCATCAATCAGAGTACTCTTCAAGACTTTGTAATTGTCAGCATCCTCTTCTCTTACAGTGAGGAGCTTGTCTCTACCTTTGTCTGCAAAGGAGAGCCACAAAATTGCTGCCCACTGCTCCTGAGGGACCCTCTGTACTTTACAGGCCCTCTCCAGTGCAGTTATCCATTTGTGGATGTCATCCCCACTCTGGTAGGGAGGGACAATCTTGCTCAGGTTTCTATGGTCATAAGACCTTTCCCTATCTCTGGGGAAATTGCTGCCACCATGGGACTCTAGTCCCAACTTTTTCTCTCTCTATAGAGATCTAGGGACTCCCTGTCTATAGCCAATTGCTGTTTTCTGAGTTCAAGCTGGGCTTGCTCATACTGAATCAGTCTCTTCCTCCTGTCATGAGAGGATTCTCTCCTATGAGAAGAGACAGAGGTCCCTATTGAGGTGTCAGAGTGGTTAGACTCCTGAGAAGGAGATCTATACCTTCTGGGCACACTCATAATTCTTCCTGGGGGGGCAAAGGGGAGGTCAATCTGATCCTCCTCCTCCTCCACAGGGGGAATTGGGTTTTCCAGGTCAAGGTCATTTTCACCTTCCTGGCCAGTTTCAGAGGGGGGCTGGGTTTCTTCACCCTTGCCCCCTTCCTCATTTTCTGCCCCACCCTCTCTGCCTACCCCTTCAGACCCTAGGGGCCTGCTGAGATCATCAGCCAGTAACACCTCCTTCAGGTGCTGGGTGCTGGCACTTTTGCCTGCCTTCAACTTCCTAGTATTGCCTAATGCTCTCAATTCCAAGAATGGGAGTTTATCATACTTGGAGGGAAAAAGCCCACTGGCTTCTGGCAAGGACTCACTGGGTCCTGGCTTTGAAGACATTACTAGTGAGGTGTGGTGTATGCACTACCTACTCTAGTGTGGCCTACTAAACTCTCTTGAGTTGTAGAAAGGGTGTGCTATCCCTTAACACACAACTCTAAGTTCAGTAGAACTTACTGTATACTAAGCTTGATTTATATGTACCTTAGGTACCCTTAGTGGTTTTCAGTTGATCAATTCAATTGAGATTATCTGGTAAAACAATAGCAAGCTGGAATCCCACACGCTGCACACCAATGCGAGAAGTTGGCCTGGTATATGCTGTCCACTAAGTATAGTGGGCACCTTGCACCAGTCCAAACAACCCCTTATTGGAGATAGGTTAAAGACAACCTTTATTGAAAGCTATCCTAGTGGTAGCTATGGAGAGCAGCCTTCAGGCTAAGTCTTGAAGGAATGTAAAGCAGCTTGTTTTACCAGTCTATAATCTCTTGAGTGACCAAATGAAAGAGGACCACACCAGGTATATATTCAAAATATATGTATTTATTGCTAAACACACCCCTCTAGTCTCTTTATGAGGCTAGAGTTCAAAGTACATAAGTTATAAGTTAGTTATTAACAGTAATAGCACAAATACACGTTTGAGCCCTAGGGCGTACCAAACCATATACCAATAAAGTGGTATAAGAACCACGACTGAGCTAGACACAAGGCCTAGAGCCTGTAGAAGTGCTTGGACCACAAGGAACCACCAAAGGTAGTGACACAGGGGACCCACGGGGGACACGTGCAGTGTGATAACACAGCCGCGAATCGCCGTTGACTTCTATGGGGAAAGTCGCGGTTGGAAGTTTAAAGAAAAGGGACACTTAGAGGAGGACTTGGAGCAAACCCCTTTAGAACTGGGTCGTTCTAGAGTCTATACCCACGGGAGCACCGGAGTACTCGAGTTACCTCACCCAGGGAAGCCGGGTGCATAGGTGTCTTTCGGGGTCGGGTTTCGTCGTCGTTTACAATGGCGATATGCTGCAAAGTGCTGCTGGCGACCAAGTCGAAAGTGTTTGGGTGGATCCAAAGGTGGATCGAAGATCTGAAGAACCTGAAGCAGAGGGGACAGAGTCTGGGTCACTAGCCAGTGACCAGGAAGGCGATGAGCGAATGCCCACCGATGTTGGGTGCTTCATGTAGGTTGACGGTTGTCTTGACTCTTCAGCCACGAGGTCCAGGAGGTGTCGACGATGACCAGGAGCTGGATTCGAGCTGTCCCACGACGTCTGTCGCTTGCTGAGGTGTCGCCGACCAGATTAGACCCAACAAGCCTTGGCAACGGCAAGTCTCATGGAAATAGAAGAAGGACGGTGGTACAGACCAGCAAGGTCTGAAAGACGCACCCAGCAAGGGTAAGTCAGGGCTCGCCTGGAGCAACCAGGGAAGCCCAAGCAGGGTAAGATTGGCCTTCGGGAGGGCCTGCTAGCCAACGGACTAGCGACTGCGAAGGAGCCTCGAGTGGATGCACTTGGAGCTGGCTCACAGGACACTCGTGGAGTGGAGGCCAGTGATCTTTGGTGCTGTCGGTGTAAGAGGAGGGGGCTATTTGGGGCCCAAAGCACAACTTCGTGGGTTCCACGTTACCCACGACAGCTATGGGCCTCAGCTTTGCTGGGGACTCAGGGCAGCCTCGGGGAAGTCTGGAAATCTACCTCTGGTGATGCAAAGACTTCAGCGTCCGGCAGGAGCTTCAGCGATGCAGACCGGACAATTGCTTCTTTGGTGCCTGCCAAGCAGGGGAGTCACTCCTTGACCCCAAGGGAGATTCTTCAGTCCTCTAATCTTGAAGTAGAGCATCGAAGGTCCAGGATTCTGTGTCAGAGTTTCATCCAGGTAAATCTAAGGTCCTAAGGACTGGGGTCCCATACTTATACTAAGGTAGGGGGTTGGACATACTCTGTGGACCCACCTATGGGAGGGTCAGGGCAGAGGGGTGGCTACACCCCTTTCCCTTTGTCCAGTTTCGCACCAGAGCAGTGGCTGGAAGCCCCTGAGCCGGTTTGAACTGGGGTATGCACAGGGACACCAAATGTGCCCCCAGTGCCGGACTTCAAAGCACCAGAGAGTGCTCCCGCCCAGCCCCAATACACACTAGCCTGTCTGGGGAGGTGGTTACACCTCCCTGGGACAGGAAACCTATTGTCCAGGCCTCACCTGCCGGAGTTTCGGTCAGCAGCAGGAGACCAGACTCGTGTCTGTGGCAGCGGCATCCATTTTGTGATGCCAGGGCTTGGAAAGAAGTTACCGGGCAGGCCGGTGTGTACATGTCTCTCCTCTAGAAGGGTGGAATGCTACCCCGCCACCAGAACTGGTGGGGGGTAGTATTCCAAGATGTTTGACACCAAACACGACATATTTCCGTGCAGCCATCCCAAAGTTAGCATTTTAACGCAAGGTTATAATGCGCTTAAGAGTATATGGTCAGGCTGCACTACAAACAGCATCAGAGAAGGGTCTCCGAACGCTGCAGAGGGGCCCTGCTCATGCAGGGGCACCCTCTCACATAGGAACCACGCACTCTGCCTTCAGGATTGATAAGGCCTGCCATAGGAGTGACTTATAGGTTTATATGTGTGTATGTATGTAGTGATATAGGTAACCTATATCACAGTAAGGGGTGCATGCACCACCTTACCCAGGCTGCAGTAGCAGACCTGTGGTGTCCTTTGGCTGGCCTTCCAGGGGTGGCACAATACATGCTGCAGCCCCTGGTAGGCCTCTGAGGTACCTATGCCCTGGGTACATAGTATACCATATACTAGGGACTTACAAGGGCACTCCAGATTCCAATCAGAGATGTGCCTAAGGCACATGGAAACCATTTTAGAGAGGAAGCAGCTAGGCTGGGGTTCTGATTAGCAGGGCCCAAGCCAGACTAAAGTCGAAAAACAGTGAAGCATCAGAAAAAAGTGGGGGTACCCATGTGAAGCAGATCCTACTCTCCTACATAAGTACACTTCAGATTGGATTCTGGTGTACCCTTATAAGTCCCTAGTATATGGTATACTATGTACCCAGGGCATAGGTACCCCAGAGGCCTACCAGTGGTTGAAGCATGTATTGTGCCACCCCTGGAAGGCACTCCAGAATGACACCACAGGACTGCTACTGCAGCCTGAGTAAGGTGGTGCATGCACCTCTTACAGAGATATAGGTTCACTATACCTCACCTTTCACTGCACATACAAGCCTATCAGTCACCCCTATGGCAGGCCTTATCAATCCCGAAGGCAGGGTGCTTGGTTTTATGTGAGAGGATGCCCATGCATGAGCAGAACCCCTCTGCAGCCTTCAGAATCTCCTCTCCAGGGTTGTCTGTGGTGCAGCCTGACCATATACTCTTAAGTGCATTATATCTAAACGGTAAATGCTAACTTTGGGATGGCTGCACGGAAACATGTCATGTTTGGTGTCAAACACCTTGGAATCATACCCCCACACCAGTACCTGGTGCGGGAGTATGATCCCACCCTTCTAGAGGGAGAGACATGACAGCACCGGTATACCCGGTACCAACTAAACAGAGCCTGGCATCACAAAATGGATGCTGCAGCCACAGACACGAGTCTGGCCTCCTGCTGCTGACCGAAACTCCGGCAGGGGAGGCCTGGACAATAGGTTTCCTGTCACAGGGAGGTGTTACCACCTCCCAGACAGGCCTTAGTGGATTGGGGCTGGGTGGGTACACTCTCTGAGTGCTTTGAAGTCCTGCACTGGGGGCACATTTGGTGTCCTCGTGCATACCCCAGTTCAAACCGGTTTCAGGGGCTACCAGCCCCTGCTCTTGCATGAAACTGGACAAAGGAAATGGGTGTAGCCACCCCTCTTTCCAAACCCTCCCATAGGTGGGACCCCAGAGTTAGTCCAACCCCCTTCTTTAGTATAAGTAAGGGAACCCTGGCAACAGGACTTTAGATATCCCTGGATGAAACTCTGCTACTGAATCCTGGAACTTCGACGCTCTACTAAAGACTAGAGGACTGAAGAAATCTCCCTTGGGGTCAAGGAGTGACTCCCCTGCTTGGCAGGCACCAACAAAGCATTTGCCAGTCTGCATCTCTGAAACTCCTGCCGGACTCCAAAGTACTTGCAGCCCAGGAAGAGGATTTCCATACATCTCAGAGGCCGACCCGAGTCTCCAGCAAAGCTGAGACCGGCAGCCCTCGTGAGTAGCGTGGAACCAGAACTCCTGATCACCGTGCACATTTGCTAGTGCATTGACTTCTCGATGACTTTTGAAGTCCTACTTTGGGTTACTTGTAGCCCAGTCCCCGAGCACCATCTGCACTGAAGATTGTGAGCCTACACTCCACGAGTGTCCCGTGGGCCTACTTCCTGCATTTCCGCTTGGGGCTCCTCGGCGATCCATGGTCTGTCGACTGGTGGGTCCCTGTGAAGGCAACTCTGATTTTCTTTGGGCGTTTCTGGTTTGTCCAGACATGCCCTAACTCCCCACCAAGTGGTGAGTCCCTCAGATCTTACTGGTCTGCTCCGAAGCATCTTTCTTCTTTCTGCATGGGTTGCTGTTGCCAAGGCTTGTTGTGTTCAATCCGGACACCAATGCTGCAGCACTCGACATCCTTTGTGGGACAGCTCAAATCCAGCTCCTGGTTGTCGTCGATGCCTCCTGGTCCTCGTGGCTGAAGATTGAAGCTTCCACTCTTTCACCTGAAGCACCCGACATCGGTGGGCATTCGACTATCGTGCCCCTGGTCACTGGCAAGTGACCCAGACTCTGTCCCCTCTGCTTTCAGGTTCTTCTCAACTTCGATCCAGGCTTGGATCTCTTCGGACACTTCGCACCTTCCCGGCAGCAGCACTTTGTGGCAGTCTGCCATTGAAAACGACGACGCGACCCGACACCATTTGACACCTATGCACCCGGCTTCCCTGGGTGAGGTAACTCGAGTACTACGGTGCTCCCGTAGGTGTTGACCCTAGAACTGTCTAAGTCCAAGAGGGTTTGGTCCTAGTCCAATTCTAAGTGTCCCTAACCTCTAAAACGATAACCGCGACTTTCCCATAGACTTCAACGGAGCTCGCGGCTGTGTTCACACACTGCACACAGCCCCCGTGGGTCCCCTGTGTCACTACCTTGGGTGGTTACTTGGGGTCCCAGTGATTCTACAGGCTCTAGGCCTTGTGTCTACTTAAGTCGTGGTTCTTTTACCACTTTCTTAATATATGGTTTGGTACGCCCCTAGGGCTAATTGTATATTGTGCTAATTTACTGTGCTATTTGACTTGTAACTTGTGTACTTTGACCTCTAGCCTCATAAAGAGACTATTTGATAGTGTTTAGTAATAAATACATATATTTTATATATATACCTGGTGTGGTTCTCCTTTCATTTGGTCATTCATGAGCTTATAACTGGTAAAACAAACAGCTTAACTCTCCTTCAAGACTGAGCCTGAAGGATGCTCTCCATAGCTACCACTAGGATAGCTTTCAATAAAGGTCGTCTTTAAACCTATCATCAATAAAGGTCGTTTGTACTGGTGCAAGGTGCCCACTATAACTAGTGGACAGCATATGCCAGGCCAACTTCTCACAATTAGAGTACTGCATGGAGAGTGCATGGTGAATTTATAAGTGCTTGTGTTTTGGCGCAGTGATTTGATAAGGACATGGAACTAGCTGGGTGATTGGTGGAGTGCATGGGTAGTGATAAGGAGATGGCTGGACTGCATCAGTAGTGCTCAGGGGATTGTAGCAGTGCATGTGTTAGTACCTGGGTCATTACATGAGTACATGGGTAGTGACTGGATGATTAGAGTACTGCAAGGAGAGTGCATGGTGAATTTATAACTGCTTGTGTTTTGGTGCAGTGATTAGATAAGGACATGAAACTGGCTGGGTGATTGGAGGAGTGCATGGGTAGTGACAAGGAGATGGCTGGACTGCATCAGTAGTGCTCAGGGGATTGTAGCAGTGCATGTGTTAGTGCCTGGGTCATTGCAAGAGTACATGGGTACTGACTGAATGATTAGAGTACTGCAAGGAGAGTGCATGGTGAAATTATAAGTGCTTGTGTTTTGGCGCAGTGATTAGATAAGGACATGGAACTGGCTGGGTGATTGGAGGAGTGCATGGGTAGTGACAAGGAGATGGCTGGACTGCATCAGTAGTGCTCATGGGATTGCATGTGTTAGTGCCTGGGTCATTGCATGAGTACATGGGTACTGACTGGATGATTAGAGTATTGCAAGGAGAGGGCATGGTGAACATATAAGTGCTTGTGTTTTGGCGCAGTGATTAGATAAGGACATGGAACTGGCTGGGTAATTGGAGGAGTGCATGGGTAGTGACAAGGAGATGGCTGGACTGCATCAGTAGTGCTCAGGGATTGTAGCAGTGCCTGTGTTAGTGCCTGGGTCATTGCGTGAGTACATGGGTAGTGACTGGATGATTAGAGTACTGCAAGGAGAGTGCATGGTGAATTTATAAGTGCTTGTGTTTTGGCGCAGTGATTAGATAAGGACATGGAACTGGCTGGGTGATTGCAGGAGTGCATGGGTAGTGACAAGGAGATGGCTGGACTGCATCAGTAGTGCTCAGGGGATTGTAGCAGTGCATGTGTTAGTGCCTGGGTCATTCCATGAGTACATCGGTAGTGACTGGAGGATTAGAGTACTGCAAGGAGAGTGCATGGTTAATTTATAAGTGCTTGTGTTTTGGCGCAGTGATTAGATAAGGACATGTAACTGGCTGGGTGATTGGAGGAGTGCATGGGTAGTGACAAGGAGATGGCTGGACTGCATCAGTAGTGCTAAGGGGATTGTAGCAGTGCATTTGTTAGTGCCTGGGTCATTGCATGAGTACATGGGTAGTGACTGGATGATTAGAGTACTGCAAGGAGAGTGCATGGTGAATTTATAGGTGCTTCTGTTGTAGCGCAGTGATTAGATAAGGACATGAAACTGGCTGGGTGATTGGAGGAGTGCATGTGTAGTGACAAGGAGATGGCTGGACTGCATCAGTAGTGCTCAGGGGATTGTAGCAGTGCATGTGTTAGTGCCTGGGTCATTGCAAGAGTACATGGGTACTGACTGAATGATTAGAGTACTGCAAGGAGAGTGCATGGTGAAATGATAAGTGCTTGTGTTTTGGCGCAGTGATTAGATAAGGACATGGAACTGGCTGGGTGATTGGAGGAGTGCATGGGTAGTGACAAGGAGATGGCTGGACTGCATCAGTAGTGCTCATGGGATTGTAGCAGTGCATGTGTTAGTGCATGGGACATTGCATGAGTACATGGGTACTGACTGGATGATTAGAGTATTGCAAGGAGAGGGCATGGTGAACTTATAAGTGCTTGTGTTTTGGTGCAGTGATTAGATAAGGACAAGGAACTGGCTGGGTGATTGCAGGAGTGCATGGGTAGTGACAAGGAGATGGCTGGACTGCATCAGTAGTGCTCAGGGGATTGTAGCAGTGCATGTGTTAGTGCCTGGGTCATTGCATGAGTACATGGGTAGTGACTGGATTATTAGAGTACTGCAAGGAGAGTGCATGGTGAATTTATAACTGCTTGTGTTTTGGCGCAGTGATTAGATAAGGACATGGAACTGGCTGGGTGATTGGAGGAGTGCATGGGTAGTGACAAGGAGATGGCTGGATTGCATCAGTAGTGCTCAGGGGATTGTAGCAGTGCATGTGTTAGTGCCTGGGTCATTCCATGAGTACATGGGTAGTGACTGGAGGATTAGAGTACTGCAAGGAGAGTGCATGGTTAATTTATAAGTGCTTGTGTTTTGGCACAGTGATTAGATAAGGACATGGAACTGGCTGGGTCATTGGAGGAGTGCATGGGTAGTGACAAGGAGATGGCTGGACTGCATCAGTAGTGCTCAGGGGATTGTAGCAGTGCATGTGTTAGTGCCTGGGTCATTCCATGAGTACATGGGTAGTGACTGGAGGATTAGAGTGCTGCAAGGAGAGTGCATGGTTAATTTATAAGTGCTTGTGTTTTGGCGCAGTGATTAGATAAGGACATGGAACTGGCTGGATGATTGGAGGAGGGCATGGGTAGTGACACGGAGATGGCTGGACTGCATCAGTAGTGCTCATGGCATTGTAGCAGTGCATGTGTTAGTGCCTGGGTCATTGCATGAGTACATGGGTACTGACTGGACGATTAGAGTATTGCAAGGAGAGGGCATGGTGAACTTATAAGTGCTTGTGTTTTGGCGCAGTGATTAGATAAGGACATGGAACTGGCTGGGTGATTGGAGGAGTGCATGGGTAGTGACAAGGAGATGGCTGGACTGCATCAGTAGTGCTCAGGGGATTGTAGCAGTGCATGTGTTAGTGCCTGGGTCATTGCATGAGTACATGGGTAGTTACTGGATGATTAGAGTACTGCAAGGAGAGTGCATGGTGAATTTATAAGTGCTTGTGTTTTGGCGCAGTGATTAGATAAGGACATGGAACTGGCTGGGTGATTGGAGGAGGGCATGGGTAGTGACAAGGAGATGGCTGGACTGCATCAGTAGTGTTCAGGGGATTGTAGCAGTGCATGTGTTAGTGCCTGGGTCATTGCATAAGTATATGGGTACTGACTGGATGATTAGAGTACTGCAAGGAGAGTGCATGGTGACTTTATAAGTGATTGTGTTTTGGCGCAGTGATTAGATAAGGACATGGAACTGGCTGGGTGATTGGAGGAGTGCATGGGTAGTGACAAGGAGATGGCTGGACTGCATGTGTAGTGCTCAGGGTATTGTAGCAGTGCATGAGTTAGTGAATGGGTCATTGCATGAGTGCATGGGTAGTGACTGGATGATTAGAGTGCTGCAAGGAGAGTGTATGGTGAATTTATAAGTGCTTGGGTTTTGGTGGAGTGATTGGATAAGTACACACATGTCACATCAGGCCACGCCCTCCCTTCACCACTGTGCAAACGCGCCCCTGGTGGGTTTTAAGTTGGGGAATAATTCCCTTGAATCCTGAGGGTCCCTGGGGGCCAACTAGCCCACCAGGTACCTCCAGTATGCGCCACAGAGCTGTGTTGCAGAGAGGTGGTCTGAGGCCACGCCCCTTTTTACACCTCTCTACAACACAACTCTGTGGCACTTACTGGAGGTACCTGGTGGGCTATTTGGCCCCCAGGGACCCTCAGGATTCAAGGGGACTTAATCATCCAACTTAAAATCCGCCACAGGGCGCGTTTGCACACTTGTCACATCAGACCATGCCTCCTCCCTGCACCACTGTGCAAACGCACCCCCTGGTGCGTTGTAAATTGGGGGATTAAGTCCCCTTGAGTCTGAGGGTCCCTGGGGTCCAACTAGCCCACCAGGTACCTCCAGTAAGTGCCACAGAGCTGCGTTACAGAGAGGTGTAAAGAGGGGCGTGGCCTCGGACCACCTCTCTGCAACGCAGCCCTGTGGCGCTTACTGGAGGTACCTGGTGGGCTAGTTGGTCCCCAGGGACCCTCAGGATTGAAGGGGAATTAATTCCCCAACTTAAAACGTGCCACAGGGCGTGTTTGCAGAGTGTTGCTGGGAGGGGGCTGTGTGGCCCCCCTTCCTTTCCTATTTTTTGGACCCTGGGGACCTGACCCCTATTTTGTTAATTTTATTAAAAAAACGGAATGGGGCCGCGCGGCCCTCCTCCCAAGGCCACTTCTGGCCCCGGGGCCTGGCCTCTCCGTTTAAAAAAAAAATGATATTCACAGGGGAGAGGGGCCGCGTGGCCCCCCTCTTGGCCCCTTCTGGCCCCGGGGACCCCATCCTCCGGGGCCTGGCCTCTGTGATGGGGACTGTGGGGGGAGCCTCAATGCCCCCATGGTCCCTGCCAGCTCCCCGCCTCCTGCGGGAGCCAGCATTACTTTTCCACAAGGGGAGCTGCTGACATGCAGCTCCCCTTGTGGAAAAGCAAAGCAATCTGCTTTGGATTCTGGAAGCAAGAGCAGGAAACCTGCTCTCGCTTCCAAAATCCAAAGCAGAGTTTGCTATGGCAGGGCAGGAGCTGCACGGCTCCCGCCCTGCCATAGCAAACAGAAGTGTCCTGGGGTGGGCACCCCAGGACACTGCAGGAGCCGGCCCTGGGGGGTGGCGGTCCCCAGGGCCATGGAGGGCTCCAGGAGGGGGGGCCGCATGGCCCCCTCCCAACTATTTAAAGCCCCAGGGAGGTGGTGGTCCCCGGGGCATGGGGGTCCATAATGGACTCTGCATTTACATACTTAGTGCCCCGGGGAGGTGGTGGTCCCCAGTGTGTGTGGGGAGGCTCGAGCCCCCCACACAGGTTTAATTATTAAAAAAATACAAGCCCTGTGGGGTGGCGGTCCCCGGGCAGCGGGGGGGCATGTCCCCCCGCAAATATTTAAGAAGAGCCCCGGAGGGGTGGTGGTCCCCGGGGCTTGGGGGGGCCTTGGAAGCCCCACACAGATTAAAAAACAAGCCACGGGGAGGTGGCTGTCCCTGGGGCTGTGGGAGGGCCGCGTGCCCTCCCGCACATAAATTACATAGCCCTGGGGAGGTGGTGGTCCCCGGGGCTGCGTGCCCCCGTTACATAAATAAATTGCCCCTTGGACTTGGCCCATCCGGGGTCTTTGAAAACGAAGCATAGGAGACCATGCTTCATTTTTTTAAAATTTTCAGATGGATTCGCGCACCGGCGCGACCCCGCCCGAAAATTACAAAGAAAAAATAGTTTTTTTGGGCCTGGGGGTCGCTATGGGACCCCCTGAGCAGGCCTGGGGGCTTAGGGTGTTTCTACCCTGCCCCCTTTTCTTGTTTGTTTATCTTTTTTCTCACCTTTTTCTTTCTCCCTCCCTGAAGCACAAGATGGCTACCAACACTTCCTGGTTTGAAGTGTTGGCAGCCAATTAGAGCCAAGCTCGTGCTCGGGGGTTAGGCTTCGCCCAGATATCAAAACTTTTTATTTTTTTAATTTCTCAGGAACTACTGAACGGATTTACACCATTTAACAAAAAGGGCTCTTTCTGAACTAAGACCTACCTTTGAGCCAAATTTGGTGTAATTCCGTTAAGCAGTTAGGGCTGTAGCTTTGTCTAAAATTTCCTATGGAAAATAACATTGGGAAAACGTGTTTTGGGACCCCCCTTTTTTCTCAGCCCCTGCTTGACGAATTACCCGGAAACTTTCAAGACAGGAGCTGACCGGCACACCCCACTAGTTTTGAAAATTTCGTGAAGATTTGTCAAACGGCACCAAAGTTATTGGGAAAAGAAAAAACACTTTTCCTATGGAAACTAGGTCCTAACTATAACTACCTACTGGCGACCGCCAGTAGGTAATATGTATATGTATATGTATATGTATATGTATATATATATATATATATATATATATATATATATATATATATATATATTCAGCTCCAAAGCTGTCCACCAGATGAGCAGCACTCAGACAACAGCAGCAAGACAACAGCCTTTGATAGGTATGAACGATATTCTGCCTGCGGATATTTTAAACAGCCGTTCCGTATAGGACTGCCTGACGAGTTTCGAAGTTCCTCAACTTCTCCTCAGAGGCTTTAACGGAAAGGATGTGTGCATGTACCAGTCCCAGTTCACATTTAAATATTGCACGTGAACTGTGAACTGGGACCGGTACATGCACGCATCCTTTCCGTTAAAGCCGCTGAGGAGAAGTTGAGGAACTTCGAAATGTGTCAGGCATTCCTATACGGAACGGCTGTTTAAAGTATCTGTAGGCGGAATACCGTTCATACCTATCAAAGGCTGTTGTCTTTCTGCTGTTGCCTGAGTGCTGCTCATCTGGTGGACAACTTTGGAGCTGAATCTATATACGCTGCCATCCTGCCGCAGAGTGAGCACCACCCCGCGAATCAAGGGGGCCACGCAACTTGGTATTGACTGAATCGTAAATGTGGGGCAGCAGCAGAGGATCTAGGACAGACCCGTCTGCTGGGTCCATTGAGGACTTTGAATTCAATAGAACATTATGTGTGCATCCATCTGTGGATTACTAAGTGCCGAAACTACAGCTCCCATCATGCACAGTCTCATAGGAGCGGCCCATTTGGGGACGTGCAATATTTAAATGTGAACTGGGACTGGTACATGCACGCATCCTTTCCGTTAAAGCCTCTGAGGAGAAGTTGAGGAACTTCGAAACGCGTCAGGCAGTCCTATACGGAACGGATGTTTAAAGTATACGCAGGCGGAATACCGTTCATACCTATCAAAGGCTGTTGTCTTGCTGCTGTTGCCTGAGTGCTGCTCATCTGGTGGACAACTTTGGAGCCAAATCTAGACGCGGCCGTCCTGCCACGGAGTGAGCACCACCCTGCGAATCAAGAGGGCCACGCGACCTGGTATTGACTGAATAGTAAATGTGGGTCAGCAGCAGAGGATCTAGGACGGACCCGTCTGTGGGGTCCATTGAGGACTTTGAATTCAACAGAACATTATGTGTGCATCCATCTGTGGATTACTAAGTGCTGAGACTACAGCTCCCATCATTGACAGTCTCATAGGAGCGGCCCATTTGGGGACGTGCAATATTTAAATGTGAACTGGGACCGGTACATGCACGCATCCTTTCCGTTAAAGCCTCTGAGAAGTTGAGGAACTTCGAAACACATCAGGCAGTCCTATACGGAACAGCTGTTTAAAGTATCTGCAGGCAGAATAGCGTTCATACCTATCAAAGGCTGTTGTCTTGCTGCTGTTGCCTGAGTGCTGCTCATCTGGTGGACAAATTTGGAGCTGAATATATATATATATATATATATATATATATATATAGTCACTGAAAAAACCATAGGTTTCAGGGGCGTTATAGTTAGTTGGACATTTCACTCATACAAACCCATAGAAATTCCCTCGTTATAGTTAGTTCAGCTAACTATAACTCGTGCGCTCCACAATGCACTGCTGATGACGTCACATATTACATCACTCATGACATGGTCTGTGACATCACTCATGACATCACTGATGACATCTCAAATGACATCACTGATGACATCATCCTTGTGATAGAGTGGCAGACCTCCTCTCACCCTAATATAACCTTTGATACACACACTCAAAAATACAAACTAACATTTTCAAAACAATGGACATACCAATACCAGTTACAACACACCTATTCAGTAATTCCAAGATCTACACACACATCCACTCATTCACCAACAGTCGCTCATACATGTACTCACTCATCATATGTACTTATACACCTATACATCCTGTTACACACCGCCACTCATCCATAGAGTTACTCACACACATAGTCACACATGCAAACAAAGTATCAAATATCCATTTACTTGCATATACAGTTATACACACACTACCACACTTACTTCTACAGAAACTTACACATACTTACTCTCTTAAACAATCACTTATAGAAACACCTACTTATTTGTACAGGAACTCTTCCAATCTCTCACTCTCACATATACTCACCTATATACACCAATACTCACATATACTAGTTCAAAACATATGTAGTTACTCATAAAGACACTATTGAGACAGTCATTCACTCACTAACACACCCATACACATACTCATCCACCTATACAGTCCTGCACACATGCTGTATTCAACACATACAAACAGTGAGTCACTCATTCATGCATCTATGCACTAAGTAATACCACCCACCGAACCATACAGACACTCAGACACTCATACTGATACTTAAAAACCAACTAATAACCCATATAGACACTCATGTAGCTACTCACCAACCAATGCAGCCACTTATACACAAAGTGAGAGACTGATACAGATATTTTCATATTTAAACATTACTCACTAACCCATGTATTCACTAACATACACTTAGTCAGTTATACAATCAATTTTACAAAAAAATCATCCATTTAGACACTTATATACCCATTTATTCTTCCATCGACCTTGAGATATACATATATAAAACATATTTAATTTTCAGAAAAACACACATTCACTGGATGATGTCATCAGTGATGTCATGAGTAATGTCACTGACCATGTCATGAGTGATGTAATATGTGACGTCATCAGCAGTGCATTGCGGGCGCGCGAGTTATAGTTAGCTGAACTAACTATAACGGGGAATTTCTATGGTTTTGTATGAGTGAAATGTCCAACTAACTATAACGCCCCTGAAACCTATGGTTTTTTCAGTGAATTTCTGAGGTTTTTTAAATGCTAATTTCTAACTATAACGTGCCTGAAACCTATGGTTTTTTCAGTGAATTTCTAAGGTTTTTTAAATGCTAATTTCAAACTATAACGTGCCTGAAACCTATGGTTTTTTCAGTGAATATATATATATTTATTATACTATGTATACATGTGAAAATGTCTCGGTCCCCTGTTTGCCTCGGTGGCGCCGAAAAAATGGGTGGAACTGACGTCAGCACGCCGACGAGGTCCTCTTATGGCTCCGATGATGTCATACGGTGTCGCGAGCGGAGCCGTGCTATTATAACGTCCTCGTTGACGTGGGAGAGCTAGGAAAGAATTTCCATGGAATGCTGGTGCAGGGGATATTCACCTAAGTGTTCAGGCTAGTCCTTTGGGAGCAACTGTTTATGTTGCCACTCCAGAAACCGAAACCAGTGATCTGAGGGCAGAGGCCCTGCAGATGGCACACGAGGTGGGGTGCCCAGTCGTGAGCACCGGCGGGGCAGCGAAGTGACAAGCACCACAACCCACAAAAAAGGTAACGAGGGCACTGAATAACACAGGATCTTCTCTTTGTATCTGGCAGGAACAACAAAGTTAAAATGCCCTAGTACTAAAATGTAGAATTAGTGCTACAACGGTCTTCAAGAGAACCTGCGATGCTGCTTCTGCCTCCCGTACCCTGGAGGTGGCACATGGGTCACGCGGTACGGTCATACTGCGGTGGGACGCACACTCGTTGACCTCTCATGGCACTGCTCCACACTTCAGGGAGGACGCTTTCCATTAGCTATGTTTTCTGATGACATGTCGTGCTGGCCCCGTCCAACAACAGAACTCCTTTAGATCCAAACAGACTCTTCCACTCTCTCACCGGAAGTGAAACCAGGCCACGCGGACACTTTCACAATACAACAGCCGGGAATGCACTTTTCGGTAAAGAAAACCACATTCCTTCCTCCTAATTAATCAAATAAACATCTCACTGAAGAACAGGGGCCAGCTTCGATCGGTAAACAGCCGTTACAGCGACTTTTTTACTTTGCGATACCATTACAACGCATGCATTACCACGCATGCGTTGTACATCACGAAGTCATTACTACTCATTTTTTTAGAACGCATGGTCATTTACCACGCATGCCTTTACAACTAATTTTGTTGTAAAGGTATGTATGGTAAATGACCATGCATTCTAAAAAACATGTAGATGATCCATGTCGTTGTAAGGAAACAGAGGCTGTTCCATTTCCTCACAACGACGTGCACCGCCCCTCAGAGACGACGTGAAGCAGGAACCACGAGGAGAGAGGAACTATGAGGAGTGAGAGGTAAGGGGGATTGGGAAAGGGGTGGGGGTTTCTTTTCTAGGGTTTAGGGTAGTGCACTGGTGTTTGGGTGGTGTAGGGGGTCGTGCTGGGGTAGTGTTTTAGGGTTTAGGGTAGTGCAGTGGTGTATGGGTAGTGTAGGGGGTCGTGCTGGGGTAGTGTTTTAGGGTTTAGGGTAGTGCAGTGGTGTTTGCGTAGTGTAGGGGGTCATGCTGGTGATAGTGTTTTAGGGTTTAGGGTAGTGCAGTGGTGTTTGTGTACTGTAGGGGGTCAAGCTGGGGGTAGTGTTTGATGGTTTAGGGTAGTGCAGTGGTGTTTGGGTAGTGTAGGGGGTCATGCTGGGGGTAGATTTAAGGTTTAGGGTAGTGCAGTGGTGTTTGGGTAGTGTAGGGAGTCGTGCTGGGGGTAGTGTTTTAGGGTTTAGGGTAGGGCAGTGGTGTTTGTGTAGTGTAGGGGGTTGTGCTGGGGGTAGTGTTTTAGGGTTTATGTTAGTGCAGTGGTGTTTGGGTAGTGTAGGGGGTAGTGCTGGGGTAGTGTTTTAGGGTTTAGGGTAGTGCAGTGGTGTTTGTGTAGTGTAGGGGGTAGTGCTGAGTATAGTGGTTTAGGGTTTAGGGTAGTGCAGTGGTGTTTGGGTAGTGTAGGGGTTCATGCTGGGGGTAGTGTTTTAGGGTTTAGAGTAATGCAGTGGTGTTTGTATAGTGTAGGGGGGTTAAGGGTAGTGCAGTGGTGTTTGTGTAGTGTAGGGGGTCATGCTGGGGTAGTGTTTTAGGGTTTAGGGTAGTGCAGTGGTGTTTGTGTAGTGTAGGGGGTAGTGTTTTAGGGTTTAAGGTAGTGCAGTGGTGTTTGTGTAGTGTAGGGGGTCATGCTGTGGGTAGTGTTTTAGGGTTTAGGGTAGTGCAGCCGTGTTTGGGTAGTGTAGGGGGTCGTGCTGGGGGTAGTGTTTTAGGGTTTAGGGTAGTGCAGTGGTGTTTGTGTAGTGTGGGAGGTCATGCTGGGGGTAGATTTAGGGTTTAGTGTAGTGCAGTGGTGTTTGGGTAGTGTAGGGAGTCATGCTGGGGGTAGTGTATTAGGGTTTAGGGTAGTCCAGTGGTGTTTGTGTAGTGTAGGGAGTCATGCTGGGGGTAGTGTTTTAGGGTTTAGGGTAGTGCAATGGTGTTTGGGTAGTGTAGGGGGTCATGCTGGGGTAGTGTTTTGGGTTTACGGTAATTCAGTGGTGTTTGTGTAGTGTAGGGGGTCATGCTGGGGGTAGTGTTTTAGGGTTTAGGGTAGTGCAGAGGTGTTTCTGTAGTGTAGGGGGTAGTGTTTTAGGGTTTAGGGTAGTGCAGTGGTATTTGTCTACTGTAGGGGGTCGTGCTGGGTTCTAGTGTTTTAGGGTTTAGGGTGGTGCAGTGGTGTTTGTGTAGTGTAGGGGGTCATGTTTTAGGGTTTAGGGTCGTGCAGTGGTGTTTGGGTAGTATAGGGGGTCGTGCTGGGGGTAGTGTTGTTGAGTTTAGGGTAGTGCAGTTGTGTTTGGGTAGTGAAGGGGGTCGTGCTGGGGGTAGTGTTTTAGGGATTAGGGTAGTGCAGTTGTGTTTAGGTAGTGAAGGGGGTCGTGCTGGGGGTAGTGTTTTAGGGTTAGGGTAGTGCAGTGGTGTTTGTGTAGTGTAGGGGGTCATGCTGGGGGTAGTGTTTTAGGGTTTAAGGCAGTGCAGTGGTGTTCGTGTAGTGAAGGGGTCGTGCTGGGGGTAGTGTTTTAGGGTTTAGGGTAGTGCAGTGGTGTTTGTGTAGTGTAGGGGGTTGTGCTGTGGGTAGATTTAGGGTTTAGGGTAGTGCAGTGGTGTTTGGGTAGTGTAGGGGTCATGCTGGGAGTAGTGTTTTAGGGTTTAAGGTAGTGCAGTGGTGTTCGTGTAGTGAAGGGGTCGTGCTGGGGGTAGTGTTTTAGGGTTTAGGGTAGTGCAGTGGTGTTTGTGTAGTGTAGGGGGTTGTGCTGTGGGTAGATTTAGGGTTTAGGGTAGTGCAGTCGTGTTTGGGTAGTGTAGGGAGTCGTGCTGGTGGTAGTGTTTTAGGGTTTAGGGTAGTGCTCTTATGTTTGGGTAGTGTAGGGTGTCGTGCTGGGGGTAGTGTTTTAGGGTTTAAGGTAGTGCAGTGGTGTTTAGGTAGTGGAGGGGGTAGTGTTTTAGGGTTTAGGGTAGTGCGCCCAACCAGCCACAATATCCGTGGACAAAGGGGATCCTGACTCTTTGGAACGCTCCGTCAATTGAATAATTTGGGTCAAGGGCCTTACCACGTCCAAGACCTATCAATTCCTTTCTTGGGATCCCTCATATACTTGGAGAAAAAGGTTCATAGTTTCTCATCAATTTCATGCGTGTGTGCCACCTTCCCCTTCAGTGAGGGCCTGGGGCATTCTCCCCTCATCCTATTCCTGACCTCCCTTTCAAGGGGTTGATGGATTTTCCCCACCACATACTCTGTCACTTTGGCGTCAGGTGTCCACTCCGCTGACCTAGGATGGTAAATTTGGGTAGGCTTGACCCTGTCCCTAACCGGGGACTGAGAGGAGTGGGACTCTGGATGCCAGGGATGCCCCGAGTCCTTATCCTCATCGGAGGAGAAATCGTCCTCCGATACACCCTCTCCCTCTAAAGGAAACCCGCCGTCGGGGTCTACAATAGTGATGACAGTGTCGAAATTTTCTCCGGGCCCCTCCTCCTCCCGGCAGGGTGCATGTTTTAGCGTTCGCGCACTCTTGAGGAAGGTCTCCGTAAGTTTATCAAATCCTTCCAAGTGCCACGCGTTATGCTTAACGGCCCTTTTATTCCCCATCTGTGAGCTACTGGGACCCGCCACCACCAGATCTGGGTCACTGAATACCCCAGGGATGCTTTTCGCCAGCTTATCAACCTGATCCCTAAGAGGAGCCAGTGCCCTAGAAATAGCCAGAGAGAGGGCTTGGTCCACTGCTGGAGGGAGAAGTTGGGGGGCCATTCCTCCTCCACTTCCTGGAAAGAGGAGTAAAAATGGTCTTCTGGAGAAGACATGATAGCAGAGAGTGTGAGCACAGAACAAATGCCCTTAAAATCCTTAAGGCAGCCCCCTCGCCGGTGCTCCAAAAGCTGGGCTTTCCCCGAAGCTGTTATAAGAATAGACTGAGGCGCAATACCAATTACCACCACCAGGTGGCGCTGGTCACTAACGTGGCTGTGTGGGGAAATCACAGCGTAGCAATGTCAAAATTAGGCGAGGGTTGGTCGGGAATCAAGCGGACACTAAAGGAGTGACCGGATTCCCAAACGCGTGTAAAGACCACCGGGAGCGCTCGACGGAGCTCCCTCGCTTGGACCAGATGCGCCTGACAGGATCTCACCGCGCGCAGAGCACACAGCGGGAGAAACTGCGAGGGGGAGAACGCGCTCGGGCAAGAGCCTGCTGCGCAGGGAATATGAAACAATACCAAGGCAATAATGCTAATAACGTGCACAAGAAACCGCTATCCAAACAGCAACAACGTCAGATTAAGCCAATAATGTAAGGAATGCACTTAACTGACGAGCAGTGAAGAAAGAGGAAGCGGAAGGGACGTCACGATATTATATACGATGGACTGTGATATGATTGGACAATAGTTGCCTTGGAGACTACCCCCTAATGGTTCATGGGTTGTGTAGTCTTTTGTTTAATGATTGTTGTGTTAAGTTTTCTTTGAACTGCTATGCAAATAAAGTAAGGAAAGATATGCATAATCCTCGCCTCCGTCCTGCAATAGAATTAATTAAACTTTATTTGATCTGATTTAGAAACATAGATCATAAAAGTGTACATAAAAACAGTAAATCCTCTTTCCTAATACAATACAGTGAGAATTAATTAAAACCAGTAGGTAAAAACGGGTGTTACAAAGCCCGGTTCAGAGCAACTTCAGGTTAACAGAATCGTAAAGGTCAATGTTTCGCAAGATCAATCTCATGTACTTCGTGCAAAATACGCAATAAGGGGTCCAAGTAAGATGTAACGCTCCAATACCTGACCAGTTTGCACTATATAAAACTGCAGAAAAACTAAAAATAAAATGTGTTTTGCACACTTCTGTCATTGGGCTATATGTGGGCTACATCTGGGTGATATTTGTGCTACATTTGGGTTCTTTTTTCTCTGGTGGCCATCTTGGGAGACTTATTTGTTATGAAGTTTCCTAATTTCGTCATTTACTTCAGTCTCCTCAGTAGGAAATGCTTTCAGTTTTTTACTTTGATTCCATCAAGAAGGCATTCAGATGTGTCACACATTTGCCATAAATTCAGAATGTTAGCACTCTAGTTGTTCATTAGATCACTGTAGTAAAGCTACTGCTCACCAGGGAGTTAACTGGAAGTCTACTGCTGGTATTGAAAGTGATTGTTTCAGTCTGCATGTCAGAATTTTCTAATGAAATAGAAGAGGATTTGAGATCTCACTTAAAACATGCCCTAAATTTTCTTTCTGCAGCACTAACCATAATTTCTATGGCAAAATGAACCCCCTCATTTTGTTCCTTTTTAAATGAAATGTTTTAAGTGTTACCAGTTTATTCAAATCAAGATGGCTTCAGGTGTGCCATACTTTTGTCATAAGTAAGGCTGTTAGCACTCTAGTTGTTCTTTAGAACACTCTGGGAAGCTGCAGTAGAACACAAAGGCATCAACTGACAGGCTGCTCCTGTTGAAATATAACAGGAAGATATTTGAGATCTCACTTAAAACATGTCCTAATTTTTCTTTCTACAGCACTAACCATAATTTCTATGACAAAATGAACCCCCTCATTTTGTTCCTTTTTAAATTAAATTTTTTAAGAGTTACAAGTTTATTCCAATCAAGATGGCTTCAGTTGTGCCATAATTTTGTCATAAGTAAGACTGTTAGCGCTCTAGTTGTTCTTTAGAACACTCTGGGAAGCTGCAGTAGAACACAAAGGCATCAACTGACAGGCTGCTCCTGTTGAAATATAACAGGAAGATATTTGAGATCACACTTGAAACATGTCCTAATTTTTCTTTCTACAGCACTAACCATAATTTCTATGACAAAATGAACCCCATCATTTTGTTCCTTTTTAAATTAAATGTTTTAGGTGTTACCAGTTTATTCCAATCAAGATGGCTTCAGGTGCGCCATACTTTTGTCATAAGTAAGGCTGTTAGCACTCTAGTTGTTCTTTAGAACACTCTGGGAAGCTGCAGTAGAACACAAAGGAATCAACTGACAGTCTCTGCCCTTGTTGGATGTACATGATTTACTGAGAATGTCAGACTTCATTCTCACATGACTGAGAAAGATAATGTGAATTTACAGAAAATATGCTCTCATTTTAGCTTCTGGAGCACCTTCCAAAACTGTATTGGACAAGCATGTGAAAATACTTTTCTCTCAAACATGATTCATGATATCCCAGCAGAAGGTTTTTCACAGGGTAAAATCACCTTAGAATACACCACAATTCCTGATATTAGTATGGTACCATCAACAAATGAATTCTAATGTAACTAAAGTCTGTTATCACTCTTTATAGTTCTCCTTTTGGTAACCCTCAAAATCTTCGATTCACTACAATGCATTTCAATGGGGTACTATGATTTATATTGGTCCCAAGATGGTTGCCAGCAATTTCAGGATGAAGTGCTGACAGCCAATCAGATCTCACGATGACATGTGTGGTTAGGCTCCGCCCAGATATATATGTGTTTTTACTTTTGATTTTCTCAGGAACTACTGAACGGATTTACACCATTTAACAAAAGGGTTCTTTCTGAACCAAGAACTACCTCTTTGCCAAATTTGGTGTAATTCAGTTCAGCAGTTCGAGCTGTAGCCTTGCATAAAGTTTCCTATGGGAAATTGATTTTTGACTCTTATTTTTTTAATTTCTCCGCAACTACTGAACGGATTTACACCATTTAAAAAAAGGTCGCTTTCTGAACCAAGCACTACCTTTTTGCCAAATTTGGTGTAATTCCGTTCAGCAGTTCGGGCTGTAGCCGTGTCTAAAATTTCCTATGGGAATTAACATGGAGAAAACACGTTTTGGGACCCCCCTTTTTTATCAGCCCCCGCTTGCCAAATCACCCCGAAACTTTCAGGATAGGAGCAGACCGGAGCGCCCCACGAGTTTTGAAATTTTAGCGAAGATTCATCAACCAGCGCCAAAGTTATTGGAAATAGAATGTTGCGAATTTCCTATGGAAAATGGGTCCTAACTATAACTATCTACTGGCGACCGCCAGTAGATAATATATACATATATACACACTATATATATTGCTATTTGTACGCATGCTATTTTTCGTGTGTATTTCTAAATGATCTCTGTACAAACTCTGTAAAGCACTATATAAAACTCGAGAAATAAATAAGTATATCCTTGAGATAACTCAAACTATAACTATTCATTAAAATTAATAATGAGCAAAAAATAAATAATTGTCATTTATTCATTAGTTAATTAACTTATCATCCTAAAACCCGACAAACCAAGCAGACCTCACCGAAATTATAACATTAAAAATAAGTATTCTATAATTGACATAATAAAATCAATTAAATAATGAATTAATAATTATTAATTCATTGTTAATTAATTATTACTTAATTTTCTTCCCAGCCTAGACCCCTATAAACCTAGCAGCCCCAACTAAAATACATTTAAAATAATGAATAGCCCATAATTGTAAAATTTTAAATTCAATTAAATATTTAAATTACAAATAATAATAAATAATAAAATAATCATTAATTAAATAATGCCCCCACTCTTTACCCCTCCAAATCTCAAATCCCACAACTAAAATATGAGTACAATAATTTAGTATTCCATATTTTACATAAATAAACATTAATTCAATAATTAATTCATATTTAATAATAAAATAATTAATTTATTATTTAACTTCCCACCCCTGATCCTTTCAAACCTATTAGACCACAACTAAAATATAAATAAGTATTCCTTATATTGCATAATTGAAATCAATAATAATTAATTAAAAGATAATTAGGGGAGAGAATGAGGCCTAACGGATTGGGCTTGTGACCTCAAATCTGGGGAACCAGGTTTGTGTCTCGGAAAGGATGTGTAACATCCTGTGATTCAGGGCAAATCACTCAATCTCCCCATGCCTAACAAAAATGAATGTGTCCTCATGTAACGCAACTGGTGCTCGTGTAAAGCACTCTGATACCTGATACCTTCGGGTCAAGTTTTGCACTATATAAAACTCCATAAAAAAATAACGAATTAGTTGTTAATGAGTTAATAAGCTTACTTCCCAGCCTATACCCCTAAAAACCCAACAACCCACTACAGCATTATATATGACTATTTAAATAAAAATTTATAAAAATATAAAAGACTTAAAATTACAAGCTATGTTAAAAAAAGCCTTTATACAAACAATAGAAACATATAAAATAATTTTAAACTAATTTTTTTACCACTATAATATTAAAAACGCTATTAAAAACATCAATAGTATTAAAAATGCTATTCCTTACCTAAAAAAAAATTATATTCTTGTCAACGATATTTGTGCATCATGATACTTGTGTATCACCTTATTTGTGTACCATTATTGCTGCCTCCCGATATTTTGTCTAAATACTATTACATTGTGATGCAGTTTTCTTTAAAGAGGTGTGTCTTCAACTGTTTCCGAAATTGCAGCATCATTGGGGTGGCTCTGATGGACACAGAGATGTTGTTCCATATTCTGAGCTCAGAGATAAAAAAATGAATACACAACCCCACTTTACCACTTGGCAGCTAAGTCTTTCCTCCTTTCCTAAAAGATAGCAGGTTAAATTTACATGCTTTTTCCCTACATCTTGGGGATTCTTCGGTGATAGCCATCTACACAATATTTTGATAGACAGAGATGTGTGAACGCTGAGTGGTAATAATTCTATGCCTTCCCACAGATTCTGAAATAATCCCTCACTGTAATATGAGAAAAATGTGCGATAGTTAAGCACAGTTTGAGGTTTAAAGGGCATTCTGGATAAGAAGAACTAACAGTAGTCATGCAAGCTACAATACCCTGGAGTAATCTCGTTCACTAGGTTTCAGAAATGCTAGGGGTTCATAAGTTAACCTATTTCCCAATTGATCAAAAGCCCAAACAGACATTGGCCATGGCAAGTGAAAGGAAACTGGGATGGACTCCCTCTCTATTAGCCCATTTTTCAAAATGACTACTAAAATTATTCAAATTTCCTTTTGTTTGCAATTAGGATGAGGATGCTCAGGGCCCCGGGGAGCCCAGAAGACTGTTGGGGCTTGATGGGTGGGAGAAGATCTTCTGTGTAGACTGATCAGAAAAAAACTAAAGTGAATTACCTTGCTGCACTAACTATGTGGTTGTGGTCTCCCAATCAACAGCACTTGATTGAGTGCAATGTTGGGGGAGGTCACATCAATTGCATTGAACAAGGATTATCACAGTGGAAAATGTTTACTCTAAAACTTGTCGGCAAAATAATAACTAGTGGGAAAACCCTTTGCTACTAAGTTAATATGTGAGATTGTATATTTTGAGTACATAACCTCTAAAATAGTGTAGAAAAATCCACTCTTTAATGCCCCTTGGCTTTAATAACTGCATTTCATAATAAATAACTTAGCTTGCTACGTTTGTTGTATACTTTCATAATAAACAGATCAAACGTATTGAATCAGACATATCTGTTCCAGTGAACTAATGAGTCCTCCAGTCTTCATCACTGATATATTGTCATAACAAACAACTCTCAGAATTCCTAGAATCCAATCACCTTCTGCACCCCTCCCAATGAGGTTTTTAATCAGATCACAGCACAAAAACAGCATTGCTTGATGTTTCTGAATCGCTAAAAAAGTCCCTGGATCTTGGACACAATAGTGCACTCATTTTGTTAGACCTGTTGGCGGCTTTCGACAAAGTCCCCATAACATCCTTCTACAACGCCTATCAAACTGTGGTGTCAGGGTAGCGTTGTTAGATTGGCTGACCTCATTCCTCTCTGAGCTAGAACAATCACTCTGGATGATACCTCACTTCTTCAAGGCCAAATCTTTAAAATGTGGGGTACCCCAGGACTCAGCTCAACATTTTTTAATGTTTACATGTCCCCACTGGCCACCCTGGTAGAGTCATTCGGCATCACAATATTCTCCTATGCCAACAACACTCAGCTGGTCTTTTCCTAAGAAGGCAACTCAGACAACTGCAGAGAGTCCTTTGCAAAGTGCATGAGAGCAATCTTATGTTGGTTGAAAGAAAGCCAACTACAATGCATCCTGGATAAAACAGAAATCATACTGGTAGGGCCTAACCTTAATCTGGATAGGGCTGGGGTCTGGACCAGGGACGGATCTACATCCCCTCTGACCACTTTGGCAGCCAGGAACCTGGGAGTCAACATTGACAATGACCTATTTATCAAGACCCAGATTCACTTAGTCCTTAGAAACTCTATATGGATACTCAAGGCTCTCAGGAAATTCCTTCTCCTTCTCCCTTGAGAGGTCTGTAAAACTGTTGTTTGAGCAGCAATTCTCTCCAGGTTGGACTACCCGAATGCCTTGAACCTGGGTCTACTCGCATACATAATCTGGTGACTGGAAGTGGTACAAAACACAGCCACACCCCTTCTCTTCAATTTGTGAAAAAGCACCCCACTTCACCCTTCCTTGCCAAACTGCACTGGCTCCCAGTCAACAAAAGGATCACCTCTAAAGCACTCACTTTAGCACACTGGGCCGTGCGCAATGCCGGCCCCAGCTAACATAACAAAAGAATCCAGTATCAGCCCAGCAGAAATCTGCATTCCAGTAAGGCCCGCCTGCTAGTAATTCCCTGCCTCAAAAAAAAGTAGACTTGGTGGGATATCCTTCATAGTATGTACTGCCAAAATCTGGAACTGCTTCCCTCTTCAGCTCAGAAGCATAGAAACTGAATCTGCCTCCCTCAAATCCTTAAAAGCCTATTTGCTCAGCCAATAATACCCTTTATCCTTTTCTTTCTCTCTTCCCTGTTACTGCTTGTAGCAGCGTTGAGGCACTCATTTTTGAGTAGCTGTTTGTGCTTGTTAGAAATTGGTTTGGTTAGTAGACAGAGGTATACACCTTGTCCAAGTAGGGACCACAATCCTAGTTAGGGTAAGCCAGATACACACTTTAAATTAACCTGTGTTTACCCTCTGGTAGCTTGACACAGAGCAGGCAGGATTAACTTAATAGGCAATGTGTAAAGTATTTGTGCAACACACACAGTATCAGAAAGAATGCACTACAAAAAGATCCCATACAGATTTAGAAATAAATAGAATATTTATCTGAGTAAAACAAGACCAAAATGACAAACATCCAATAAGTAGAAGTCAAGATATGAATTTTTAAAAATAAATGCAAAAACAGTGCTCAGAAGTCAAAAGCGATAAAAGGTTACTTGAGGTCACAAGGGACCGGGGAGATCCAGAGTTCATGCCGACCACAATAGAGGGCAAGGCTGGCTAGGAGATTCACGTAGGTCCTGCTAAAAAAGTACAGTGGATGAAGCAAAGCGTCGATGCTGAAAGCACGCAGTTCGCTCACTGCATCTTCATCAAACTCTGTTGAGATGAATGAAGTGTGTTGGCATCGAGCCGTGCAGAACAGCTCTGTTGGGCTGCGCAGGCTGTAGAACTGATGTCATCGAGCAGTCTCTGCGTCAGTGTCAATGGGCGATGCATTGGTTCTGATCGGCAAAAACGAAACGATGCATCGGATTTGGAGCAAAACAGCTGCATAACCCACTTCTGAGGCCCAGGACTGGAGGGGACACCTCAGGCAAGGGTAGAACTCACAGATGGTAAGGAGTCTTTTGTGTCCCTGAGACTTCAGAAAATAGGAGGCAAGCCAGCAAGACCTTGGAGTCACTCTGGGTTCCAGTGAGATGGGTCCAGTCCTTGTCCTCAGCAGGGCAGAGATCAGCAGGCAGAAGGGGAGCTCAGCAAAGCAGAGAAGCAGTACCTCACAACAGTTAGTCAAGGCAAAGTGGTAATACTTACAGCACAACTGATTTTACTGCAGCAGGGCTTTTCCCAGGTCCAGTAGTGCACTGATTTGGTTTGGGTCAGACCCAGTACTGATACCCAAATGTGCCTTTGAAGTGGGGGTAATTATAAAGCAGCTCCTTGAAGTGCACAGGTCCCCTTTCATCCCAGCCCTGTCTGTCTGTCTTGCAGGTGAATCCTTATTTCCATAGCTGGGTGATACTTTCCAGCAACCACAATTTTACAGTTATTCCTAGAGTCAAATTGTCAAGGCAGGGAGGGCACTCTTCTGTTTGCATTTCTGGGCCCTAAATTCTGGAACTCCCTCTCTACAAAGTTTGCTTATATACTCCTGAGATGTTTAGAAAGTTGTTGAAGACCTGATTTTTCTACGTTCTCTATTCTAGTGTTCCATCTGCTCACGTCAGTGCTAGAAAGTCCAGGTGGGGCAGCAATGTGCTTAACAAATCAGAATAGCACAGCCTACTGCCAACAAATTAAGAAAAGAACAGGCAGGGTCCCACAAGAGCAGACGATGTGTTGACCTGATCTGAAACTGATTTCTGCTGTCTAGGAGGGCATCACTTCCAAAAAATCCTAAAAAATCATCCCAAAACTCAAATTTCCACAAACAAGTCCTACATGCAGTGCAAAGTACAGTGAGGTACAGTTGTTCCTGAGCCAAAAGTGAGCAGTGAGATCTAACCCCAACAAATAGATAAAGGGAGGACGGGTTGAGGAGAAGTCGCCCTGCAATTCAGAGAATATTTCCCCAACCCACCTCTAAATACACATATTTCTTCCTAGATTTATCTTCCTTTTTCTCCTTCTTTGATCCTTTGTTTCTGTTTCTTGCAATTATTTTCTCTCTCTCTCCCTCTCTCTCTCTCTCTCTCTCTCTCTCTCCCTATCTCTCTCTCTCTCTCTCTCTATTTCAACCTGGAAAAATGGCTCAGCACTAAATGATAATAATGGGGTTGCCGAATGTAGTTGGTACATCTACCTGGAAGGATAATGAAAAATTAATTAATACGATCCCCAGTAATTATGTCATCCCTTAATACCAGAGGGTTATTTTCCACAAGATCAATAGATGTTGTTCTGCAAGGCTGAGTCTAACTCTGTCTAGTGGTAACTGAGAAGTTGCTCACATGTTCTGTCAGGACAGAGGCCACCACAGGAAAATGCTGAAAACAGGGCAATTAGTAGATGGTACATCCTCAGCAGGTTCACTAGACTACTTCTAACACCAGGAAATAATTGCCAGAAATACATTAAAGCCACTGTTTAAACCCTGACTCCCCATTCTACCACAATCATCTGTGTCTAAACACACAGAGAGAGGGCATGAGAGAAAGGAAGAGAAATGCTATTCATATTGAAAAAAATAGCGTTACAATGGTCTGCAGTGCTATACTGGTATGTCTCTATAGGTACAATTAACTGCATTTATGTCTTCTGCAATTAAACAAATATAAATTAGTGTTCTTATCATTAGGAGCAGATCTCTTGAGTGCCAATTCATGATGAGGTTTTACATAATTGGGTGGAAATAAATCAATAATGTATTGTGCCTTTAGGTTCTTTTGTAGGAGTACGAATGCCCACCACATCCCAGGCTAATTGTTGTAAACTGAACAGAGATGGCACAGTACAAATGAACTCAATTGAGAAGATAGAACATGTTTAAAAAGCACATATCAATTATATCAAACTATCAAAGTACATTCAATCAGTTGAAAGTAAGATTAATGGATCAAGTCCGTCTTCATCTCACCTTCCAGTGCTTGATTTCCAGTTGTAGGCTCCCATTACTGATAACAGTTTCTGGTCTGGAGTCATAAAAAGCATGTCATGTAGGGCGTGTGCAAATGTATACACAGCAGTATACATGCTGTGAGTGAATCGAAAGTTTGAGACATCATAGACGGATGAGTCAAGTCTCTTCATGGTCTCATTTCCTGAACAGAGGGGACGAGTAAGCATATAGCCACTGTAAAGATAGGTCCAATGATCCCTACCCTTCAATCTGCAATTAAAACTTTCCTGCCATAAATCCAGCAGCTCTTCACTCTCTGGGAACTGTGAAGGGCTAAAACTGTAGAGAAAATCCTTCAACCCTAATATGTTATTTTTCCTAACTGCAAATATGAGTGTTCCATTCAGCATGGTCAAGTGCTGCCCAAAATTAAGTTCTGATAAAAAGGAAAAAGACACTGATGCAATCCAAATTTTCTTAGGCAATGTCTGCCACTTGGTGTACATCAAATATTGTGTCATAGAGGTCCCTGTGCTGTAGAGAATGATCACTTGTGATGTAGATATACCAATAGCATTAATAATCAAATCCAAGTTGTCATATTTCCAAAGGAACTCACTGGGTAACATAAAACAAAACTCAACACAGACTCCATACTTGCTGATCGCTGTCTTTAGCTCCCGGACACCTCTCTCCCCGCTGTCATCATCTGTGGCCAGAATCCCAACCCAGGTCCAGCCAAAATAATGTAACAACTGAGCGATTCCCGCAATCTGTGGAAGCTCATTAGGTACTGTGCGAAAAAAATATGGAAATCTCATTTTGTCGCTGAGTTGTGGATCCAAAGCTCCAAAACTGATCTGCAAGGAAGAACCAGAAATGTAAAAAGTTATTTCATACAATCTTTCATGTCCTTAAATGAGATTTGCTATTAAAGCTGAAGAACTGAGTGAATTATGTTATGATGTTCAGTGACCTACAGTCATCGCAACAAGTCAACAATGTAATAATTGGCTGAAACAACACATCTCTGACCCATATTTGGCAAAAGGATGAAAGACTTGTCTCCTAATACATTTACCATAAATCACTAATGTGAATAAATATATTTTGTGAGGCTTATGGAGTTTTGGAAACTATTTTATGGCTCTGATAAAAAAGTGGTTTTTGGTCACTCTACCCAGTAAACGTTCAAAAACAGTGTCATAAAGTCTCCAAAGTCTCCAAAAATTTGTGATTCCACCTGCATCTGCAGGAGAGTTTTTCTTAGGTAACCCTACAGGTTGACACTCTTTTCTGTATGCAGAACAGGTTTTACTGCAGTTATGAAACTAATCTGCTCATGGGCCATTGACCTGGTTCTAAATACACATAAACAAACTACTTCTATTGTATGAATCATCTGTCAGATGTAGGAATTTTGGACGCTGACCTATTTACTAATAGGTTGGTTTACAAAATTCCAAATCATAGTGGTTGTCAATCTGACCTACCTCATCTGTATTCATGATGTCAGTTGCAAACTGACAGTCACTACAATTGGATGCCATCACCTGGATTGTGGCCTGCTATGGTCAGTAAACCACAATGTCTGTGATAACATTTAAATAAAGCTACTTTTTTGAAAAAAGTTTATTTTTCATTTTGTTTGTGAGTTTGCAGTCTTCCAGTTGGCCACTGCCTCCTCCCCAATATATATATTTTTTAATTTCAATTTGTTTTAATTGAGTTTTAACGACGTTCTAACAACATCCATTTTCAAGCATGCATTAGACATAGAGTTGTTGCTAATGAGTCCTTATTGCAGTCCTCAAACAAAGCATTGTTTGGATGAAATGATCCCATTCCCCTCCCAAACAAGTCTTAATGAGTGTAGTTAAGAAGAAACATGTATAATTTTACTACCAAAACTAGCTTCAACCTGTAAGAAAGAGATGACTTTCTAGGCTTCTGTTCACAGCACTATTACAATATAATTCATGTCCCTTAAACTTGTAGGACATGGCAAAAGAGGGGCATCTTGAGATATATGTCAAAACCCGTATGAGCACAACTCATTACATATGAGAGTCTTTCTGTTGCCAGATATTTTATGTTATGTTATGCATGTTTCTAAAGTGCACTAGGGCATAGTGGTTAGTTGAATAGCCAGGTCTTCGGTTTCATGTGAAAGTCAAGAACAGAGGAGGAGGCTCTGATGTGGTTGTTCCACAATTAAGCAGTGATGCAGGAGAACTCTTGTCTTCTGGATCTAGCTCTGTGTATGTACGGGATGTGTGCTAGTAGTAGTACTAGCATAAGTATCTGGGTGGTTGGTGAAAGAAGCTACATCTGTTCAGGTAGGTGGGGTCTAAGTTATTTAGTGCTTTCAATGCATGGGGGAGGAGTTTAAAATGAAAATGCTTGTATATCGAGAGCCAGTGGGGTGATGTGTGTTCTGTGTGGGAGGTTAAGGATGAGTTTGGCTGCACAGTTCTTGATAGTTTGTAGTCTTTTAATGAATTAGTCAATGAACCCTCAGAGATCAAATTGCAGTTTCATTTTTATTCCAGGTGGTTTCAGTGGCTCCCAAACAATTCCAGTCTACTTAGGGTCTTTTTACAAATTTGGTGGACGGGTTACTCCATCACAAGCGTGACAGATATCACGTACTCTGTATTACGAGTTCCATTTTATCCAAATGAATATAATGGAACAGTATTCATCTTTGCTAACACTTTGTACCAGTATGGTTTATTATACAACTTAACTTTCCCAGCTTATATGTCTAAAATCTCCCAATACACCACAGCTTCTCTAATGTAGGGGAAAAGATGTAGGTTATGATCTCAATAACTTTAATGGGTACAAGTATCAGTGAAATACAGCCTTATAATGAGCCTCCAAGCAGTACATTGAGTGAGAATATTTGTGTACGTCTTTCCATAACAATGCCCATTGAGGTACTGAAAGCTCAGCACCTAACACTCCATACTAGAAGGACGGGAATGAGTATTTAGGGGGAGGTTTTGTTTCCGACAGAAGGCTATAATTTGGCCTTTTGAATCTCTGAACAACTTCACAAATTTTTCAATTTACCTTAGTATGATGCATAGTCAGGCATATTTTGTTGAACAAAACACACTCAGAGAGACATCAGATGGCAGGTTTTTGAACTGATTAAGGGACTTCTGTGGGGAGATGACATCCAAGATCTCCTCAACAAAGAGGAATGCGATGCATCTCCAAATGCAATAGCGTCACACAGATTGAATTCTGTGGAAGAATGTGTTCTGTCATAAGGATTCAGTGAATCCTTTATTCATTTTGATCCTACCAGATGGTTCGGCAGCAGTTATTGACTGAAATGTATGCACATTACATATGGACAATGGTTGCTTACCCTCGGAGTGCCTCAGACTGCAACATCTTTTCTAGTTATTCGTGCAAGTTTGCTCTCCTTTGTAAATGTCTCTTGTTCTGCATGGTAATGTGTTACACTACTGATGTAAATATAATTTACACTACTGTGATCTTTTGGCTCCCTCTTCCCCCTACCCGTTTTATGATTGGTCCCCCATTATATTTTCATTCTTCAATTAACATTTTCATCAAATTAAAATTTTTGAATTTCGGATACAATGCTTCATAAAACACAGTACAGCAGATTAAAAGATATAAAAGCAAACAATACAGTTTAAAAGCAATGGATACCATCAGATACAGACACATTGTCAATACCACAATCATAAAAACGCATAATAAATAACAGGGAAACCCCAACAATGTTAAAACACCATTCAACGGGATGTACATAAAATGTTAAAACATCATCATTTCAACACCTTTGCGGTATGTATGCGGATGAGCCATGCTGCATGTCAAAATTCTGTCACTCCAACAACAATCACCTCTCTCATCTCAGAGCATATAGTGTGAAGCGCAGGTACAAAATGATGTAAGCCTAGAAGTTAACATAAAGGATTGAACCATTGTTTGTATGACTTGGGATATGCAGGACAAATAAAAGCAAAATGGTGAAGTGTTTCCTCTGCTAGATTATACAGGGGACACTTGCCAGAGCTACAATACTTCACACTCCATCTCATACAGAAGCTGTTGACCGGAAAACCTTGTACCTCCATTTTAAGAAAAGTTGCATTGGGGTGGGTCCTGGAAGAATATCAAACAATGATTCATAAGCAGGAGTAAGCTTGATGTCTAAAAATAAGTCTGTTAGGCTCCCAGCTTTAACACTGTGAGAAGTTGGCCTGGTATATGCTGTTCACTAATTAAAGTGGACACCTTGCACCAGTACAATTCGACTCTTATGGTAGATAGGTTTAAGACAACCTTTATAGAAAGCTATCCTAGTGGTAGCTGTGGAGAGCAGCCTTCAGGCTAAGTCTTGAAGAAATGTAAAGCAGCTTGTTTTACCACACAATCTCTTGAATCACCAAATGAAAAGACACCACACAGGTATATATATCAAATATATATGTATTTATTTCTAAATAACTCTCTACTAATCTCTTTATGAGATTAGAAGACAAACATATGCACAAATCAACGTTTCACAATAAATTAAGCACAAATATGGCTGGGGCCCTAGGGGCGTACCAGACCATGTACTAAGAAAGAGACTTAGGAACAACGACTTGCAAAGGGACAAGGCCTAGGGCCTTCAGAAGTGCTGGGGCCTCACGAAACCACCCAAGGCAGGTAAGTAAACGACCCACGGGGGACGCGTGCAGTGTGGATACACAGGCGCGGATCGCCGTTGACTTCAATGGGGCAAGTCGCGGTTGGAAATTAAGAGTTTTAGGATACTTCGGGAGAACCTACAAGCAAGTCACTTACAGGGTAAGTAGTTCTAGGGCCAACACCCACAGGAGCACCGTAGTGCTGGAGTTACCTCACCCAGAGAAGCCGGGTGCATAGGTGTCCTTTGGTGTCGGGTCGCGGCGTCGTTTTCAATGGAGGCCAATGAAGACTTGCTGCTTGTGAAGTCCGAAGAAGTGTCCGATGGAATCCAAGCCTGGATTCAGAAGAAGGAAGACCTGAAAGCAGAGGGGACAGTGTTCAAAGCCACTTGGCAGTGACTCGGGGCCAGGAAGATGGAGGCCCACCGTCGTCGCAAGGTTCAGGTCGGTTACGGGTGTCTTGACTCTTCAGCCACGAGGTCCAGGAGGCGTCGATGACAACCAGGAGCTGGATTCGGTGTGGCCAACAATGTCTGCAGCTTACTGCGGTGTCAGCAACTCGATTGGAGCCAATAAGCCTTGGTAACAGCAAGTCTCGTGGAAAGAAAGAAAAGTCAATGGTGTAGACCAGCAAGATCTGGAGAACTCACCCAGCAAGGCTAAGTCAGGGCAGGCCTGGAGCAACCAGGGGAGCCCTTTGGTTCTGTAGGAAAGTCTTCAGGGGAACCACAATCCGGCTGGCAAGGGATCGTGAAGACGCCTCGGGAGGATTCGCTCAACAGGGGCCCACGGTCACTCGGGATGGGGTAGGCCTCTGATCTTCAGAGGGATTCGTGCAGGAGGCTAGTACCATACGTGGTCCAAAGCACAAGTTCATAGAATTTAGTGAAGGGGTTTCACTTGACAATAGTGCAAAGTACCCAGGGGTCGCGGTTCCTCGTCACTCTTGGGGTCCACTGGCCTCAGCTTCCCTGGGGACTCACGATGGCCTTTGAGAAGTGAGGAAATCTACTTCTTGGGCTGCAGGGACTTCGGGCTCCGGTGGGAGCAGCGTAGTTTGCGACCTTCGTTTGTAGTTTTTGGTGCCTGCCAAGCAGGGGAGTCACTCCTTGACTCCAAGGGAGATTCTTCAGTCTTCCAGAGGTAATGGAACGTCGAAGGTCCAGGATTCTTCTTCAGAGCGTCGTCCAGGGATATCTAACTTTCAAGTTCAAGGGTTCCCTACCTTATACTAACAAGGAAGGGAGGGACTAGCTCTAAGACCCCACCTATGGGAGGGTCAGGGAGTGGGTGGTTACACCCACTTCCCTTTGTCCAGTTTCGCGCCAGAGCAGGGGCAGGTAGCCCCTGAGCCGGTTTGAACTGGTGTATGCACAGAGGAGCCTTTGCTCCCCCAGTGCAGGACTTCAAAGCACTCTAAGAGTGCACCCACCCAGCCCCAATACACTAAACCCTGTCTGGGAGGTGGTTACACCTCCCTGTGACAGGATACCTTTTGTTGGGCTTCCTCCACTGCGAGTTTCGGTCATAAGCAGGAGGGCAGCCCAGTGTCTGTGACTAGTGGCATCCATTTTGTGATGCCAGGGCTCTTCAGGATTCTACCGTGTTTCCACAGTGGGTACATGTCTATCCCTCTAGAAGGGTGGAATGCTACCCCCGCCGCCAGAACTGGCGGGGGGTAGTATTCCAAGATGTTTGACACCAAACACGACATGTTTTGATGCAGCCATTCCAAAGTTAGCATTTTACCGCGAGGATATAATGCACTTAAGAGTATATGGTTTAACCGCATCCACAAACAGCACCAGAGAATGGACTCTGAGAGCTGCAGAGGGGCCCTGCTCAGGCAGAGGCACCCCCTTGTAGGAAGGTGGAATCTGACTATATGGTTGCCCCCACTTTTTTCCTGGTGTTTTGCTGGTTTATGACTTAGTTGGACTGGGATCCTGCTATTCAGGGCCCAAGTCTATCTGCTTTCTCTGTAAAATGGTTTCCATGTGCCTTAGGCACATCTCCAATTGGAATCTGGAGTGCCCTTATAAGTCCCTATACTATGTACCAAGGGCATAGGTACCTCAGAGGCCTACCAGGGGCTGCAGCATGTATTGTGCCACCCCTGGAAGGCCATCCAAAATGACACCACAGGTCTGCTACTGCAGCCTGGGTAAGGTGGTGCATGCACCCCTTACTGTGATATAGGTTACCTATATCACTACAAACTTACACACATATAAACCTATAAGTCACTCCTTAGGCAGGCCTTGTCAATCCTGAAGGCAGAGTGCATGGTTCCTATGTGAGAGGGTTCCCCTGCATGAGCAGGACCCCTCTGCAGCATTCGGAGACCCTTCTCTGATGCTGTTTGTAGTGCAGCCTGACCATATACTCTTAAGTGCATTATAACTTAACGATAAATGCTAACTTTGGGATGGCTGCACGTAAACATGTCGTGTTTGGTGTCAAACATCTTGGAATACTACCCCCCCCCGCCAATTCTGGCAGCGGGGGTAGCATTCCACCCTTCTAGAGGGAGAGACATGTTAACCCTGGCTTGCCCGGTAACTTCTTTCCAAAGCCCCAGCATCACAAAATGGATGCTGCTGCCACAGACACAAGTCTGGCCTCCTGCTGCTGACCGACACTCCGGCAGGGGAGGCCTGGACAATAGGTTTCCTGTTGCAGGGAGGTGTAACCACCTCCCCAGACAGGATAATGTGTATTGGGGCTGGGCGGGAGCACTTTCTGGTGCTTTGAAGTCCTGCACTGGGGGCACATTTGGTGTCCTCGTGCATACCCCAGTTCAAACCGGATCAGGGGCTTCCAGCCCCTGCTTTGGCATGAACTGGACAAAGGGAAAGGGTTGTATCCACCCCTCTGCCCTGACCCACCCATACGTGGGGCCACAGAGTAGTCCAACCCCTAAAACTTGGTATAAGTATAGGAACCCAGTCCTTAAGACTTTAGATATTCCCTGGACGAAACTCTGATACAAAATCCTGGACCTTCGACGCTCTACTTTAAGATTAGAGGACTGAAGAATCTCCCTTGGGGTCAAGGAGTGACTCCCCTGCTTGGCAGGCACCAAAGAAGCAATTGTCCGGTCTGCATCGCTGAAGCTCCTGTCAGATGCCGAAGTCCTTGCATCACCAGAGGTGGATTTTCAGACTTCCCCGAGGCTGCCCTGAGTCCCCAGCAAAGCTGAGGCCCGTAGCTGTCGTGGGTAATGTGGGACCATGACCCCTGGGCACTGAGCACATTTGCAAGTGCATCCTTTTTCTGGAATCCCACGAAGTTGTGCTTTGGGTTCTGAGTAGCCCCCGCCTCCAGTACGGACTGCTTTGAAGATCACTGGCCTCCACTCCACGAGTGTCCTGTGAGCCAGCTCCACGTGCACCATCTCAAGGCTCCTTCACGGTTGGCTAGTAGCCCTCCACGAAGGCCAATCCTTTTCTTCTTGGGCTCCCTGGTTGCTCCAGGCGTGCACTCATTTACCCTTGCTGGGTGAGTTCCTCAGACCTTGCTGGTCTGCACCATCGTCAATCAACACCTACATCAAGACTTGCTGTTGCCCAGGCTTGTTGGGTCCAATCCAGTCGCTGACACCTTAGCACTCGACAGACATTGTGTACCAGCCCGAATCCTGCTCCTGGTCACTGACAACGCCTCCTGGACCTCGTGGCTGAAGAGTCAAGACGACCATCAACTCACCTGAAGCAGCCGACATCGGTGGGCATCTGTCCATCGCCTTCCTGGTCACTGGCTAGTGATCCAGACTCTGTCCCCTCTGCTTTCAGGTTCTTCAGATCTCCGATCCACTCTTGGATCCACCCGGACACTTTCCACTTGGTCGCCAGCAGCACTTTGCAGCAGATCGCCATTCAAATCGACGACGAAACCCGACCCCGAAAGGCACCTATGCACCCGGCTTCCCTGGGTGAGGTAACAAGAGTACTCCAGTGCTCACGTGGGTAGAGACTCTAGAACGACCTAGTTCTCAAAGGGTTTGCTCCAAGTTCCTCTTTAAGTGTCCCTTTTCTTTAATTTCCTAACCGCAACTTTTCCCATAGAAGGTAACGGCGATTCGCGGCTGTGTTTACAAACTGCACACGTCCCCCGTGGGTCCCCTGTGTCACTGCCTTGGGTGGTTCCTTGGGGTCCAAGCACTTCTACAGGCTCTAGGCCTAGTGTCTAGCTCAGTTGTGGTTCTTATACCACTTTGTTGGTATATGGTTTGGTACGCCCCTAGGACCCAAACGTGTATTTGTGCTTTTACTGTGTTTAATTAACTTATAACTTGTGTACTTCAAACTCTAGCCTCATAAAGAGACTAGAGGGGTGTGTTTAGCAATAAATACATATATTTTGAATATATACCTGGTGTGGTGCTCTTTCATTTGGTCACTCAAGAGATTATAGACTGGTAAAACAAGCTGCTTTACATTCCTTCAAGACTTAGCCTGAAGGCTGCTCTCCATAGCTACCACTAGGATAGCTTTCAATAAAGGTTGTCTTTAAACCTAACTCCAATAAGAGTTGTTTGGACTGGTACAAGGTACCCACTATAATTAGTGGACAGCATATACCAGGCCAGCTTCTCACATTGGTGGCAGCGGTGGGATTCCAGCTTGCTATTGTTTTACCAGATAATCTCAATTGAATTGATCAACTGAAAACCACTAAAGGTACCTAAGGTACATATAATGTAAGTTAACTATACAGTAAGTTCTACTGAACTTAGAGTTGTGTGTTAAGGGATAGCACAACCCTTCCTACAACTCAAGAGAGTTTAGTAGGCCACACTAGAGTAGGTAGTGCATACACCACACCACACTAGTAATGTCTTCAAAGGCAGGACCTAAAGAATCCTTTCCAGAAGCCACTGGGCTTCCTCCCTCCAAGTATGATACACTCCCATTCTTGGAACTGAGAGCATTATGCAATCTGAGGAAATTGAGGACAGGCCAAAGTCCCACCACCCAACACCTTAGAGAGATGTTGGTGGCTTATGATCTCAGCAGGCCCTTAGGGACTGAAGGGGCAGGAGCAGAGGGTGGGGCAGAAGAAGAGGATGGGGAAAGGGGTAGCAACACCCCCAACCCCCCCTCTGGAGCTGACCAGGAAGGTGAAGATGACCTTGACCTGGATAACCCAATCCCTCCTGTGGAAGAGGAAGAGGAGGATCAGAATGACCTTCACTTTGTCCCCCCAGGAAGGATTAAGAGTGTGCCTAGAAGGTCTAGATCTCCTTCTCAGGAGTCTAACCACTCTAGCACCTCAGTAGGGACCTCTGTCTCCTCTCATAGGAGGGAATCCTCTCATGAGAGGAGAAAGAGGCTGATTCAGTATGAGGAAGCTCAGCTTGAACTCAGAAAACAGCAATTGGCCCTAGATAGGGAATCCCTAGATCTCTTTAGAGAGAGAAAAAAGTTGGGACTAGAGTCCCATGGTGGCAGCAATTCCCCTAAAGATAGGGAAAGGTCTTATGACCATAGGAACCTAAGCAAGATTGTCCCTCCCTACCAGAGTGGGGATGACATCCACAAATGGATAACTGCACTGGATAGGGCCTGTAAAGTTCAGAAGGTCCCCCAGAAGCAGTGGGCAGCAATCTTGTGGCTCTCCTTTGCAGACAAAGGTAGAGACAAGCTCCTCACTGTAAGAGAAGAGGATGCTGACAATTACAAAGTCTTGAAGAGTGCTCTTATAGATGGGTTTGGCCTAACCACTGAACAGTATAGGTTGAAGTTCAGAGACACCCAAAAAGCTCAGACTCAAGACTGGGTTGATTTTGTAGATTGTGCTACTAAGGCTCTGGAAGGTTGGATACATGGCAACAAGGTGCATGACTTTTTAGGATTGTACAATTTGATTATGAGGGAGCAGATCCTTAATAATTGTCAAAACCAGCATTTACACCAGTATCTGGTGGACTCTGATCTGACCTCTCCCCAAGAATTGGGAAAGAAGGCAGACAAATGGGTCAGAACCAGAGTAAAAACTAAAAATCAGGGTGGTGACCAGAAGAAAGATTCTACCAAGTCCCAAGAGAAAGGTGGGGATAAATCCAAGGATAAGTCCACTACAGGGCCCCAAAAGTCCTCCCCTGGGGGTGGGTCCCAAACTCCTTCCTCTCCTGAAAAGAAACCATATTGCCATGTCTGTAAAAAGCCTGGGCACTGGAAATCTGATCCCAGTTGCCCCAGGATTGGCAATAAGGAAAATGTTCCTCCAACAACTACTACCACCTCTCCAGGTACTACAAGTAGTAATCCTCCAGTTGGGAGTAGTGCACCCAAAAAGTTAGGTGCTGTTGCAAGAGGAACAGAGGGGGGCCCTAGTCTAGACAGGGACCCCTCAACAGACTCCTCTGACTCTGATGGTGGTATAGGATTTGCCACCTTTACCATGGGTCCCACAGCACTGGGCAGGTACAGATTGGAGCCAATAATTAATGGTCAGAAAGCTGTGGCATTTAGGGACACAGGGGCTAGTGTCACCATGGTGGCAGGAAAACTAGTCCCCCCTCACCAGCTTTTACCTGAGTTTAAATACCAGGTGACCAACATTGATGGTGTCAGAACAGATCACCCCACGGCCATAGTCAATCTCAGCTGGGAGGGGGTCACAGGCCCAAAAAGAGTGGCAGTGTCCCCAACCTTACCTGTAGATTGCCTGATGGGCAATGATCTGGAAATTTCAGCCTGGGCTGAAATTGAACACCAAACCCATCTCAGGATGTTGGGTGTCCCTGTAAAGGTTAGTGGGGCTGTGATGGCCAGAGCCCCAGCCCAAGATCTTGAAGAGATGGAGCCTGGAAGAATGGCCCACTCTCCCCCAAAAGAGAGCACAAGGGTTGAAGAAAAGTCTTCTTCCCCCCCAGACAGTAGGTAAGGGTCAGCCTCCTCAGGGAACTGACCCTACCCCTAGTGAAGGAACTGCCCCAGAGGTAGTCAGGCCTGGCCTGGCCACACCCCTGATGGCAGAGGCACCTTCCAAGGTGGTACCCAGTCTGGAGCAGGTAACCGGCCCCTCTCTACCCTGACTCAGTCAGCCCAGGGCTGCAGCGGTCAGGGAGGTCAGTGGACCCCCCAGGGCCCCCTGCCCAGAGGAACCCCCCCATCAGCAGATTAGGGGCACCCAGGCTAGTAGCCCTAGCCAGGTGCAAATTCCTCTACACACTGAGGGATCCCCCATACCTTTATGTAGGGACCTCCCTCAGAAGGACTCTGGTAGGCAAGGGCAAACCTGGGACCAAAAGGTTCCAAACCTGCCATGTCCCTCCAGTGTTCCATCCAAAGGGACCCAACCCCCAGCTGTAGGCAGTCAAACGTTGACCCTTAGAGCAAAGTGCAACTCAGTCATGGAAAGACAGGCATACATGGTGACCAGTGATCTGAGGAAGCTGAGGCCAACAGTACTAGGGCCTCACTTCCCTACTCAGACACCTCACCAGCTTTGTACTTTACCTAAGCACACCAGAGGTATTGATTCCCCATGGTGGAGACCCTCTCATACCCTTAGGGTGAGGGATTGCTTAGTGGACCATAACACAGGGGGCAACCATGCTAGTGCAGGTGCTTCCTTATATGGCCACTTAGTCAATATAGGCTCAACTGGCCAAGGTTAGCCTTATCTCCTTTCGTTTGGGGGGTTATGTAGGAAGGTGGAATCTGACTATATGGTTGCCCCCACTTTTTTCCTGGTGTTTTGCTGGTTTATGACTTAGTTGGACTGGGATCCTGCTATTTAGGGCCCCAGTCTATCTGCTTTCTCTGTAAAATTGTTTCCATGTGCCTTAGGCACATCTCCAATTGGAATCTGGAGTGCCCTTATAAGTCCCTAGTATATGGTATACTATGTACCAAGGGCATAGGTACCTCAGAGGCCTACCAGGGGCTGCAGCATGTATTGTGCCACCCCTGGAAGTCCATCCAAAATGACACCACAGTTCTGCTACTGCAGCCTGGGTAAGGTGGTGCATGCACCCCTTACTGTGATATAGGTTACCTATATCACTACAAACTTACACACATATAAACCTATAAGTCACTCCTATGGCAGGCCTTGTCAATCCTGAAGGCAGAGTGCATGGTTCCTATGTGAGAGGGTGCCCCTGCATGAGCAGGGCCCCTCTGCAGCGTTCGGAGACCCTTCTCTGATGCTGTTTGTAGTGCAGCCTGACCATATACTCATAAGTGCATTATAACTTAACGTTAAATGCTAACTTTGGGATGGCTGCACGTAAACATGTCGTGTTTGGTGTCAAACATCTTGGAATACTACCCCCCCCGCCAATTCTGGCGACGGGGGTAGCATTCCACCCTTCTAGAGGGAGAGACATGTTAACCCTGGCTTGCCCGGTAACTTCTTTCCAAAGCCCCAGCATCACAAAATGGATGCTGCTGCCACAGACACAAGTCTGGCCTCCTGCTGCTGACCGAAACTCCGGCAGGGGAGGCCTGGACAATAGGTTTCCTGTCGCAGGGAGGTGTAACCACCTCCCCAGACAGGATAATGTGTATTGGGGCTGGGCGGGAGCACTTTCTGGTGCTTTGAAGTCCTGCACTGGGGGCACATTTGGTGTCCTCGTGCATACCCCAGTTCAAACCGGATCAGGGGCTTCCAGCCCCTGCTTTGGCGCGAACTGGACAAAGGGAAAGGGGTGTAGCCACCCCTCTGCCCTGACCCACCCATAGGTGGGGCCACAGAGTAGTCCAACCCCTAAAACTTGGTATAAGTATAGGAACCCAGTCCTTAAGACTTTAGATATTTCCTGGACGAAACTCTGATACAAAATCCTGGACCTTCGACGCTCTACTTTAAGATTAGAGGACGGAAGAATCTCCCTTGGGGTCAAGGAGTGACTCCCCTGCTTGGCAAGCACCAAAGAAGCAATTGTCCGGTCTGCATCGCTGAAGCTCCCGTCGGACGCCGAATTCCTTGCATCACCAGAGGTGGATTCTCAGACTTCCCCGAGGCTGCCCTGAGTCCCCAGCAAAGCTGAGGCCCATAGCTGTCGTGGGAAACGAGGGTAACGTGGGAACTTGACCCCTGGACACCGAGCACATTTGCAAGTGCATCCTCTTCCTGGACTCCCACGAAGTTGTGCTTTGGGCTCCGAGTAGCCCCTGCCTCCAGCACCGACTGCACCGAAGATCACTGGCCTCCACTCCACGAGTGTCCTGTGAGCCAGCTCCACGTGCACCGTCTCGATGCTCCTTCGCAGTTGCTAGTCCATTGGCTAGTAGCCCTCCACGAAGGCCAATCCTTTTCTTCTTGGGCTCCCTGGTTGCTCCAGGCGAGCCCTCACTTACCCTTGCTGGGTGAGTTCCTCAGACCTTGCTGGTCTGCACCATCGTCGATATACACCTACATCGAGACTTGCCGTTGCTAAGGCTTGTTGGGTCCAATCTGGTCGCCGATGCCTCAGCACTCGACAGACATCTTGTGCCAGCCCGAATCCTGCTCCTGGTTGCCGACAACGCCTCCTGGACCTTGTGGCTGAAGAGTCAAGATGACCATCAACTCACCTGAAGCAGCAGACATCGGTGGGCATCTGTCCATCGCCTTCCTGGTCACTGGCTAGTTACCCAGACTCTGTCCCCTCTGCTTTCAGGTTCTTCAGATCTCCGATCCACTCTTGGATCCACCTGGACACTTTCCACTTGGTCGCCAGCAGCACTTTGCAGCAGATCGCCATTCAAATCGACGACGAAACCCGACCCCGAAAGGCACCTATGCACCCGGCTTCCCTGGGTGAGGTAACAAGAGTACTCCGGTACTCCCGTGGGTAGAGACTCTAGAACGACCTAGTTCTCAAAGGGTTTGCTCCAAGTTCCTCTTTAAGTGTCACTTTTCTTTAATTTCCTAACTGCGACTTTTCCCATAGAAGGTAATGGCGATTTGCGGCTGTGTTTACACACTGCATGCGTCCCCCGTGGGTCCCCTGTGTCACTGCCTTGGGTGGTTCCTTGGGGTCCAAGCACTTCTACAGGCTCTAGGCCTAGTGTCTAGCTCAGTCGTGGTTCTTATACCCCTTTATTGGTATATGGTTTGGTATGCCCCTAGGGCCCAAACGTGTATTTGTGCTTTTACTGTGTTTAATTAACCTATAACTTGTGTACTTCGAACTCTAGCCTCATAAAGAGACTAGAGGGGTGTGTTTAGCAATAAATACATATATTTTGAATATATACCTGGTGTGGTGCTCTTTCATTTGGTCACTCAAGAGATTATAGACTGGTAAAACAAGCTGCTTTACATTCCTTCAAGACTTAGCCTGAAGGCTGCTCTCCATAGCTACCACTAGGATAGCTTTCAATAAAGGTTGTCTTTAAACCTAACTCCAATAAGGGTTGTTTGGACTGGTACAAGGTGCCCACTATAATTAGTGGACAGCATATACCAGGCCAGGCCAGCTTCTCACACCCCTCACATTAGAAACCAAGCACCCTGCCCTCAGGATTGATAGGGCCTGCCTTAGGGGTGACTGATAGGTTTAAATGTGTGTGCAGGAGAGATATAGGGAACCTATATCTCAGTGAGGAGTGCTAGCACCACCTCACCCAGGCTGCAGTAGCAGGCCTGTGGTGTCAGATTTAGTCTGCTTCCCAGGGGTGGCATAATACATGCTTCAGCCCCTGGTAGGCCTGTGAAGTACCTATGCCCTTGGCACCTAAGGTACCATATACTAGGGACTCAGAAGGTACCACAGTATCCAATCATTAGTGCACCTAGAGTGCACTCCAAATCGTTTTAGAGAGAACAGAGAGGCTGGGGCACTGATTGGCAGGGACCCAGCCTGACTATAGCCAGAAACCAGTGTAAACATCAGAAAAAAAAGTGGGGGCAACATAAGAGGCAGATCCTATTCTCCTATACAACCCCCCCAAACGAAGGGACACTAAACTAACCTTGACCAGTTGAGTCTTCGTGTTCTAAGTGGAAATACCTTGAGAGTCCATCTGCATTGGCATGTTGGGTCCCAGGCCTATGTTCCACTGTATAGTCCATCCCCTGTAGGGAAATAGACCACCTCAAAAGTTTTGGGTTTTCACCTTTCATCTGTTTAAGCCATAGGAGGGGCTTGTGGTCAGTCTGAACTATGAAGTGAGTGCCAAACAAGTATGGCCTCAGCTTCTTCAGGGCCCACACCACAGCAAAGGCCTCCCTCTATAAAGTTGACCAACGTTTCTCTCTAGGGGTCAGCCTTCTGCTAATGAAAGCTACTGGCTGGTCTTGACCTTCATCATTCAGTTGAGACAGTACAGGTCGAACACCCAGCTCAGAAGCATCTGTTTGGACAATGAACTTTTTGGTGTAGTCTGGACTCTGTAAGATGGGGGCAGTGCACATGGCCTGCTTTAGGTCTTCAAATGCCTTTTGACAGCTAGCTGTCCACTGAACCTTTTTTGGCATTTTCTTTGAGGTCAGATCATTCAAGGGGGTCACTATAGATCCATCTCCCTTGACAAACCTCCTATAGTACCCAGTCAGGCCTAAGAAGGCTCTCACCTGTGTCTGGGTGGTTGGAGCAACCCATTCCATTATGGTTTGGATTTTGCTCTGTAAAGGTTGAACCTGGCCTCCACCCACAAGGTGACCCAGGTACACAACCTGACTCTGCCCTATCTGGCACTTGGTGGCCTTGATAGTGAGGCCTGCTTTCTGCAGAGCCTCCAATACATTTCTGAGGTGGACCAGGTGATCCTGCCAGGAGGAACTAAAGACAGCAATATCATCTAGATAAGCTGAGCAATAAGTTTCCATCCCTGCCAGAACTTTATTCACCAACCTCTGAAAAGTGCCAGGTGCATTTTTCAATCCAAAGGGCATCACCACAAAGTGGTAGTGCCCACCAGGGGTCGAAAATGCTGTTTTGGCTTTTGCATCATCAGCTAATCTGATCTGCCAGTAGCCAGCTGTTAGGTCAAATGTACTTAGATACTTGGCTGAGGCAAAAGTATCAATCAGCTCATCTGCCCTTGGTATGGGATAGGCATCAGTCCTAGTGACTGCATTGAGGCCTCTGTAGTCTACACAAAACCTCATTTCTTTCTTACCACCCTGAGTATGAGGCTTGGGTACCAGGACTACTGGGCTAGCCCAAGGGCTATCTGAAGGCTCAATTACACCTAACTCCAACATTTTCTGGACTTCAGTCCTGATACAGTCCCTGACATGGTCAGGTTGCCTGTAGATTTTACTCTTGACAGGCAGACTGTCTCCAGTGTCCACCTCATGGGTGCACCAGGTAGTCTGACTGGGTGTCAGACTAAACATATGTCTAAACTGTTACAGAACTTGTCTGCACTCAGTTTGCTGATGGTCAGTGAGGCTGCCTGCCAAAGCAACACCATCTACTGACCCATCATCAGGGTTCTGTGAGAGCAGGTCAGGGAGTGGGTCACTCTCTTCCTCCTGTTCCTCATCAGTTGCCATGAGCAAGCCCATGTCAGCCATGTCAACATATGGCTTTAATCTGTTGACATGGAGCACCCTCAGGGGGCTCCTGGGAGTTCCAAGATTCACCAGATAGGTGACTTCTCCCTTCTGTTCAACTATTGTATAGGGGCCACTCCACTTGTCCTGGAGAGCTGCTGGGGCCACAGGCTCCAACACCCACACTTTCTGTCCTGGCTGGTACACAGTCAGCACAGCCTTTTGGTCATGCCAAGCTTTTTGTAATTCTTGGCTGGCCTCCAGGTTTTGGTTGCCTTTTTCATGTATTCGGCCATCCGGGAGCGGAGACCAAGTACATAGTCCATCACATCCTGTTTGGGGGTCTGAGAGGTAACTCCCAGCCCTCTTTTACCAAACATAATGGACCTCTCACAGGATGCCCAAACAGAAGCTCAAATGGGCTGTAGCCAACCCCCTTCTGTGGAACTTCTCTGTATGCAAACAACAGGCAAGGAAGAAGAAGGTCCCATTTCCGCCTAAGCTTCTCTGGGAGTCCCTTAATCATTCCCTTCAGGGTTTTGTTGAAACGTTCAACTAACCTTATGCATTGTGGGTGATAGGGGGTGGTGAACTTATAAGTTACACCACACTCCTTCCACATTGCCTTCAGATATCCTGACATGAGGTTTGTACCTCTGTCAGAGATGATCTCCTTTGGAAAACCCACTCTGGAGAAAACTCCAATGAGGGCTCTTGCCACCACAGGGGCTGTGGTGGTCCTCAGGGGAATTGCTTCTGGGTACCTGGTGGCATGATCCACTACCACCAGGATAAACCTATGCCCAGATGCAGTTTGAGGGTCAAGGGGACCAACAATGTCAATCCCTACCCTTTCAAAGGGTACCCCCACCACAGGTAGTGGTATCTGGGGGGCCTTTGTTGTGCCACCTGCCTTACCACTGGCTTTGCATGTGACACAGGAGCGACAAAACTCCTTTGTGTCCTCTGACATATGTGGCCAATGAAAATGTGGAACAAGCCTGTCCCAGGTCTTGTTTTGGCCCAAGTGACCTGCTAAAGGGATGTCGTTTGCTAGGGTCAAGAGGAACCCCCTAAACTTCTGAGTTATTACCAACCTCCTGGTGGCTCCAGGGGCTGAATCTCTACCCTCAGAATATAGGAGTCCCTCATCCCAATAAACTTTATGGGACCCACTAGCACTCCCAGCAGCCTCAGCAGCAGCCTGCTGTCGGAGGGTTCAAGAGAGGGGCAGCACTGTTGCTCCTTACTTAGATCTTCCCTAGAAGGGCCCCCTGCCCCCAAGAACTCACCCTGATCAGGCTCAAGTCCCTCTGGGGCAGTTCCTTCTTCAGGATCTGCTCCTCCTCCCTCAAGAGGGGAATCAGTGCTCTGAGACAGAGGGGAAGGCACTGCCTTAACCCTACTGCTCCTCTTCTTGGGAAGCATCTGGTCCATTATTTCAGGATCCAGAGCTGGTTCAGTGTCATGCATTTTTGCCTGTGACCTGGTCACAGCAAATACCTTTGCAGGGATGCCTAACATCTCAGCATGAGTCCATAACTCTACTTCAGACCAGGCTGAAGGTTCTAGATCATTGCCCAATAGACATTCTATAGGGAGGTCTGCACTGACTACAACCTTCTTGAGGCCAGTTACCCCTCCCCAGGAGAAATTCACAACTGCCAGACTATGGTTGGTCCTGACATTGCTTGCATTGGTCACCTGGTACATTTCGCCCAGGATGATCTGTCCTGGGTCCACAAGATCCTCTGCCACCATGGTGACACTAGCACCTGTGTCCCTAAATGCCAAAGCCTGTTTGCCATTTATTACAGGCTGCTGTTTGTATTTGCCCAGACTACTGGGGCTTACTAGGAAGAACATGTCAATGTATCCATCACAAATCAGCATTGCCTGAGTGGGCACTCTGACTAGGTCAGAGTCCACTTCAGAACCCAGGGTCAACCCTACTACACCCTTATTCTGATTACCACCTCCACCAGTAGCTGGACTAGGGGGAACAGTTGCCTTAGGGCAGGAGTGGTGGTGGCTTGGTCTTTGGACTTGGTACAATCAGAAGTCCAGTGCCCTTTCTGTTTACAGAATTTGCACCAGGACTTATTTTGGCCTATTCCCTTGTTGGACTGTGACTCCCCTCCAGATGCAGATTTTTGGGGCCCTTGTGAAGACTTCTGGTCTTTTGACTTATCCCCACCTTTCTCAGAGCCCTTAGAATCCTGCTTCTTGGTGTCACCCCCTTGGTTCTGGGTTTTCTGCCTCACCCTGGTTCTGACCCACTTGTCTGCCTTCTTTCCCAATTCTTGGGGAGAGGTCAGATCTGAGTCCACCAGGTATTGATGCAACAACTGTTTCTGGCAATTATTAAGGATCTGTTCTCTCATTATTAGATTATGCAATCCCTTGAAATCAGTAACCCTACTGCCAACCAGCCAACCCTCCAGAGCCTTGGTTGCACAATCAACAAAGTCAGTCCAGTCCTGAGTCTGTGCCTTCTGGGTGTCTCTGAACTTCAACCTGTACTACTCAGTGGTTAAGCCAAACCCATCTATCAGTGCACTCTTCAGGACTTCATAATCATCAGCTTCCTCTTCTCTAACAGTGAGGAGCTTGTCTCTACCTTTATCTGAAAAGGGGTGCCACAAGATTGCTGCCCACTGCTTTTGGGGGACCTGCAGTACTCTACAGGCCCTTTCCATAGCAGTTATCCACTTGTGGATATCATCCCCACTCTGGTAGGGAGGAACAACCTTGCTCAGGTTCCTATGGTCTGGAATATATTCTCTACCTCTAGGGACACTGTTGCTGCCACCAAGTGGTTCTAACCCCTCTCTTCTAGAAGCTCTCTGGAGCTCCAGGGCTTCTCTGTCTAATGCCAACTGCTTGGTTTTGATGGCAACTCTTGCTTCCTCATACTGCAGCAGTTTGTACATTCTGTCAGAGGAGGTCTCTCTTATGGGAAAGTATGAGTTCCTCTGCTGGACAAATTCTCTGCCAGAGTGATAAGAGTGGTCAGATTCCCTAGAAGGGGACCTAGGCCTCTCATCCACTCTGTCAGTTCTCTTAGGGAGAATTCCTCTGTCCTTTTTAGGCTCCTTGGAACCTTGCCCTTCAATCACAGAGTCCTGGTCATCCTGATTTTCATCATCTGACCCAGACACTGTAATTGACCCACTCTTTTTTTTTTTTTAAATATCTTTATTCGGTTATAATAACAATAACCATAAAAGCACATTAAAATACATGGTTAAAAAATAGTTTCTAATCCAACAAAGTACACAATTACATATCACATTATCATAGATTTCCGGAAGTTAAAAGTATTTTTAAGAAAGGCAATAACAGATGCAATGACAAATTCATTTTCTAAAAATTGCAATATTAAAAGGCGGGTCGGCAATGCCTCAGACCAAGATTCTTTAAAACAGGAATAATCCATCTCTTTCTTGGCGTATCATAAAATTTACAAAAAAACATGATATGTATAGTTGATTGTACTGAGACATCGTCACAAGGACACTTACACAAATCTCTTGACCAATCATTTAATGCAGGAAAACTTAGGGATCTATATAAAATATCCAGTCTAAAACGTAACAGCAGAAAACGGTCAAAGTCTCCATCTGTTAATAGTATATACGGCTGGATTGTTGGAGTCAACAAGGTTAAATGATGGGCTTGTACCGTAGGCTTTCTCATTTCATTGGTAGCTCTAATTTCGGCCAAGAGGCCCATACAACTAGTTTTAAGAGCTTTTCTAGGTACACTGCGCAAGGAGCAGGGCTCTGTGAAATATTCCTGATGTCCTAATTTTAAAAGGAACATTTTCACATATTCCAACCATCTTATATGTTTGACACCATCAGACCCCAAGACGTCCGCTAATATATAGCGATTAAAACCGGTTTCATCTGACGTCCAAATTCTATGCCAGAGAAGGACAGGCTGAATCTTTATCATGTCCTCCAAGTATGGCATACCCAATTCCTGGTGACAAATATAATTTGAGGTACTTTCTGGTAGGGCCAGGAGAAATTTGAAAAAAATATTTTCCGCAATCTGCAGAGTTTTCACATCTGCGTACCCCCATATACCTGCTCCATAGGTAGCTATAGCCACACATTTAGCCCTATAAATATGTAACAATTCCGCCGGTGGGCGCCTTCCTAGTTTACGGCTGAAATTTGATAGGGCCATTAACGCCTTGGTGAACAGCAGACGACTAGTTTTAACTGCCTCAGACCATAATCCTGTCCTATCAAATAGTATCCCCAAGTATGAAAACGTCTTGGTGCACTCTATCGGTCTCCCATCTATATGTAATGTTTTAATCCTCTTATTTGACCCGGCCCCGCAGTTCATTGAGTATGTTTTGGAACAATTTATAGTAAGTCCCAAATTCGACATAAAATTAGAGAATGAACTAACAACTCGTTGACCCACTCACTGATTCAGACCCCTTATCTCCTAGAGCTAATCTAAGATCATCTGTTGTCAGCAGATCTATCAGGTGTAGTGTGGAGGGACTCTGTCCTAGCTTCAGGTGTCGTTCAACACACATGGCTCTCAAGTCAGCGAAAGCCATGTCCTTATACTGAGGCTGGGTGGATCCACTGGCTCCACCTTTTAAGGACATTCTAGTGTTGTGCAGTGTTGTACTACCTACACTAGTTTGTGGCCTACTGATCCTAGCTTGAGCTGTAGAAAGGGTGTGCTATCCCTTGGCACACAGCTCTAAGTTCAGTAGAACTTATTGATACTAAGCTTGACTTTATATGTACCTTAAGTACCTATAGTGGTTTTCAGTTAGTAATTCAAATAGAGATTTTCTGATAAAACAATAGCAAGCTGGAATCCCACACGCTGCCCACCAATGTGAGAAGTTGGCCTGGTATATGCTGTTCACTAATTAAAGTGGACACCTTGCACCAGTACAATTCGACTCTTATGGTAGATAGGTTTAAGACAACCTTTATAGAAAGCTATCCTAGTGGTAGCTGTGGAGAGCAGCCTTCAGGCTAAGTCTTGAAGGAATGTAAAGCAGCTTGTTTTACCACACAATCTCTTGAATCACCAAATGAAAAGACACCACACAGGTATATATATCAAATATATATGTATTTATTACTAAACAACTCTCTACTAATCTCTCTTTATGAGATTAGAAGTCAGGAACATATGCACAAATCGTTTCACAATAAATTAAGCACAAATATGGCTGGGGCCCTAGGGGCGTACCAGACCATATACAAAGAAAGAGACTTAGGAACAACGACTTGCAAAGGGACAAGGCCTAGGGCCTTCAGAAGGGCTGGGGCCTCACGAAACCACCCAAGGCAGGTAAGTAAAAGACCCACGGGGGACGCGTGCAGTGTGGATACACAGGCGCGGATCGCCGTTGACTTCAATGGGGCAAGTCGCGGTTGGAAATTAAGAGTTTTAGGATACTTCGGGAGAACCTACAAGCAAGTCACTTACAGGGTAAGTAGTTCTAGGGCCAACACCCACAGGAGCACTGTAGTGCTGGAGTTACCTCACCCAGGGAAGCCGGGTGCATAGGTGTCCTTTGGTGTCGGGTCGCGGCGTCTTTTTCAATGGAAGCCAATGAAGACTTGCTGCTTGTGAAGTCCGAAGAAGTGTCCGATGGAATCCAAGCCTGGATTCAGAAGAAGGAAGACCTGAAAGCAGAGGGGACAGTGTTCAAAGCCACTTGGCAGTGACTCGGGGCCAGGAAGATGGAGGCCCACCGTTGTCGCAAGGTTCAGGTCGGTTACGGGTGTCTTGACTCTTCAGCCACAAGGTACAGGAGGCGTCGACGACAACCAGGAGCTGGATTCGGCGTGAACCACGATGTCTGCAGTTTACTGCGGTGTCAGCAACTCGATTGGCGCCAAGAAGCCTTGGTAACAGCAAGTCTTGTGGAAAGGAAGAAAAGTCAATGGTGCAGACCAGCAAGGTCTGGGGAACTCACCCAGCAACGGTAAGTCAGGGCAGGCCTGGAGCAACCAGGGGAGCTCTTTGGTTCTGTAGGAAAGTCTTCAGGGGACCCACAAGCCGGCTTGCAATGGATTGCAAAGACGCCTCGGGAGGATTTGCTCAACAGGGGCCCACGGTCACTCGGGACGGAGTAGGCCTCTGATCTTCAGAGGTATTGCTGCTGGAGGCTAGGACCACACGTGGTCCAAAGCAAAAGTTCATAGAACGTTGTGAAGGGGTTGCACTTGACAATAGTGCACTGTACCCAGGTGTCGCAGTTCCTCGTCACTCTTGGGGTCCACTGGCCTCAGCTTCGCTGGGGACTCATGATAGCCTTTGAGAAGTCAGGAAATCCCCTTCTTGGGATGCAGGGACTTCGGGCTCTGGCGGGAGCAGCATAGTTTGCGACCGTCGTTTGTAGTTTTTGGTGCCTGCCAAGCAGGGGAGTCACTCCTTTACTCCAATTGAGATTCTTCAGTCTTCCAGAGGTAATGGAACGTCGAAGGTCCAGGATTCTTCTTCAGAGCGTCGTCCAGGGATACCTAACTTTCAAGTTCAAGGGTTCCCTACCTTATACTAACAAGGAAGGGAGGGACTAGCTCTAAGACCCCACCTATGGGAGGGTCAGGGGAGTGGGTGGTTACACCCACTTCCCTTTGTCCAGTTTCGTGCCAGAGCAGGGGCAGGTAGCCCCTGAGCCGGTTTGAACTGGCATATGCACAGAGGAGCCTTCTGCTCCCCCAGTGCAGGCCTTCAAAGCACTCTAGGAGTGCACCCACCCAGCCCCAATACACTAAACCCTGTCTGGGAGGTGGTCACACCTCCCTGTGACAGGATACCTTTTGTTGGGCTTCCTCCACTGCGAGTTTCGGTCATCAGCAGGAGGGCAGCCCTGTGTCTGCGGCTGGTGGCATCCATTTTGTGATGCCAGGGCTCTTTAGGATTCTTCCGTGTTTCCACAGTGGGTACATGTCTATCCCTCTAGAAGGGTGGAATGCTACCCCCGCCGCCATAACTGGCGGGGGGGGTAGTATTCCAAGATGTTTGACACCAAACACGACATGTTTTGATGCAGCCATTCCAAAGTTAGCATTTTACCGCGAGGATATAATGCACTTAAGAGTATATGGTTTAACCGCATCCACAAACATCACCAGAGAATGGACTCTGAGAGCTGCAGAGGGGCCCTGCTCAGGCAGAGGCACCCCTCACATTAGAAACCAAGCACCATGCCCTCAGGATTGATAGGGCCTGCCTTAGGGGTGACTGATAGGTTTAAATGTGTGTGCAGGAGAGATATAGGGAACCTATATCTCAGTGAGGAGTGCTAGCACCACCTCACCCAGGCTGCAGTAGCAGGCCTGTGGTGTCAGATTTAGTCTGCTTCCCAGGGGTGGCATAATACATGCTTCAGCCCCTGGTAGGCCTGTGAAGTACCTATGCCCTTGGCACCTAAGGTACCATATACTAGGGACTCAGAAGGTACCACAGTATCCAATCATTAGGGCACCTAGAGTGCACTCCAAATCGTTTTAGAGAGAACAGAGAGGCTGGGGCCCTGATTGGCAGGGACCCAGCCTGACTATAGCCAGAAACCAGTGTAAACATCAGAAAAAAAAGTGGGGGCAACATAAGAGGCAGATCCTACTCTCCTACAAACACATTTCAATTTCCTCAACCACAAATGCTCCATTAATGAATCTTTAATCAAGCAGCGAGGGACTAGCTTTGCTGTGTCTGTTGTATCCCACAGTGAATCCAACCCTATTTCATATAACATAGATAACATAGACTTTCTATAGGCAAACCAGGAGATCTTTTCACAGCCAGGAGATTTTAAAAGCACCCTAATCGGGATTCTGTAAGATTCAAGTTCATCTGTCGACCAACGTCTACTCCAAAACATAATGGAATGGCAGATGACATATTTGGTTAATCAGAACAATGCCAAAGTCCCCAGGAGTTGGGGGAGGTGTGGGGGACTTTGAGGAAATGGAGTATGCCCCTCAAAAACCTATTTTTGTTTCTACTGACTCATCACTCCGAGCATGTCCCTGCAGTTCTATGCCATACATAGCTGTACTCTTCGCTTGTAGATTGTATATCTCCACCATTGGTTCAAGGTAACATGCATTTGCACTCTTATGCAATTTGGCTACAGCACCAGCTTCTTTTCGGAGCTTCATTGAGCATTTCCTAATGTGCATGGACAGCTTATTTTGTGAATTAAGCAGACCCCCATATACACAAACTCCTGCACTTTTTGAAGAGGGACACCCTGTACCAGATATCTGCTCTGGCCGATTTGTAGAATTTAAATGCCATGAATTTTGTTTTATCAATGTTAAGCTCAAGGCCCCAATCACTGCAAAAGGCTAAGAAATGATCAAATATAGCCTGCAGGACATGTGGAGTTCTGGAAATTAAAAGCATGTCATCTGCAATTTTGTGAGGGCTTATTTTAGGCGCATCATTTCTGGGGAAATCAAGTGCTCGTACTATGTCATTTATGTAGAGGTAAACAGTGCCCTGTCAAACACCGGTTTCAATATTGCAAGGGTCTATAAGCTCACCATTGGTGCCGTACCTGACTCCGGCAGTGCTGTGTGCAAGAACAGCCAGGATGTTAGCATGAACACCAATATTTGTCAAGACTTACCACAACTTAACCCTTGAACAAGAATCAAAAGTAGTTCTCAAGTCAACAAAGACCACGTACAAGTGGCCTTAGTTGTGAGTTACAGGCTTTCAATAAAGGACGCAGAAATAGAAGATTTGGTCCCCCATGCTAACCCTTTTTCTGAACCCTGCCTGCATCTCAGAGAGGACAGAATTGTCCTTAACTCAATCCCGCAGCTGTTCCAGAATAAGACAAGAGAAGAGATTCTGGGATGTGCAAACAAGGCTATAGTTCCCTGGGTCATCTTTACAGCCTTTTAGGTCTCGCCTAGGCAGCGCATGCGCTGTCTCGTCGAGAGATGCTGTATATACTATACGATGTTTGTAACCGCTTCTTTTTTTCCCGGACTTTCCATTCATTAGTTCGTGTGTCACTTAAACCGTCTGACTTGTGGTTGGTGAAATGTGTTATAAAGTCCCTCCTTTTGCAGACTTGTTCACGCCTAGAGCTATTGGCCCCTTTACTCGTATTACTTCGTTGTTTGAAAAGATACGGTGGTGTTCTTGGACTTTTTTTCTGGCTTTGTTTTGGTTTGTTTCCGAAGGCAATACATTTTGTGTTCTGTTTTGAGGCACGTTGTTTGCTTTTCACTTTCCTTATGGATTTCGTTATCGATGGGATTGACGTTCAGCTGGGATCTCTGTTTACTTTAATGTAAATCCAGCAAAGGTATTTACGGTTGCCTGCGATCTTTGTTTAATTCAATGCAAACCGAGCGCGCATTTTTGTGATGGGATTTGGTTTCGGTTTTTTTTATCGAAGGGATTTACGTTTAGCTGAGATGTCTGTTTACTTTAAAGCAAATCCAGCTAAGGAATTCACGTTTGGCTGCGATCTTTATTTTCTTTAATGGAAACCGGGTGCGCATTTTTGTGATCAATTTTGTTTGCTTCATTCTCGCACGTATTCATGTTCGGCTGCAATCTAGTGTTAATTTAATGCAAATTCAGCAAAGGTATTTGAGGTCGAATGCGATTTCTGTGTACTTTAAGGCAAATTGAGTGCGCATTTTTTTTAATGATTCCGTTTATTTCATTCCCGAAGGTATTTACGTTCGGCTGTTATTTTTCGAATTTTGCTTTGTATTCTGTTTGCTTCATTATCTAAGGGATTTACGTTGGTCTGCGATCTTTGTGTGCTTTAATGCAAATTGAGCGAATGTATTTACGTTTAGCTAGGATCTCCGTGTAATATACTGTAAATTTAGCGTGCCTTACAAACACTTTGTGAGCTGTTAAGTGATGTTCATGCAATGTGTATGATGGTTTTGTGTGGCCTCTGTTTAGTCTGTTGTCTACATTTACTTTTCACTTTTCGTTTGGCTGCCATTACAAACACTTAGGGAATTATTAAGTTATGTGCACACAATGTGTATAACGAACACTTTGGTAATCATTAAGTCGTGTGCACACAATGTGTATAACTAATACTTTGGGAATTATTAAATCATGTGTGCCCAATGTGTACAACGATTTTGTGCCGTTTTTGGGGGATTTTTTGACAGTACATTTGTACGTGGAGAAGTATACCGTACACAAATAGTCCGCTTTTTTAGGGGGGGATAGAAAAACGTAATGTTATTACAAAGGAGGATTTACTGTTTTGTTTGTTTTTATGGTGGTAATGCGAATTTTTTTGACTTTTTAAGTGAGCCCCGGCATCAGATGTTGTACAAATTAAGGCATCGTTGTGAAAGGCAAGGCTTTCTGTTGCAATGTCTGCATACGTTAATTTAGCTTTTAGTTATTGTTGCAGAGCAGCTAAACAGGTATAGTACGTGGGGGTGTTTTATGCTTACAAATAGGGCAGTTTTCGTGGGATTCATTGTACGAAGTAATGTTTGGTTTTGCTGCAAAGAGATTTAAAATTATGGGGCATATTAGCAAGGGGACTATCGCCGCTTTAGCTGCACTTTTTGCCGCTAAAGCGGCGATATTTATATCGCCCTATCAGCAAACTGTCTCTAACAGTAGTTAGCGACAGTTTGCGGGCATTAGCGCCCGTTTTTTTACCGCTTTGCATGTCAGCGATATTTATCGCTAATGACATGCAAAGTGGGCGTTCCCGACGAAAAAACCACTGGCAACACTCGCTAACAGGCCTATCGCCTATTAGCAAGGTGGCCATGGCCCCAGTTAGCGACGTGAAAAGTCGCGCTAACCGAGGTCATCGCCATTTATTTAACACCTGCAATTAGCAGGTGTTAGCCATACCTAACATGGGGGGTGGATTATGCTGATACGACCACAGGGTCGTATCAGCAAGGTGTTCTCCCTTCTCCATGCAACATCGCTGGTTTTTCAGCGATGTTGGCCCATTTCACCCGCTATCGCTGGAATATTCATCGCCATAGCGCTAATCGTTGCTAATACAGCGTTAGCGTGGCGATATATTCCAGCGATAGCCGGCGATAAAAAAAATCACGCTAAGCAGGGTTAGCGATGATTATCGCCTCTTCTTGCTAATATGCCCCACAATTTTCCAAAGGGTGATTTAAATCTTTGCTTCCTTTCGCGCTCGTAATGTGTTTTTTTTTACAGTTATTGTGAGCCTTGGTACTTAGGGGCATATTAGCAAGACCGGCGATAAAATTATCGCCATTTTAGCGGCAGGAAACTGCCGCTAAAACGGCGATAATGGGCTTGCTAATATGCGTTATAGAATTCCAATAGAAGCCCAGGTTAGATGTGCAGGACATCTAACCTGGGCTTCTATTGAATTCCATAACGCATATCAGCAAGCCCATTATCGCCGTTTTAGCGGCAGTTTCCTGCCGCTAAAACGGCGATAATTTTATCGCCGGTCTTGCTAATATGCCCCATAGTGTTTTACATATTAAGGCCTCAGTGTGCTAGGCCATGCTCCATGGTGTAATTGCGTAGTATTTAAATGTAGCTTTTACTTGCATAGTTGTTGCAGACCAGCTAACCAGAGATAGTATATGGGTTTGTGGGGAAAAATATATGTTAAAAAATAGTTGCTTTTTTGTTAGGGGGTATAGAAAGAAATGATGTTATAACAAAGAAGGATTGGATGTGTTGAAGTTAAATGCTTACAAATAGGCCGCTTTGTTTTTGGTGGGTATAGTAGGAAGTAATGTGTAGTTTTTCTGCAAATACATTTAAATAAGCTAGTGTAAAGGAGGATTTACTGTGAATTAGTAAGTCATGTGGCCGCTATGTTGATAAGGATCTTGTGTGGCCTCTGTTCAGACTGTTATCAACATTCGCTTCACACTATTTGTCTTGCTGCCATCTCCGTCTACTTAGGTGCAAAGCGAGCGCGCATTACAAACACTTTGTATGGCCTCTTTTTAGTCTGTTGTGTACAGTTACTTTATATTTTTCCTTCCGCTGTCATCTCCCTCTATTTACATGAAAGCAAGCGTTACTCGGATGCACATCGAGCGTGTATTACAAACAGTTTTATATTATATGCACAAGTGTCGTTGTTTACCGATATCTTAATGTAGATTAGAGCTGCATATTTATTAAATACATAAAAACAGTGATAGTATGGGGCATTTGTTCTTTATGTTTTCATGTGAGCCACGTGATTTTATTTATTATAAAAAAACGGCTGTGTGTAAAAACATGCGCTCTATGTTACATTAGCGGAATATATTAATGCAACCTTCAGTTGCATATTTTTTGCTGAGGCAGTTGAATAGGGATAGTGTGTGGCAAAGTTACATTTTTTATATCGTCCGCTTTTATTGTATCGGCATGCTACGTGTTAGCTTGTATTTATGTTAATGTATTGTAAAGTTTTTTTTACAAAGGGGTATATCAATTTTGACTTGTTTTTGCGGGTGTCCCGTTTTTGGGGGAAGTTGATTAGAAGCCCTGGCATTTAATGTTTACAAATTAAGGGCTAGTGGTAAAACACTTTGCATCATTTTTCAATAACCGATTATATAAGTTTATGTTTCAGGTGCATGATTGTAGCAATTCAGCTACACAGGGATTGAAAGTGGCGAAGTCAGATGTTTTTACATATTTTTTGCAGCAGAGGATTTACCGCTCTGCTATCTTTTGTGCTCGTAATATCATTTGTAAGAGTTTTCATCTGCGCTCCGGCATTTAATGTTTTACAAATTAAGGCCTGTACCGTGTTCATTACTATGCTCCATGTCGGAATAGTGGCATATTTAAATGTCGCTTTTGGTTACAGGTAAACAGGGATAGTACATGGTTACGTGAGGAAGTGTACTGTTCAGAAATAGTCCGCTTTTAATTTAGTACAAAGGAAAATTTGAAGCTTACTTTGCTTTTGTTCAGCAACAAACTAAAAGAATGAACAACAAATGTTGCCTTGCCCAAGCGAAAAATAACTTGCTTCCTTTAAGAATTCCAATAGAAGCCCAGGTTAGATGTGCAGGACATCTAACCTGGGCTTCTATTGGAATTCCATAACGCATATCAGCAAGCCCATTATCGCCGTTTTAGCGGCAGTTTCCTGCCGCTAAAACGGCGATAATTTTAACGTGGGTCTTGCTAATATGCCCCACAGTTGTATTTCGGTTGTAAGCCTTCTCTATTGGGTTTTATGGCTAACATCTAACAGCCCGCTGTGAATTAGTAAGTCATGTGGCCGCCATGTTTGATAACGATCTTGTCTGCCTTCTTTTTGTTGTGTTCTATACATTCACTTCACACAATTTGTCTTCCTGCCACCTCCGTTTACTTAGGTGCAAAGCGAGCGCGTATTACAAATCAATCAATCAATCAATCAATGCATTTATAGAGCGCGCTACTCACCCGGGAGGGTCTCAAGGCGCTGGGGGAGGGGGAGTTACTGCTCGAACAGCCAGGTCTTGAGCTGCTTCCTGAAGGAGAAATGGTCCTGGGTTCGCCGAAGGTGAGTGGGGAGGGAGTTCCAGGTCTTGGCTGCCAGGTAGGAGAAGGATCTTCCTCCGGCGGTGGCTCTGCGGATGCGTGGTACGGTGGCGAGGGCGTGGCTGGTTGATCGTAGCTGGCGGGTGGGCGTGTAGAAGGTCATGCGGTCGTTGAGGTACTTGGGGCCCAGGTCGTGGAGGGCCTTGTGTGCGTGGGTGAGGAGTCTGAACGTGATTCTCTTGCTGACGGGGAGCCAGTGCAGGTCTTTCAGGTGTCCGGTGATGTGGCTGTGTCGGGGGATGTCCAGGATGAGTCGTGCGGAGGCGTTCTGGATGCGCTGGAGTCTTTTTTGAAGTTTGGCTGTGGTTCCGGCGTAGAGGGTGTTCCCATAGTCCAGTCGGCTGGTGACGAGTGCCTGGGTGACGGTCTTCCTGGTTTCAGTGGGGATCCATCTGAAGATTTTGCGGAGCATGCGCAGGGTGTTGAAGCACGAAGATGAGACGGCGTTGACTTGTCTGGTCATCGACAAGGAGGAGTCCAGGATGAAGCCCAGGTTGCGTGCGTGGTCCGTTGGCTTGGGCGCGGTGCCCAGGGCCGGGGGCCACCAAGAGTCGTCCCAGGCGGAGGGTGATGAACCCAGGATGAGGACTTCCGTCTTGTCTGAGTTCAGTTTAAGGCGGCTGTTCCTCATCCAGTCGGCGACGTCTCTCATCCCGTCGTGTAGGTTGGCTCTGGCGGTGGTGGGGTCGTTGGTGAGGGAGAGGATCAGCTGGGTGTCGTCGGCGTAGGAGATGATGTTGAGGTTGTGTTGGCGTGCGATGGCTGCGAGGGGGCTCATGTAGACGTTGAAGAGGGTAGGACTGAGTGAAGATCCTTGTGGAACGCCGCAGATGACTTCGGTGGCCTCGGATCTGAACGGGGGAGGCGGACTCTCTGGGTTCTTCCGGCGAGGAACGAGATGATCCATTCCAGTGCTTTCTCTCGGATTCCGATGTTGCTGAGGCGCTTCACTAGGGTGCGGTGGCAGACGGTGTCGAACGCCGCGGAGAGGTCCAAGAGGATGAGGGCTGCTGTTTCCCTGTTGTCGGTTAGGGTTCTGATGTCGTCGGTGGCTGCGATTAGGGCGGTCTCGGTGCTGTGGTTGGCCCGAAACCCGGACTGCGAGGGGTCGAGGATCCATTCGTCTCGAGGAAGGCGGCAAGCTGTCTGTTGACGGTCTTCTCGATGACTTTGGCCGGAAACGGAAGGAGCGAGATGGGACGGTAGTTCTTGAGGTCGGTGGGGTCCGCCGTTGGTTTCTTCAGGAGGGCGGTAAGCTCGGTGTGCTTCCAGCTCTCCGGGAAGGTGGCGGTGTGGAAGGAGGAGTTGATGATGTCCCGGAGATGGGGTGCGATGGTGGCGTCGGCTTTGTTGAAGACGTGGTGTGGGCAGGGGTCGGTTGGTGATCCGGAGTGGATGGAGTTCATCATGCGGGTGGTGTCTTCGGTGCTGATCGGGGTCCAGTTGCAGAGGGTGGTGGTGGCGGGCGTTGGTTCGGCGGTAGGGTGCGTGGTCTGTGCGTCGAAGCTGTTATGTATGTCGGTGATCTTGCGGTGGAAGAACGCGGCGAGTGAGTTGCAGAGGTCTTGCGAGGGGGTGATGTCGTTGTTTCCGGCGCTGGGGTTGGAGAACTCTTTGACGATGCTGAAAAGTTCCTTGCTGTCGTGGGCGTTGTTGTCCAGTCGTTCTTTGAGTGCCGACTTCTTGGTGGCACGGATCAGCTGGTGGTGTTTGCGGGTGGCGTGCTTGAGGGCGGTCCTGTTGTCTGTGGTCTGGTCGAGTCGCCAGGCTTTCTCGAGAGTGCGGCAGTTCTTCTTGGATTCCTTGAGTTCGTTGGTGAACCAAGGGGTTTTCTTGCTTCCGGGTCTGCTGGGAGGGTTTTTTAGTGGTGCGAGGTCGTCGGCGCAGGCGGTCAGCCACTTGGCGAGGTTGCTGGCTGCTTCGTTTGGGTCCGTTGTGTTAGTGGGTGTGTTCTGGCTGAGGGAGGCGGTGAGCTGCTCGGCGGTGATCTTGCTCCAGCTCCAGCGGGGAACCTGTTGCGGGTGGTGGTGGGTCGCAGTCTTTCTGAAGCTGAAGTGGACGCAGCTGTGGTCGGTCCAGTGGAGTCCGGTGGCGTGGCTGAAGGAGATGTGCTTGCTGGAAGAGAAGACGGGGTCAAGCGTGTGGCCGGCATAGTGGGTGGGCGTGTTCACCAGTTGCTTGAGTCCGAGGTTGGCGAGGTTGTCCAGCAGGGCGGTGGTGTTTCTGTCGTTGTTGTTCTCCAGGTGGAAGTTGAGGTCCCCTAGGAGGATGTAGTCGGTGGAGGGCATGGCGTGCGGGCTGATGAAGTCTGCGATGTCTTCGCTGAATAGTGTGCGTGGTCCCGGGGTCTGTAGATGAGGGTGCCTCGGAGGGTGGTCTTGGGGTCAGTGTGTATCTGGAAGTGTAGGTGCTCGGCGGCGGTGAAGGTCTCGTCGGAGTTAGTCGAGATGCGGATGGTGTTCTTGTGTACGATGGCGATGCCTCCTCCCGTCTGGTTGACGCGGTCCTTCCGGGTGATCTTGTATCCGTCCGGGATGGCTATGGCGATGTCGGGCGCTGAGGAGGCGTTCATCCAGGTTTCGGTGAGGAAGGCGACGTCCGGTGCTGTTGCGTCGAGCAGGTCCCAGAGTTCCACGGCGTGCCTGTGGACGGAGCGGGTGTTCAACAGGATGCATTTCAGGTGGTTGCTGCTGGTGCTCGACTTGGCGGGGGTGGTGCAGGTCCGGGGGCAGGTGAATCGGCAGGCTTGGCAGGTGAAGGGTCCGTGGGTGCGTCTCGGGGAGGCTCGGTAGCAGGCAGGGTTCCGGTCGGCATTGAGTGCGGTGAGGGTGGCGGTGTCGTAGGTCCGTCGAGTGGTGTTGCATCGGTGGGATCCAGGGGTCCTGGCGCTGGGCGCGGGCCAGGCGCGGACGGGCGCAGACGGGCTTACCTTTGGCGCACCTTCGGCGCTCCGTCGGTGCTCCCGCTGCGCGCGGCCGCTGCGCGGTCGCTTAGGGGCGTCATAAGTAAGGAGCCGGGAGGGAGGAGCAGCTGGGTGGCGGGAGCGGGGCGGCGAATGGAATCACGGGGGCGGGGCCGCAGGGAGGCAGTGGCGGGAAAGTCCCAGGAGCAGCGGGAAAGTCCCAGGAGCAGCGGGCAGCGGGAAAGTCCCAGGAGCAGCGGGCAGCGAGCGAAGGAATCTGCAGGCAGGAGGCGACAAGGCAGGCAGGAGCGGCAGCAGTGAGTGGGGCGACCAAGCCCTGTGGAGGGCTGAGCGATCAAACACTTTGTCTGGCCTCTCTTTAGTCTGCTGTCTGGCTTCACTTCACACTGTTGAGTTTGCTGCCATCTCCGTTTACTTAGTTGCATATCGAGCGTGTATTACAGAAAGTTTAGTAGTACATGTAGCTTTTGCCAACACAAGTGACGTCCTTTACTGATATATTTATGTTAATTTTATGTGCCTCATTATTGAAAGCATCAAAACAGTGCTAGTATGTGCTTTATTTCTTTTATGTTTTTATGTAAGCCCCGGCATTTAATGTATTACAAATAAAGGGCAGGGTGTAAAAAGCTGTGCTCCATGGTACAATACGGGCCTATCTCAATGTAGCTTTCAGTTGCATAATTGTTGCAGAGCAGCTACATAGGGATACAAAGTGGCGATATGAAATATTTTATATAGTCCTGTTTGATTGTTTGGGTATGGCACAATGTAATTTTGTATTTAAGTGCTAATAGTTAGCAAAAGATGTATTACAAGGAAGGATTGAAAGTTGGGCAAGCTTTTACAGGCATAACTTTTTGGGGTGGGGGGGTCAATTAAGCTCCAGCATTAATGTTTACAAATTAAGGGCTAGTGATGGAAGGCTTTGCTCTATGTTGGTAAAACTGATATATATATTTAGGTTTCGTTTCCATGATTGTTGCAGAGCAGCTACATAGGGATAGTATGTGGCGAAGTAAAATTTTTCTACGTTGTTTTTATTTTTGGGGTATGGGAACATGTAATGTTTAATCTATGTACTGATATATTTAATATATTTTATTGTAAGGGACCATTTTGACTTGCCACTTAAACTGTGTGACTTGTAGTTTGCCAAATGTGTTCTACAGTGCTAGCTTTCACAGTTGTAACGTGCTGTTATTTGTCGTTTTTATGTGAGCCCCGGCAATGAATGTTTTACAAATTAAGGGCTGGCAGTGAAGGGCTTGGCTTCATGTTGCAATAATTGGTTATATAAATGTAGCTTTCAACTGCATATTATTACTGTAGGAGAGTAGGATCTGCCTCTTATGTTGCCCCCACTTTTTTTCTGATGTTTACACTGGTTTCTGGCTATAGTCAGGCTGGGTCCCTGCCAATCAGGGCCCCAGCCTCTCTGTTCTCTCTAAAACGATTTGGAGTGCACACTAGGTGCACTAATGATTGGATACTGTGGTACCTTCTGAGTCCCTAGTATATGGTACCTTAGGTGCCAAGGGCATAGGTACTTCACAGGCCTACCAGGGGCTGAAGCATGTATTATGCCACCTCTGGGAAGCAGACTGAATCTGACACCACAGGCCTACTACTGCAGCCTGGGTGAGGTGGTGCTAGCACTCCTCACTGAGATATAGGTTCCCTATATCTCTCCTGCACACACATTTAAACCTATCAGTCACCCCTAAAGCAGGCCCTATCAATCCTGAGGGCAGGGTGCTTGGTTTCTAATGTGAGGGGGTACCTCTGCCTGAGCAGGGCCCCTCTGCAGCTCTCAGGGTCCATTCTCTGGTGCTGTTTGTGGATGCGGTTAAACCATATACTCTAAAGTGCATTATATCCTCGCGGTAAAATGCTAACTTTGGAATGGCTGCATCAAAACATGTCGTGTTTGGTGTCAAACATCTTGGAATACTACCTCCCCCGCAAGTTCTGGAGGCGGGGGTAGCATTCCACCCTTCTAGAGGGATAGACATGTACCCACTGTGGAAACACAGTATAATCCTGAAGAGCCCTGGCATCACAAAATGGATACCACCAGTCACAGACACTGGGCTGCCCTCCTGCTGATGACCGAAACTCGCAGTGGAGGAAGCCCAACAAAAGGTATCCTGTCACAGGGAGGAGTAACCACCTCCCAGACAGGGTTTAGTGTATTGGGGCTGGGTGGGTGCACTCTTAGAGTGCTTTGAAGTCCTGCACTGGGGGAGCAGAAGGCTCCTCTGTGCATACACCAGTTCAAACCGGCTCAGGGGCTACCTGCCCCTGCTCTGGTGCGAAACTGGACAAAGGGAAGTGGGTGTAACCACCCACTCCCCTGACCCTCCCATAGGTGGGGTCTTAGAGCTAGTCCCTCCCTTCCTTGTTAGTATAAGGTAGGGAACCCTTGAACTTAAAAGTTAGATATCCCTGGACGACGCTCTGAAGAAGAATCCTGGACCTTTGACATTCCATTACCTCTGGAAGACTGAATAATCTCCCTTGGAGTCAAGGAGTGACTCCCCTGCATGGCAGGCACCAAAAACTACAAATGACGGTCGCAAACTACGCTGCTCCCGCCGGAGCCCGAGGTTCCTGCAGCCCAAGACATAGATTTTCTGACTTCTACAAGGCCATTGTGAGTTCCCAGTGAAGCTGAGGCAAGTGGACCCAACTAGTGATGAGGAACCGCAGTCCCTGGGTACCGTACACTATTGTCAAGTGCAACCCCTTCACAACGTTCTACGAACTTGTTCTTTAGACCACGTGTGGTCCTAGCCTCCAGCAGGAACACCTTTGAAGATCAGAGGCCTACCCCATCCCGAGTGACCGTGGGCCCCTGTTGAGCGAATCCTCCTGAGGCGTCTTTGCGATCCCTTGCCAGCCGGCTTGTGGGTCCTCTGAAGACTTTCCTACAGAACCAAAGGGCTCCTCTGGTTGCTCCAGGCCTGCCCTGACTTACCTTCGCTGGGTGAGTTCCCCAGACCCTGCTGGTTTGCACCATTGACTTTTCTTCCTTTCCATGAGACTTGCTGTTACCAAGGCTTGTTGGCTCCAATCGAGTTGCTGACACTGAAGTAAGCTGCAGACATTGTGGCGCACGCCGAATCCAGCTCCTGGTTGTCGTTGATGCCTCCTGGACCTTGTGGCTGAAGAGTCAAGACACCCATAACCGACCTGAACCTTGCGACGACGGTGGGCCTCCATCTTCCTGGCCTGGAGTCACTGCCAAGTGGCTTTGAACACTGTCCCCTCTGCTTTCAGGTCTTCCTTCTTCTGAATCCAGGCTTGGATTCCAGCGGACACTTCTTCGGACTTCACAAGCAGCAAGTCTTCATTGGCTTCCATTGAAAACGACGCCGCGACCCGACACCAAAGGACACCTATGCACCCGGCTTCCCTGGGTGAGGTAACTCCAGCACTACAGTGCTCCTGTGGGTGTTGGCCCTAGAACTACTTACCCTGTAAGTGACTTGCTTGTAGGTTCTCCCGAAGTATCCTAAAACTCTTAATTTCCAACCGCGACTTGCCCCATTGAAGTCAACGGCGATCCGCGCCTGTGTATCCACACTGCACGCGTCCCCCGTGGGTCCTTTACTTACCTGCCTTGGGTGGTTTCATGAGGCCCCAGCACTACTGAAGGCCCTAGGCCTTGTCCCTTTGCAAGTCGTTGTTCCTAAGTCTCTTTCTTAGTATATGGTCTGGTACGCCCCTAGGGCCCCAGCCATATTTGTGCTTAATTTATTGTGAAACGTTGATTTGTGCATATGTTCCTGACTTCTAATCTCATAAAGAGATTAGTAGAGAGTTGTTTAGTAATAAATACATATATATTTGATATATATACCTGTGTGGTGTCTTTTCATTTGGTCATTCAAGAGATTGTGTGGTAAAACAAGCTGCTTTACATTCCTTCAAGACTTAGCCTGAAGGCTGCTCTCCACAGCTACCACTAGGATAGCTTTCTATAAAGGTTGTCTTAAACCTATCTACCATAAGAGTCAAATTGTACTGGTGCAAGGTGTCCACTTTAATTAGTGAACAGCATATACCAGGCCAACTTCTCACAATTACTCAGTAATAACACAGTGATAGTACGTGAAGAAGAAGAAGAAAATTTCCAAATCAACCGTCTTTGGCGTTATCCTGAGGTAAGTGTGCCATTTCTGCTTCATTTTCGGGACAGCATATTTTTTGTCTCTCCACATTGTCTCAATTACGTTCTGTGAATTTGTTGAATCTTTATAATTTCACACCATTCTCTTATGTTGAATTCAGTTGTTCCTGTGGCAATTTTCCCTTTTTTCCCTCTTTCAGAATGTATCCTAATGCTCATTCAAACTCCTTTTTGCCCTTATGATGACCATATCAATTATTAGGGTTGAAATGGTATGCCCATGACAGTTGGAAATGAATAATATCATTGTCAGATTATTGAGATTTGAGCTCACTATATGAAATAGTGATTGATTCATTTGTCTTCTTCATTTCTGTATACACCTTGTATATTTTTTTTTATCATATGCACGTGTGATCACTTGCACACTGAGCAATGATTTAATGAAACATGATCAATTTTGAAAGAAATATATTGAACTATCTTTCTTCCCAAAAAGTGGGCTCACTTGTTTTTGGTTAACAATTGAAATTGAAGTAATTTTGAGAGATTATTACTGATCTTTTGATAACTCATAACTTTTGTATGTTCCATGTAGAACCTCTGTTGTATATTCATATTGTATTGCCCCTGGTTCTAGGAGACATTTGCGTTGCCCTGTTGCAACATTTTCCACGAGCAGAGAATAGGCACAATCTTCTCTTTGCTAGCCTAAGCTCTCATTGCTGGGTTCTGAAAACAGCAGGGCCGGTCTTCTTAGGTCCTCTCTCCAATGTAAATGTGTTATTAGTTAAGGGTGCTCGTGGTGCCATATATATGCCCATAACATGCCCTTGGGTGTGGTGGCTGCTAGCTAATGGGCTACCAGGTCTTCTCCTACCTGATGCAACATTCTGCAAAATGTGGCATCTAGCAATCCCAGGATCCACTATTCTGCCCACTTTTAAGATGTAAGAACCACCTCTTGGTGTGTGGAGCTTGGTAGTCCACCATGCACTCCCCTAGGAAAACTGAATGCCAACCTGTCTACCTGATGAAAAGAGCAGCCACTCTTGTGTGTGTTAACCATTTGTCCTTCAAAGGTGGCTTCCTCTTTGAAGCTCGCCATTTTCGGTTCACAACCCATTTAGTTTTCTTGCTAAGAAGAGCCAACACTGCTTCTCTGATGGCAGGCTCCACGTGTACCTTCCTAACAGGCATTCTCACCTCTCTCCAGGAGGGCAGAAGGCTGTCTTGTGGCCTGCAACATTAAGTTGTCATCAGAAAACTCAAGCAACAAAGGGGCAGCTTTCTAAAGTGTTGTTTACTTAAAAGCTACATTAAGTTTGACTTGGGCATTGAGTGGGGTTTAATGCAATTATTCTCTTCGCACCTTGCAGTAGTTCCATCCAGAAGTTAGCACAGCTGAGTTTTGCGCCTGTATCCTTGTTTCATTTAATTTCATTTTATTTCTTTGTTTGGTTTATACCTTACAAACCATAAAAGTACATGATAAAAACAACACAGTATACATAGGGCAATTTAAAATGTGGGTTGTCCACACAAAGGAAAAAAAAACAGATAAAAGTAAAAAAATACATCGCAAATTTGATACAATGACTATAAAAATCTCAAAAAATATCCTAAAATCCTAAAGCAGACATCGAATGCCATGCTCGCACAGCGACTTTTCAGAAGCAGTCCAACAAGTTCAATGGTATCCTCAGTATTCAGTTGAAATAATATGTTAAACTTACTGATATGTAATTTCTTACATGGGCAAGGACAAGTATCTAGGTTAGCTTGAAAGCCTAATGGGAAGTTTAATATATATTTTATAGCGCCTTCCCTAAAACGGAACAGCAAGCTGCGCTCCCAGTAGTTCATAGAGCTTTGGGGTAAGGCATTCCGTACCTGATTTCTACTCAAGTAGGCTATTATCCTGGGTTTTTCTGATTCCCTCTTCAATCTCTCTGCCTGCACAAGTATGAGCCAGCAAGCCTGCAGTTGTTTCTTATTGATGGTGAAAGGGCCAACTGGTTTCTTGAATTACTGGATGTAGCCTATCTTTTGCAAACAGGATTTGATGTACTTTAACCATGGGATTTTTCTACCATTATCACACGCTAGACAGTCATTTATTATGTCTTTCATGAGTTCCCTCTGTATTTTGCCAGATTGTGTGCCAAAAAAGCAATGGGCGACCACTAATGTAGTCCTCAACATAGGGGATACCTAGTTCGCTGTGGCAAATAAAGCTGGCGCTAAAGATTTGCGTTCCAGGATCCTTGTTCTGACCAATAGGCTACTAGCCTTTCAACAGTAGAAATGACAGTCTATGGTTTTTAGTGTTAGGACATGTAAAAACTCATGTTCTAATTTTTAACATACTCCACCCTGCCTTAAGGTTCGAAAGACCTGCTTTGGGGATGAACTATGTATATTTAAAAGGAAAGTCTGGACTTTGCTTTTCAGTTTTAAATTGAAAGGTTTAGTTAGCAGTTCATAAACTGCTCTGCCATCCCGCAATGGCAGACTATGAGTCTTCCTTTGCTTGGTCACAGTTGTCGTGGCACAACAAGCACTGCTGTCCATGAGGAAAACTTTAAACAGGACCTGGTACCCCTGGTGCAATATACAAGGGACTTATAAGTAAGTTAACTTAGGCCAATTGAGTGTGAGCTGATCAAACATACACTCTATCAGGGTTTGAGCACTGGCACTGAGGTCTGTTTGGAACTCTCAGACTCGAAAACCCAACAGCATCATTCCAAAACATTGGGGGTAATCATAAAAAAAGGCATTACCATACAACTTCTGTGAGAGGGTTAAAAAATATGGCATCGCTTTGATACTTGTGATGATCCCATCATGCATCACGGATGCCCAGTGTGGATATAGAATTCTTAATTGACTTTGGCATTAGTCCAGAGTGTTTTGGGAATGGATGAAATGGTCTAGTGAGGGTTCCAAATCTACATTAGAATCTCCATTCAATATAAGTTCTCCATTAGGAAAAGATTCTGGGCTCTCAAGCAATCCTTCCTAACCTAAATTGGGAATGTAAACCGTTGTGAATGTAATCAGTCTGCTCTGGAGTCATCCCACCACAACATATTAGTCCTGCTTGTCTGCATTGTAGTCTATAAGTTGGAACTACAAGGATATGTGAACTATAGGGCTACCATATTGTGTATTGTCTTCACTGAGAAACAGTAGGCTATAAGAAACAAGGGGGGATATTCTCAAGAACATGCGATAAACATCGCCAAAGTAGGTTAACGCAAGTTTACATATCGCCATCTATCGCGGTAAAATAACCCCGTGTTAACGTGGCATTCACAACACGGCGGTAACATGGGATAGTACCCCGATAACGCGTCAAATGTCCACAATAACACTACCGGGACGGCGATGAAACTCCAAACCTAAACGCGAAAAAAGTTGCAATGGGCCCAACCGCGATAAGACAATCAACGAAAAGCAGCGCCAGGCCTGCAAATCACACACGTCAGGTGGGAAAAATCACTACAAAAGCAGAAGAAAAAAACCCAATCAAAAACCGAACTACAGCGAAGCACAATGGAGGCAGCCGGAGCAGGTACAGAGGATGGCCAGATCCCCACAAGCCCCACGGAGGACCAGCCTGGGACCTTGGGGACAGGGAAGGGCAAGGACAAGAAGAAGAGGAAGACGAGGTTCAGGGAAGGGCAAGGACAAGAAGAGTAGGAAGAAGCTGTTCAGTTCGCAGGAAAACAGGATCCTGATCACGGAGGTGGTAGAACACCATCAACAACTGTTCGTCACCTCCACTGTGTCATTGGCAACAAAAAATGGAATATGGCAGTCCATACTGGACAAGGTGAATGCAGTCGGAGTGCTGAGGAGGACAATGGAAGAGCTCAAGGGGCGCTGGAATGATGTGAAGTGCAAGACCAAGCTGAAACTTTGCAACAACCAGAAGGCAGCAATGCAGACTGGAGGTGGGTGTCCAGCAGCACAGGAGGAGCTGGATGAGATGGAGGAAATGGTGTCCACAGTTATCAGTGTGGAGACGGTGTCAGGAGTTGGGGCACCGGACACTGCTCAACATGACCTGACACAACAGCAACAGGGTGAGTAACCACCAGGGACTGGGGGGACGGGGGGAGATGGGCACAATGGCACACATGCACAATCAAGTATAGCACAGTGCACACCCACAATGACTCTGGATCATGTCCCTGATCTCCTTGGCATACTGCAGCACACATAGAAACAGAAAGTAGGCCCCCCTCGACAATGTGCACAGAGGGGGCTCTCCCCACACATCATAATCTCACAACAAACCCATGCACATGTGCTGAACCCAGCAAAGAGGCGTGTCTGTGAGCCACACTGACAATGCAAGTGACACTGCATGATGAATAGCATGGCTGCAGTCAATATATCATGACATGTTGCACGCCACGACACTGATATGGCTGAGTGTGGACCAAATCCGTAAAGGAGCAGGTCACACTCTGACACATCCACGTGCACAAACAACCCCTGACCTCAACAAAACAACTGCAGACAAACCATGCCCCAGAGTCCCAAGTCCCACCAAGAGCCCAATTTCCTAAGAATGCAACATCTCAGCACTGTAGAAGCACAGAAGTCAAAGGCACACTGCCTGAAAGGGATAAGGGCCAGCCAAATCAGAGCTGCAGGGGCGACTCTCCCAAAATGCAGCACACACATATAACATTCAGAGCACATCAGCATTGACAACAATGTGGTATAAACTGCAACACGTTCACAACAGAACAGAGGACACAACTGGTGCCGCTTGTGTGTAGAAACTGGTCAATCACATTTGGCATAGCAGGGAAATGTGAGATGATAATGTACAAGTACAAACACACATCCGTGATGTTGTCGAAATGTCCACTGTCACACATCAAATAGGCAGCTCCTCCCAAACAGTCACAATGTACATTGTCATGCAGTTTGTATGTAAACCTGTACAATGCGTCAACATACAGGTGAACACAATGTTAAACTGCATCTCCCCATCACATTGCAGAGGGAGAACCAATACCTCCTGCAGAGCAGACCCAACAGCTCTTCACTGATGATGAAGAGGACCTCCACACCTTCGACACCGACGCCCTCCAAGAGTTCATGGACAGCTACGGCACCTCACCTCCAAGAGCAGGGCAGCCCAGCTGCATAAAGAAGACCCCACCCCTGCACAGACCACACAGCAGGAAGCACCCACCACCACAGCTGTCTCGCAGGACCCCCACGACCAACACATGGCCTTTCAATGCCGTGTGTTAAAGGTCCAGGAGAAGATGGCTGATCAGGTGCGGGTGGGGTTCGACCTCATGGCAGCCAAACTTGATGCCATACATGGGTGTCTGAGTACCATCAGGGACCACTTACAGTCCCTAACGGACACCCAAAGTCCGCTCCATGCTCTCCAACGATCCATGGCTGACATCGCTGGAGTCATGATACTGAGACAAGAACAACTGTCCAGTCAAAGTGGCTCCAGCGATGTCAGCCGGGAGTTGGGACATATGCGGGGGCTCATGGAGAACATGGAGCGGATGACGGCAGAAAGAATGGCTGCCACGGCTGCACACCAGCGATATGTGGCTGGGACCTTACATGCCCTGCAGCACATCGTCATGGCATTGCTGCCTTAAGGCCTTGCACAGATGAATGCTGCTGCTGCTTCTACATTCACATCTCCGCCCCCTGATGTGTCAGTGCCTCACAGTGCGGCAGGCAATCCACCACCAACCACGTGTGAGGCACATGTGACATCAGAGGATGAAGATGCGGGTGAATCAACCTTACTGGTAAGGAGGAGGCAGTAGCATTTATCTCCGCCATATGGCCTGTTTCTGCTTAGTTCTGCCTTTTGCATCATCACCTTCCACTGTCCCCGATACACTCTACGACACTCACCTTGGACCTCGATATGGACTGCCATTTTCTGTTTGGTTACCAAAGACACAGCGATCAGACTGCGGACTGAACTCTTCCCCTTCCGATGTACTTGTCATTCCCTGAAGGACTCTGGCTGGCCCTCCACGGTTCAATAATGTGAAGTGGGGTATGCATGGCCCTGTACTGCTCCAGCTGCAACACTTCACTGGATGTGAATTAAACATTCAGAATGGCACAGATGTGTCATGCCTTTGATCATTCAAGTATGAGAGTATAGATGAATGTAGGGTCAGTGATTCCCCCATACGTCCATGTTGCTCATGTCGTGGGACTTGAGTCACAGGGTGCAACATTGCCGATTGCGGTCCGGGTGGCGTAGACACTACAACAGAGACACAAGCATCAGTTACTTCCATGTCCAGCCCAGAACTGAAGCACGCCCAGAGCCCCGGGCTCATTGTTCCCACCCCTACACTGGCCTGCCATATGCCAGGCCAGTCTACTCCGCTTACGCTCAGGGGGGGACGAGAAAGCTACATGTCCCAGGTCTTCCTTGTAGTGATCTGCTGATCACTGGTCTAGTTGTCAGCATGCCACAGCCACTCCCTGAGGGCTGGTTCACACCCACACCACACCCATCCAGCACAAGCATCACAGGACATGTGACCCTGCCAATAAAAGGGGCCTAGCACGTCACATACCCCACTGCCGGAGATGACATGATGGCGTCTGCACCACAAGACCCAATCATGAAGGGTCCATGACTTGTGGCGCACTGAGTTGGTGGCACCCACTGCACTGCGGCCCGCATGGGCCTACCGCCATGTGACGATGACTTGCATTGCACAGGGTTAGTGGCACCCGCTGCACTGCGGCTGGCAGGGGCCTACCGCCATGTGATGATGACTTGCGTTGCACAGGGTCAGTGGCACCTGCTGCACTGTGACTGGCAGGGGCCTACGCCACGTGATGATGACTTGTGTTGCACAGGGTTAGTGGCACCTGAAGAGCTGAGTGGGTGTGCAGCCTGCAATGATGCGTTGGCCTCGATACGGCGTCCAGCGAATCAAGACTCAAATTGAACAGTGTGCCCTGCTGGACCGCAGTGTACGCGCAGGCAGCAGTCAGCACACACATGACTCCATGGTGCAGTGCCGCAGGGTGCGCTGGGGGCCTGTGGCGTGGAATCCAGCGATCAGCTGAGGAGGATGCACCGGCACGTGATGGGCCCTCTTGGAGACACGCCGGTGGCGGCAGGTGAGCATTGAGGCCTGGGTGCGCAGGGGCGGCCAGTCATCGATGGGCGGAGGACCGGTCTGGGGTCCAGGGCTAGGGTGCATCAGGCGCACAGGATCGCACAGGTACCACCGGTCACGGCGGCGGACTCGTGGCTGGGTGGGGGTGCCGCCCTTGCTGACACGGCCCTGCATGCGATGTTCGTGATGTGCGTGGGTTGGTTTGTGACATAACCACCTCGTCTCCAGTGTGAATGTGCCCGTTGAAGGTGGTCGGCCACGTGTGTGTAGGCCTCTGGGCAGGTTGTGGCAGAGACTGAGACACACACAGTAGTCACTTTGGTGGTGGATTGGTGACGTGTGCATTCCCACAGTTGTGAGTTGGGGGATTGTGGAGTTGAGGTGCGTGGTGTGTTCAGTTGGTGCTTGCCGATGGGCAGTGCATTTCCATGGGGGCCATCCTCAAAGCGCTGGTTGGTGGTTGTAGGAGAGTAGGATCTGCCTCTTATGTTGCCCCCACTTTTTTTCTGATGTTTACACTGGTTTCTGGCTATAGTCAGGCTGGCACCCTGCCAATCAGGGCCCCAGCCTCTCTGTTCTCTCTAAACGACTAGGAGTGCACTCTAGGTGCACTAGTGATTGGATACTGTGGTACCTTATGAGTCCCTAGTATATGGTACCTAAGGTGCCAAGGGCATAGATACCTCACAGGCTTACCAGGGGCTGAAGCATGTATTATGCCACCCCTGGGAAGCAGACTAAATCTGACACCACAGGCCTGCTACTGCAGCCTGGGTGAGGAGGTGCTAGCACCCCTCACTGAGATATAGGTTCCCTATATCTCTCCTACACACACATGTAAACCTATCAGTCACCCCTAAGGCAGGCCCTATCAATCCTGAGGGCAGGGTGCTTGGTTTCTCCTTGAGAGGGTGCCTCTGCCTGAGCAGGGCCCCTCTGCAGCTCTCAGAGTCTATTCTCTGGGGCTGTTTGTGAATGCGGTCAAACCATATACTCTTAAGTGCATTATAACCTAGCGGTAAATGCTAACTTTGGAATGGCTGCATCAAAACATGTCGTGTTTGGTGTCAAACACCTTGGAATCATACCCCCACACTAGTAACTGGGGTTGGAGTATTATCCCACCCTTCTAGAGGGATAGACATGTACTTACTGTGGAAACGCGGTAGAATCCTGAAGAGCCCTGGCATCACAAAATGGATGCCACCAGTCACAGACACTGGGCTGCCCTCCTGCTGATGACCGAAGCTCGCAGTGGAGGAAGCCCAACAATAGGTATCCTGTCACAGGGAGGTGTGACCACCTCCCAGACAGGGTTTAGTGTATTGGGGCTGGGTGGGTGCACTCTTAGAGTGCTTTGAAGTCCTGCACTGGGGGAGCAGAAGGCTCCTCTGTGCATACACCAGTTCAAACCGGCTCAGGGGCTACCTGCCCCTGCTCTGGCACGAAACTGGGCAAAGGGAAGTGGGTGTAGCCACCCACTCCCCTGACCCTCCCATAGGTGGGGTCATAGAGCTAGTCCCTCCCTTCCTTTTTAGTATAAGGTAGGGAACCCTTGAACTTGCAAACTAGATCTCCCTGGACGACGCTCTACTGAAGAATCCCAGACCTTCGACGTTCCACTACCTCTGGAAGACTGAAGAATCTCCCTTGGAGTCAAGGAGTGACTCCCCTGCTTGGCAGGCACCAAAAACTGAAACGACAGTCACAAACTATGCCGCTCCCGCCAGAGCCCGAGGTCCTTGCAGCCCAAGATGAGGATTTCCTGACTTCTCCAAGGCCATCGTGAGTCCCCAGTGAAGCTGAGGCAAGTGGACCCCACGAGTGATGAGGAACCGGAGTCCCTGGGTACCGTGCACTATTGTTGAGTGCAACCCCTTCACAACGTTCTACGAACCTGTTCTTTGGACCACATGTGGTTCCAGCCTCTAGAAAAAAACTCCTCTGAAGATCAGAGGCCTACCCTGTCCCGAGTGACCGTGGGCTCCTGTTGAAGGAATCCTCCCGAAGCATCTTTGCGATCCCTTGTCATCTGGCTTGTGGGTCCCCTGAAGAGTTTTCTACAGAACCAGAGGGCTCCCCTGGTTGCTCCATGCCTGCCCTGACTTATCTTTGCTGGGTGAGTCCCCCAGACCTTGCTGGTCTGCACCATTGACTTTTTGTTTTTTCCACGAGACTTGCTGCTTCCAAGGCTTGTTGGCTCCAATCGGGTCGCCGACACTGCAGTCAGCTGCAGACTTTGTGGGACATGGCGAATCCAGCTCCTGGTTGTCATTGACGCTTTCTGGACCTCGTGGCTGAAGAGTCAAGACACCCATGAACAACCTGAATCTGTCGACAACGGTGGGCATTCATCTTCCTTGCCCCGAGTCACTGCCAAGTGACTTTGAACACTGTCCCCTCTGCTTTCAGGTCTTCCTTCTTCCGAATCCAGGCTTGTATTCCACTGGACACTTCTCCTGTCTTCACAAGCAGCAAGTCTTCATTGGCTCCCATTGAAAACGACGCCGCAACCCGACACCAAAGGACACCTATGCACCGGCTTCCCTGGGTGAGGTAACTCCAGCACTACGGTGCTCCTGTGGGTGTTGGCCCTAGAACTACTTACCCTGTAAGTGACTTGCTTGTAGCTACTCCTGAAGTGCCCTTAAACTCTTAATTTCCAACCGCGACCTGCCCCATTGAAGTCTACGGCGATCCGCGCCTGTGTTCACTCACTGCACGCGTCCCCCGTGGATCCTTTACTTACCTACCTTGGGTGGTTTCGTGAGGCCCCAGCACTACTGAAGGCCCTAGGCCTTGTCCCTATGCAAGTCGTTGTTCCTAAGTCTCTTTTTTAGTATATGGTCTGGTACGCCCCTAGGGCCCCAGCCATATTTGTGCTCAATTTGTTGTGAAACGTTGATTTGTGCATATGTTCCTGACTTCTAATCTCATAAAGAGATTAGTAGAGAGTTGTTTAGTAATAAATACATATATATTTGATATATATACCTGTGTGGTGTCTTTTCATTTGGTGATTCAAGAGAGTGTGTGGTAAAACAAGCTGCTTTACATTCCTCCAAGACTTAGCCTGAAGGCTGCTCTCCACAGCTACCACTAGGATAGCTTTCTTTAAAGGTTGTCTTAAACCTATCTACCATAAGAGTCGAATTGTACTGGTGCAAGCTGTCCACTTTAACTAGTGAACAGCATATACAACAGTGGTGGACTTGCGGACATGTGGGGATCATACACACTGCCTGGGGTATTTGCGACGACATTGGTGGACAGGCCACAGTGGTCCACTTTTGTATGCATAGTGATGGCATGCGTGTGGTTGCTATTGCGGTGATTGTGTGCAGTGTCGGCAGGGGGCACAAGTCATACACGTGTGCTGTGAATAGCCCCCAACACGTGCGTGACGCCAGCTATGGCGTATTTCTCTTGCGTGGTCTCAAGATGTTCCTGCGCAGTGTGGGGGGTGTGAGGGGCAGGGGTATCGAGCTGACACACACCGTGATGCTTTCAGGTGTGATGAGTCCTGCATGATGTGACCGTAACAGCAGTTCGTGTGGTCGTTACCTTCCTCTTCATTCCTACGACGGTTACGGCCACACGTAGTTCTGTTACGGTCTTCTCATGCATGGTTTATCTGGCCTGTGAGCATTCCAGTTTGTCCAAGTGCAGTACACTGTACCAGATTAAGCAAGTGACTATACGGAAGTTTGACCATTGTCACCATTTCTCCCACAGGTTTCTGAAGACAAGTTGCCCTGTTGGAGTTCCCCGTTGGGAATGGAACGCGTTGGCTGAGCTTTTCGTTTTGTTGATTTATGTATTTGTAATAAAGTTCTGTTTTTCCACTACCATTGACTACTGGACTTCATGACCTTGGGGGGAGGGTCCAGGGGGGTGCATGGGGGTGGTGGCGGTGGGTGTTGTGCCCTCTTGCATCTCCGAGCTGCATGATAAGGGTCTCCATGGCATCTGTTGGTCTTCAGATGTGGCTCTGGGCTGGGCTCCCTTTCTACTGCAGTTGGTCGTCCTGCTTAACACCAGTAAGAGGCAGGTGTTAAATCCCTGCTGCTAAAGTGCCTTATCGCCTGTTCTTGGTTCGCATCGCAGATCTGAATGGTCGTTGTGAATCTCGCAAAGTGATGTTTTCGTGTGTTTTTGCACTGGAACGCCTACTCTGCATATCATTAGCGTTAGTTGTCGCACTCGTCCGTGGCGATGTTTTTTGCGGCAGCTATCGCTGGTAAACTGCCGATATCGGCAGTTTGCACCAGCTTGAGAATAGGGCGATAAATCTATTGCCACTTTTGCAGCGCTAAAGTGCCGATAAATCGGCGATGAGTCCTTGAGAATATGCCCCAAAGTTTTTTCAAAGTGATGCTTCTCCTACATATGTAGATGGGGTTCTTGTTAGACAATTAACTCAAAGTATCCCTCACACATATATCACCAGAGTTTAGTTTGCTAGCATCGAGAATCGAGCCCATTGAGATAAGAGACATTAATTTGAATGAAACATTGATCAATCAATAAACAGTATTTGTAAGGCACGTCTCCCCTCCAGGAATCCAGGCGAAGGGCCAAGGTCCATTAGTCAAAGAGCCAGGTCTTGAGCATTTTTCTGAAGTTAGTGAGTGAGGGAGTAGTACAGAGGTAGAAGGGGAGGTCATTGCAGGACTTGGAGGCGAAGTAGGAGAAGTAACTACCTCCTCTGCAGTGGATGTGAGATACGAGCATGAGAGCAAGAGCAGCAGAGCGGAGATATCTGGCGGGATGGTGTAAGGTCAGGCAGTGGTTGGTGTAGGTGGGTTCGATGCTGTGGAGGGCTTTGAAGGCGTGGGTCAGCAGCTTGAACTGACATCTCTTCTGGATGGGGAGCTTGTAGAGACTTCTGAGGTAGATGGTGATGCTGGTTTGTTTGGGAAGGTTGAGGATCAGTCAGGCTGAAGTGTTCTGTATAGTATAGAGTATTTTGAGGATCTGTGATGTGGTTCTGGCATAGAGTGAGTTTCGATAGTATAGTCAGCTGGAGATGAGAAATTGAGTGACTGTTTTTCAGGTGCTGGTGGGATCCATCTGAAGATGTTTCAGAGCATGTGGAGGGTGTGGAAGCAGGATGATGCTGTCACATGGCACCTTGGGACATTTTTGTCTTCTCTAAGTTAGCATGAGCATGCTGCAGACAGTACACTGCTTTGCTCACGTTACTACATGCCTTTATTTTTACAACTGCTTTGTTTTTGATTTTCACATGAGAACTGACTGCTGTGTTTAATCTCTACAGGTTCCTGGGATTTAGTCTGAACATTGTGAGCAAGGTCGATAAACAATGCCCCTTTTTATTCTGTTCTGGTTAGGCCCTAGCACCTAGACAAAACATACCAATGCAGCTGTTGTTTGGGAAATCGTACTTTGGTCTTATTGGGATTCAAGCATAGGGGGCACACACTTGAAGAGGGACCTTGCCAGGGAGAAGAGCGAGACAGCACCTATGATGTAGATCTACCATCTTTAGTCTAAGTTATGGGGTCTGCAGACAAAGCCCAATGATCTTCTAGTATATAATAATATTGCTTCTAGGCAAGGGGAGGGAGGTTAGGCTCTATTGTCTTTTCATAATGACATCCCCTTTCATGATTTACGGACTAACTGCTATGCTGACCATATTTGCATTATTAATTTTTCTGATTGCTGTGGCATGTATACTGCATGCTAGATCACCTTAGTTAAAATAAATATAATTTAAACTTGTTTGTGTCCCTGGCAGATCTTATTGTGGATAAGTACAAGAGCGCAAGCGTAAGGGTGTGTCTTGCAACTGCGATTGCTGAGAGAGACCGGAGTGTTGTGTTCTGGGCTGTCTAATCATTTGTTTCTCTGTGAGTGAGTAGGAGAGCAAGTGAGACACAAGATAGGTCCTGGGATCATGGGTACTAGGTGGTAGGATGACCCAGTCCCTATGCACTAAGGTCCCATAATCCTATGCATAGTTCTGTGATTATACAGGAGCTGTTCTTCCAGCCGTTATCATCTTTACGCATTGATTGAAGTTCCGTTGACGACCTGGGAGCATACCATTTGGTTTAATGGCGCCCTTCCTAACCCTGTATCTTTTGTTCGTATGGGCCCCTTATCTATCGATGGGGACACTTGGCCTGTTTTGGCTGGTTTTACACCGCTTCCAAATCATCTAAATCCTTTCCTCATTCTCCTCGTTCCTTTCAGGAATCATCAGATCAAGAATTCGACGGAGGAGGGTGACAGGATCGCATACAAGGTGAGTCTACGCAGTTGAGACGTAACCAACAGTGCCAGTTTGACATAAATGCCTGAAGCTAGTGCAAACATCAGGGGGTTTGTCCAATGTGTTCCGAAATTCTAGCCACAAACCAGTGGGCCCAGTAGCGGAAATATATAAGGTTCAAGCTAGAGGTGCTGCTCTATATGGAGCTGAAACTGGGGCCACGACCGCAATGATAGTCTAACACAAACAGAAAACTCTTTTGTTAGACAATTGTTTGGTCTCCCCCGTAGTACCCCACTTATACCGCTATGATTAGATCTGGGGGTCAGGCCAGTTGCGGATGAAGTTTCTCTGAGACCCCTTTTATTCTGGAGACATTTGTGGGTTACTCCAGAATTGCTCGAGTATAGAGAAGAACTAAGAGAGGTGATGAATCTACCAGGGGCAAGGAGACTACCATGGCTTAATTACGTCAGGAATGGTGGGTGGACAAAATATTGAAAGCACAAATATCGTCGGACACAATATCGTGTCAAAAATATCGAGGACAACAATATTGTGAAGGTCATTTCTTATGGGTAAGTAAAGTTTTACTATATATAACTCCACATATATGTACTTTGACGATATATATATCTTAAAGGTACGTAGATCTGGAGTTAAGAATAGTAAATTTATACCTATCTATTTGCACTTATCTACTCAATATTCTTGTCCTCGATATTTTGGACACGATATTCTGTCCACACGATATTTTATGTTCGATATTCTGTCAGTGAACAGTCAGGAATACCCTTACACTCATGGGTCTAGGTAATCTTTGGGAAAATCCAGAAATGACATGTCCCACAGTCCCAAGGAAAGAGTTAAAGGGTTGCTACTGGGAGTATAAACTGACCCAGCTACAGGAGAATCACTCAACGGGAAAACTTGCTGTAGCTTTTATGGAAATTAAAGAGCAGTACATACTAGAGTCGGCGCTCAATGACATCAAGCCGGCTGCCACAAGGAAGCTCTATCTACAATTTAGGCACAGGGTATTGCCACTGCGTGCTTTTACGAATAAATGGGCGGGCATACAAACACTGGGCTGTCCGGCATGCAATAGCGCAGAAGAATCCGAATACCACGTGTTCTTTTTCTGTACTGCTATAAGAAAGCAAGAAAAAGATGGCTGGTCCAGATATGCAGAAATTTGGGAACTAAGCAATGTTCAGAGGCTTTTAGGCTACTGAAATATGATGCTAGCCTCCCCATAGCTTTCTCGGTGGCAGGCTTCTTATTTTCCATGTGGTGTACCGGAAGAGTTTTCCTAAAAATGTCCCCCAAAGATGGTGATTAAATCTGTGTACGCCCCTTTTTTTTAACAGTATTTTAATAATGCATTGTATTTAAGGTGTACATTATTTGGCGAGTAGGACTATCAAGAAGTGGAACTGGTGTCTGATGGTATACAACAATGTTTGTTGACATCAGCTTATGTTAATTTCATCTTTGATTCTTCTCTACAAACACAGGAGTTTTTACAGTATGAACATGTTCATCCTCCTCCTTTATCACTACTCCCTCTTGATCAGAACAAGTGCAGTATTTACACTAATCGGTTTGCACACCCTGCCATTCATTCTAAGCATGCTTATTCTGCAGCCTGCGCAATTGTGGCAGGCTTGAATGTTGATGGTGATTTCAAATCTTCCTTGGTGCACACATAATCCCTTGGGGATTGCACAGCACAATTAGATGAATTACGTGCTTTGGTTTTAGCTCTTGAGTTTGCTGATCCTGAAAGTCCCTACACTTGTAGTGTGTGATTCCTTTTACTGTGTGCAATCCTGCAATGACAATTTGTTCTTCTGGACACAAAATGATTTTTGTGATTCTAAAGGTAAAGCAATAAAGCATAAAATGCTTTGGGTCTCAGTGGCCGCTCTTAAGGAACATTTGCCTCTCACACATCTTATTCATACGTTAGGACATCAGCGTGTGGGAGCACACACAGTTGGTAATTCATTGGCTGATGAGGCAGCCAAATCTGCAGTTGCCACATATTCAGCAGTTACTAGATCTATGACTAAAATTGATGATGACATTCTGGCAGCTATTGCCCCAACGAAGAAGGGAACACAGTTTCCGCAAGGATTTCCTTCTCGTTATACATATCACTTGACAACCGATAACGTTCCATTTGCAACTATACCTTCGGTTGGGGATTTGCCGATTCCCAGCGAGGACCGCAGGCATTTTTTGATTGTTGCTGCACATGAAGGCGTGGTGTCTGCCCATGCCTGAGTTACAGCAACGTTTTTGGTTGCATAGTTTATACCAGCAAACCCGTAAATATGTTCTCTCTTGTGACATTTGTCAACAGATTAAACCCTCTACTCTTTCGCGTCCACCACACACTCAACTTTACATTTCAAATCAACCCTTTGGTTGTATTTATCTTGATCACTGTGGTCTTTAACATCTGACAATGCGTTTAAATATATCTCAGATTCATGCACTAGATTATTTTGGGTTTGGGCGCAATGCAGTGCTGATGCTCGAACTGTTATAAAAGATTTGCGTGTTTTTGTAGGGACATTTGCCTGTGTCACCTTCCATTCAGACCAAGGTCCGGCTTTGGCCTCTAAGGCTTACCGGGATGCAATGAAGTCTTTGTGGGTGCAGGTGCAATTCTCAGCTCCTTATCAACCTGAGGGCAATTCTGTTGTGGAGCGGATGAACTGTGACTTAAAGTAATCTTAGCAAACACAAGGAGATGATGGACGGAGCGCTGAAACTTTTCAGACACCCCCAGTCACAGATCTGGGTTGAATCCATCATTGCTCTTTAGCTCACTTCCCACCCCAGTTCAGACACAGCTATATGCAAATCAGTCTTGACCCTGTGCCTCATGGGAGCAGTCTAGCCCGAACTGACAAGCCATGTCTTCCCTCGACCAGAAACAAGCAATCTTTAACTGCTAGGGTATTATGTACTGGTAGGGGTTCGCTGACTCATCTCTATGGAGTCCAACATGAACTTAATAATCTCACAAGAAAATATCTGGGTGGGCGGACCCCAAACGAAATGATCTTTGGCATTAAAATGTTTGTTCCAGACCTTGATGGTTTAGACGTTGTGGCAGCTGCTGCAACGTTTGACGTAGATAACCATTGTGCTATGTTACATGATCTACAAAAAACTTGTGACACACAGGCGAAAGACCATTTGCCCTTGTCTATTGATACTGCCATGCTGGTTCTGGTTACTGGGTGGCTTCCTAAAGATCTGGTCCTAGAGAAAGTGGAGAACAAGAAAGAATCTGGTCCTTCATACCGTGCACTGGTCCCAGTCCTTGGTTTGAAAGCCACCTGTACTGTGATTTTGCCTCCATTACCTGGTCGCAAGGAGAATCAATACAATTCAATCGAACATGTCAAGCTACACCAAGGGAGCGTTACTGAATAGTATGCCTACAAGCATTCCGCGTAAGGATGTTCCACTTCGTCCAATGACTTCTGATTCCCTGACAACTCCCCAACAAATGGAGGGGGAGATGGAGTCTTCAATTGATTTTTTGCCTGTTTTACAGTCTACATCTACAACTGTGGAAAATGAGTATGCAACCCCACCAGTCAAAATTGTTATTGACATTCCTGAATGTACTATACACTCGCCTTCTAATGACGAACATCCCCCCGTTTTTCAACTGGGTTCCAGTGGTTACTAAATGGACCGAGATAACTTTCCATCAGATACATCTTCGTTGTCTGTGGCAGAGCCCCGTACACAAATTTGTGTTTTCATCTCATGGTTAAAAAGAACTTACCTAGTCCCGCCATGGACATATATCTGGATTGTGCTGAAGATGGTGTTTTTCTTCATGTGGATCAGATTTGTGACTGTTTTTTTCTTATTGATTAATGGCCATTACTTAGCTGAACACTCTGCTGTAGACTTGGTTGACAGAGTTTTGGCCCCCCACACTTTGTCACATAAAATGAAAAGAGACCACACCCTAGTTAATATTTCCGCATTCCCAATTGTTGATGGTGTCGTTTGGGATAAAGTACCATTCGATGTCTATGGTCCAACTGAAACTTTAAAAATTCCATACATATTTTGCGTTTCTTTGGGTGATGTTATCTTGCCTGGGATACGCGCAGATGACTGGGATGTTAACGCTGTATACTCACTGTTTTCAGATTTGAAATATTATACTGCTTTTGATACTGAAGATCTGTATTTAAATTCTGCTAATTATGCTGACCTATTCTGTTACCAACATGTTGGGAATCATTTTTTACACAACCAAATAGTCAGAGACCCAAGTTTAATTATACAAAATGGGAGCATTGCCCAACACCATCACAGGTCAGCTCCATGACTCAGAAGAGTAAAATGTATATTTTACCGGTTACAATTTGTCAGATCCAGGGTCCTATTTTTATCGTTTATGCTGACCCATACTAAATTAGTTTATTCATTTTCCTTCACAGCCTATTTGTCCCTGAAGGGTTATGACTATTGGAAGGACACTATTGATTTGAAATCTATTTGGGGTACCAAAGACTGGCAAGTGCGGGGTACTGAATCTTTGCATCATGTATGTTTAGCTGGGACCGGGCCTGGGGCTTGAGGTCCGTCTGGTGGGCCCTAGGGCGCGGGAGCCCCCTTTCCTGCAAGCCAGCCGAGGGTCCGTGCACTGGGGACGGGGGTCCATTGGGGCCCAGGGAGGCTCTCCCCAGCCTGGTAGGGTTCGGAAGCTGGGACCAGGCCCAGGGCTTGAGCTCCATCCGGTGAGCTTCGGGGTGCGGGAGCCCCCTGTCCTGCAAGACAGCCAAGGGTCTTGGCACTGGGGACGGGGGTCCCTCAGGGCCTGGGGAGGCTCTCCCCAGCCTGGCTAGGGTTTGGAAGCTGGGACCGGGCCCGGGGCTTGAGCTCCATCTGGCGAGCCCCAGGGTGCGGGAGCCCCCATCATGCAAGCCAGCCTAGGGTCCAGGTGATGGGGACGGGGGTCCATCGGGGCACGGTGAGTGTGAGAAGTTGGCCTGGTATATGCTGTCCACTAATTATAGTGGGCACCTTGCACCAGTCCAAACAACCCCTTATTGGAGATATGTTAAAGACAGCCTTTATTGAAAGCTATCCTAGTGGTAGCTATGGAGAGCAGCCTTCAGGCTAAGTCTTGAAGGAATGTAAAGCAGCTTGTTTTACCAGTCTATAATCTCTTGAGTGACCAAATGAAAGAGGACCACACCAGGTATATATTCAAAATATATGTATTTATTACTAAACACACCCCTCTAGTCTCTTTATGAGGCTAGAGTTCGAAGTACATAAGTTATAAGTTAGTTATCAACAGTAATAGCACAAATACACGTTTGAGCCCTAGGGCGTACCAAACCATATACCAATAAAGTGGTATAAGAACCACGACTGAGCTAGACACAAGGCCTAGAGCCTGTAGAAGTGCTTGGACCACAAGGAACCACCCAAGGTAGTGACACAGGGGACCCATGGGGGACGCGTGCAGTGAGCTAACACAGCCGCGAATCGCCGTTGACTTCTATGGGGAAAGTCGCGGTTGGAAGTTTAAAGAAAAGGGACACTTAGAGGAGGACTTGGAGCAAACCCTTTTAGAACTAGGTCGTTCTAGAGTCTATACCCACGGGAGCACCGGAGTACTTGAGTTACCTCACCCAGGGAAGCCGGGTGCATAGGTGTCTTTCGGGGTCGGGTTTCGTCGTCGTTTTCAATGGCGATCTGCTGTAAAGTGCTGCTGGCGACCAAGTCGAAAGTGTTCGGGTGGATCCAAAGGTGGATCGAAGATCTGAAGAACCTGAAAGCAGAGGGGACAGAGTCTGGGTCACTAGCCAGTGACCAGGAAGGCGATGAGCGAATGCCCACCGATGTCGGGTGCTTCAGGTAGGTTGACAGTCATCTTGACTCTTCAGCCACGAGGTCCAGGAGGTGTCGACGACAACCAGGAGCTGGAATCGAGCTGTCCCATGATGTTTGTCGATTGCTGAGGTGTCGGCGACCAGATTGGACCCAACAAGCCTTAACAATGGCAAGTCTCTTGGAAGTAGAAGAAGGACGGTGGTGCAGACCAGCAAGGTCTGAGGGACTCACCCAGCAAGGGTAAGTCAGGGCATGCCTGGAGCAACCAGAGAAGCCCAAGCAGGATAAGATTGGCCTTCGGGAGGGCCTACTAGCCAACGGACTAGCGACCGCAAAGGAGCCTCAAGTGGACACACTTGGAGCTGGCTCACGGGACACTCGTGAAGTGGAGGCCAGTGATCTTCAGTGCAGTCAGTGCTGGAGGTGGGGGCTACTAGGAGCCCAAAGCACAACTTTGTGGGAGCCCAGGAAGAGGATGCACTTGCAAATGTGCTTGGTGTCCAGGGGTCACGGTTTCACGTTACCCACGACAGCTACGGGCCTCAGCTTTGCTGGGGACTCAGGGAAGCCTCAAGAAAGTCTGAAAATCTATGTCTGGTGATGCCAAGACTTCAGCGTCTGGCAGGAGCTTCAGCGATGCAGACTGGACAATTGCTTCTTTGGTGCCTGCCAAGCAGGGGAGTCACTCCTTGACCCCAAGGGAGATTCTTCAGTCCTCTAATCTTAAAGTAGGGCGTCGAAGGTCCAGGATTCTGTATCAGAGTTTCGTCCAGGTAAATCTAAAGTCCTAAGGACTGGGGTCCCATACTTATACTAAGGTAGGGGGTTGGACATACTCTGGGGACCCACCTATGGGAGGGTCAGGGCAGAGGGGTGGTTACACCCCTTTCCCTTTGTCCAGTTTCACACCAGAGCAGGGGCTGGAAGCCCCTGAGCCGGTTTGAACTGGGGTATGCACAGGGACACCAAATGTGCCCCCAGTGCAGGACTTCAAAGCACCAGAGAGTGCTCCCGCCCAGCCCCAATACACACTATCCTGTCTGGGGAGGTGGTTACACCTCCTTGGGACAGGAAACCTATTGTCCAGGCCTCCCCTGCCGGAGTTTCGGTCAGCAGCAGGAGGCCAGACTCGTGTCTGTGGCAGCGGCATCCATTTTGTGATGCCAGGGCTTGGAAAGAAGTTACCGGGCAGGCCGGTGTGTACATGTCTCTCCCTCTAGAAGGGTGGAATGCTACCCCGCCACCAGAACTGGCGGGGGGGGTAGTATTCCAAGATGTTTGACACCAAACACGACATGTTTCCGTGCAGCCATCCCAAAGTTAGCATTTTAACGCGAGGTTATAATGCGCTTAAGAGTATATGGTCAGGCTTCACTACAAACAGCATCAGAGAAGGGTCTCCGAACGCTGCAGAGGGGCTCTGCTCATGCAGGGGCACCCTCTCACATAGGAACCAAGCACTCTGCCTTCAGGATTGATAAGGCCTGCCATAGGAGTGACTTATAGGTTTATATGTGTGTAAGTTTGTAGTGATATAGGTAACCTATATCACAGTAAGGGGTGCATGCACCACCTTACCCAGGCTGCAGTAGCAGACCTGTGGTGTCATTTTGGATGGCCTTCCAGGGGTGGCACAATACATGCTGCAGCCCCTGGTAGGCCTCTGAGGTACCTATGCCCTGGGTACATAGTATACCATATACTAGGGACTTATAAGGTGTGAGAAGTTGGCCTGGTATATGCTGTTCACTAATTAAAGTGGACACCTTGCACCAGGGCAAATCGACTCTTATGGTAGATAGGTTTAAGACAACCTTTTAAAGAAAGCTATCCTAGTGGTAGCTGTGGAGAGCAGCCTTCAGGCTAAGTCTCGGAGGAATGTAAAGCAGCTTGTTTTACCATATAATCTCTTGAATCACCAAATGAAAAGACACCACACAGGTATATATATCAAATATATATGTATTTATTTCTAAATAACTCTCTACTAATCTCTTTATGAGATTAGAAGACAAACATATGCACAAATCAACGTTTCACAATAAGTTAAGCACAAAATATGGCTGGGGCCCTAGGGGCGTACCAGACCATATACTAAGTAAGAGACTTAGAAACAACGACTTGCAGGGAGACAAGGCCTAGGGCCTTCAGGAAGTGCTGGGGCCTCACAAAACCACCCAAGGCAGGTAAGTA